>JAPKLX010000008.1:744784-916285 GCA_026898415.1 Leonotis leonurus
ATCATAATTAATAAATTATAATCAGAAAATAAAAATTAATAAAAAAATTATTAAAATTTAATATATCATTCGTTGATGCAAGTGTGGACATTTCAATGAAATAAATAAATTCATAGTTCACATCAAAGCACGAATCAATGTTTTAGTGTCATATATAATTATATAGTACATATCATAAAGCAGCCACTTGAGAAATTTCCTATGATGATGGAATCTAATCTCCTATGAATCTATGATGATTAAGATTAAAGGCCTATTTGTTGTCCCACACCCTCCTTATATACCATATTAAATTTATTAAATTTTAATTTAATTTATATGTATTAAAGAGTTATATTACTTGATCGATTTGTTTATTAAAGTCTATTCTTATTATTCGTTTGAGTCGTCTGCTAAAAGTGTACTACTCCCTCCGTCCCGCTAGATTAGACGCATTTGCTTTTGGATCGGAAACCAATATTTGCTTTTGGTAATTATGGCCCACATCACTTTTAAGTTGTAAAAGTTACCAAAAATAGAAATGCGTCTAATCTAGTGGGACGTCCCAAAAAGACAAATGCGTCTAATCTAGCGGGATGGAGGGAGTACTATTTTCTTGTGCAGACATACTTTTACAAAATACTTAATATTTTAAAGTTTATATGTATTCTATGTCGTAGATTATTTCCTACACTAAAAATCACACTTCACAACTTATCCTTAAATCATGCTCCTCATCTCAGAAGATAAGTAAGAATGAGAACTTTGTTCCGACTCTCTCTTAATATACTTTTTTTTAGACGGATAAAGTATATAATTAATGTACAATGGCATTTTTTCTTCTTCTTTTCCTTTTAAATTGGATATTAAACTTGAAATCATTTAAATTGTATTATTTTCCCTAATAGCCCGTTTTACTCCCTCTGTCCCACTAAATTAGACCCATTTGTATTAAAATAATACACTCATCTACTTTTCAAATGAGTCTAATTTAATGGGACGGAGGGAGTATTATTTTTGACCTATTTTAATTAAAATTGTGAAATTTTTTTAATCAAACTAAATAGAAAATAATGGAGGAGAGTATATGAGAAGTAAAACTGATTTTGTCAACTTTGCAACTTAATGACTATTCTTGGTTTTGTATATTGTAAAAAGGATATCATAAATTAATCAGGTTTAATTAATATTAATCTGCAACTATGTTTGGTGAGGAAAATGATTTAGTGAGCAAATTATATAACATCTCCTTGTTTTACTAAACCAGTTACACCAACTTTTTCCTTGAAACAAAAAATTATGATGTTCACATATTTATTATATTATCATTTGAATTTATCATATGTAATTTTTTAACCTCTAGCTAGATGTAAAATAAAATTTAACTGTTCATAATAATGATTGCTGCCGGCCTAATCAAATTAACAAATATATGAAATGCTAAGTTGATATAATCATGGTTCCTAAATTATTGGGCTACTTTTAACTTACATGAGTTAAAATATTGAAAATATAAAATATTGAGAAATATTTATAAAGGTTTTGATTCAAATTTCAAAACTTCTTACGAAAGATGTATTAAGTTCAAATTAAAATCTGGTCCTTAGTCTTGTTTTAGAACTCATACGTTAAAGAGTTCAAAATTAAAGTATCAAGAGCAGTACTGAAGTTTTAATAACTCAGACTCAGTTTACAACCAATATTGAATTAAGAACCATTCTCCGGAGTCCAGTTTTGAAATATTGAAGTTGAAGAAATACTGAAGCGTGAAGATCTCGTTCTCTGAAATCAGACACTCCATTGTTATTCTAAGTTCAAGGTTGATCACTGTAAGACACTCTATTTAGTTTCAAACCCTCGACTCACATCGAGACTCGTGGACGTAGGAGTTTTTATCTCCGAACCACGCAAACCAAACATTGTGTCTTTGCTATTTACTTTCAGTATTCTTTATTCTCCATCGCAATATTGCATAAATTGAATATTGATTAAGTGTAAAGTTGAACTATAACATTAAGATTTCTGATAAACGAGTAAGCCTTTAAAACCACAATTTTCGTACTACAACACTTAAGATATTAGTCCATCAGTCAAACACTAAGGACTAATGGTAGACTAAATGATTGATATCTAAAGTTATATTCTACTGAGGCTTCTATCTCCACTCAAATTTGAGCTACTCACTGAAAATTGTTTTAATCTGAAAAAGCACCAGAATACTCATTTCGGCACCAACACAAAACAATTATATATGATATTTTTATTTTTAATTTTTGTTTAGTACTATGTTTCTATGTAGAAATCTATAAGTATGTAATTCATATATATGCACTTTTTTTTCAGAAGTTTGGTGCTGTTTGGTTATTCAAATCGTGCTTTTCAGTAATTTCGATTATTCGATGTCCTTTATTTTAGTCGGGTTCGTTATTTAAATATTCGATATAACCGAAAAAAATATCAACTCCATTCCAATAATTTTTTTCAAATTTTGAAATACATTAGTAAAATAAATAATCATCAAAAATCAAATTAATAGACAAACTTATCATGCATTCTCAAGAGTTCAAAATTGATAAAGATCTCTTTATAAATTGACAAGTAGAGCATTCAAGTATGCAATATAATTTTGTTTCACATAAACATATAAAAAGTTTCATTATTAAAGAAGCAAACCTAAAAATAACTTAATATAAAAGATAAAGACAACTATATACACCAATCAAAATTATAAATATAAAAAATATATCATAGTATATATATTGTTTATCTTATACTAGGTGATGTGTCTCTTTTCACTAAGCTAAATGGAAGAGAGTTAATATTTGCACTTATTGTGATTCTTGGAGAGAGAACATTAATTCTATGGGTATTAATTGAGAAGAATTATAATTTTATTAATTTTGATTGGGACATTCTATTAATTCCCCTAATCGAGTCTCAACTCTCAATGCTAAGCAATTAATTAGAAGAAGACCTAATTCATATTTGTAGTGTTTTTATTCTTAAAAGTTTTACTTAAATAAAAAAAAATCAAGAAACTAGAAGTTAAATCCTTGACTAAATCCGTCAATTTTTGATATGATACGATAACTCGACATGAATATGTATGAAATAATGGGTTAGTATAAAATATTATCGAGTTTGAATCATTATCGGTCAGGTTGATAAGGACACAAAATTATCGTTTCAGGTTTGAATTACTTGCTAACAGAAATATATATTTCATGCGTCCCACTTATTTAGACACATTTATATTTTTTGGCGCACATACCAATATTTATTTACGACTTTTAAGATACGATTTGTGCTTTAAAATTTATCAAATAGGAAAATGTGTCTAATTAATTGGGACAAATTAATAAGAAAAATATGTTTAAATAAGTAAAACGAAGGGAATAATACATAAATAATTTATATTTCGAAGAATAGATAATTTTTAAATATTTTTCAAGAATATTATGCATTCTCTTTAAAACTAAAAGTTAATATATTGCCTAAATTCAAAATTTGTGCATTATTATTATTATTTAATAATACGTCATTCTATTGTATAAATTTAAGTATTTATTGCATGGATAATTTGCCGTGTCAACACAAAAATTATCGCGCTCGTGTTGTACTCAAAATTGAACTTAACAAATCGGTTTCATGTTTGGATTGTTATTCAGCTTATCCGATAACAATCTGACTCACACAATTTAACAACTCTATTCGAGCACACGTGTAAATCAAGCTTTTGCATGAATCAATTTATCTATATATGTAACATTATAAAAGGATGAAGGAGGCCTCAAGTTTGCATGAATATGGAAAGATTGAAGAGAGGTATTAAAGTAAGCATTCAATTCCCACTTATACATTGAGATACAAATCAAGAGTAGAGGTATTAATTAATTAGTCATATGCAAATTCAGGAAATACATTCATGCATGCATGAATCTGCAATGACACTTTGCTTCTACTCTCTCTTCATCATGTCTTATTCAAAACACATACACACAAACACACACACTTGCATAATGACATATAGTTTTTGGGCCTAATCCATCATCATTTGATCAACAGTTGCAAGGATCACAGGTGCAGCTGGACCCACACTTGCAAGCATTTCCCCCTTCACCATTCAAGCTTTTCTCACCTCCTTCAATGTTCCTAAACACAATTTTCATTTAATTAGGTTAATTAATGGATATAAATTTAGAGATACATAGCTAGAGATTCAAGAAATAATTATATATGTAAACTAAAATTTATTGAAGGTCTGTTTTATTTTATTTTTTGTCACGACGTACATCTTCACTGGTGCAACTCCTGCAACGATGGTAACAGTTGGGCTCTCCACATACATCTCACAGCTGCAAATCAATTAAATTCATCAAATCAAACACAATGATACACATGATTTCTAGTTGTCAACTAGGTTGAGTCGTGATCCCAACCTGGTGCATGTCCACATGAATCCGACACGATTCACGACTTCAAAATATATTACATTTGATAAGTATATATCGAGTGTGTTTTGAATGATTTTTTTATAACTTTATATAAATATTACTATCTACATCCACAAACTTGTTATGTATTTGACTATTTTAATTTTGTCAGTTCACGAATTTGTTATCCGATTCATTTTTTGATAAGTGAATTCAGCATCTCATACATACAACTCAATTAAATGCAATAAATCAGGTGGAATTCAAACCAATCAACTCAATACACAATAGGTACACCTTAAATTAAACTATCTTCTTAAAACGCGTACCAGATCAAAATGAGTAGAAAATTGATGAACGATTAACATATATAGCAAATTAAAATAAGAACATACCTGCATCCGCTGCCACAGCTGCAGTTGGAGCCACACTTGCAACCATCAGAAGACATTTTCTTCGAACTTGGAAGTGATTAGATGTATTACTAAATGGAAGAGTAAGATGTAATAAATATGGTGGTTGTGGATATATCATGTAGAGTTGCTGCCTCTATTTATAATGGAGTGTCACTTTGTATTGATGCTTAAGATATCATATTTAAAGACTTTGCTTTTTATATATAGTTTAAATCGAACAATGCATAGACATATTGATTAAGTCTTTAGTGTTATTAAATCAAAATTAATCAGTAATTAGGGAGAAGGCATGAAGCTTGCTTTTGCAGGTACATTTTTATAATATTTGTGGATTTCTCTTGTTCAACTCAGGTACTAATCATTAATTAATCAATTAGTTAGTACTTGATCCTAATTCCTATCTGATAATAATTCTTTTAAAATTAAAAAGATTTTAAACAAACTTAGTCAAATACGTTTATGGTCAACTACATATGTGATGTGGTGGCTATTTAGATTTATTGTTCCAGAAATTGGCAATGGCAATTATGAAAAGGGTTGACTAACAACACACATATATATATGTGTGTGTGTTTTTAATGTAACTATAAATGTCTTAAAATATTAAGCTATTAATTGATGGTGTGTAAGCTTACAATACAAGATTTATTTATTTATTTTAATAATAATAAGCAAGAATAATCAATGAATTTTAGCATTTTTATAAATTGTAAGTTGCGTAAATTAAATATCTATATATAGGTAGAAATTTACTCAATTTGATGTCCTTGATTTAAGCAAACGGCACAACTTTTTCGAAAATGATAATTTCTATCATTATCATAACCTATTAACCTATGAAGGCAATTAATTAAAAATGAATCTGTCGATATATAATAGTGATTTCTGCCGGCCTAATAAACTATTATATTATATCACATCACTGATCAATCAAATGTTAATTTGATAAGAGTATATATTTAAATTAATACCACAGTGATATGTATTAGGGGTGTAAGCGAACCAAGCTATTCGTGAACTATTAGGAGCTCGGTTCGATAAAAGTTCGTTTCAAATTCGTTTATTTACTAAACGAACTGAACTCGAGTCTCGAACCGAGCTCGAATAATTTTTCGAGTCGAACTCGAGCCTAAAGGTATTCGGTTCGAAAAGTTCGCGAATATGTTCGAATATAATTTAACGAACCGAGCTTCGAATAGTTCACGAACTTTGTTAACGAGCTTGTTCACGAATTTTGAAAATGAGCCGAACTTCAAATAATTCATGAACTAGTTCACGAATATCTCAAAATAACTTAAAAATATACTATATTAACAAAATAATTCAATAAACGAGCTTTTTAACGAACTCGAACTCGAATATTTAACGAACTCGAGCCGAGTTCGAGCTTGAGTTCGAATTTACTATAAAATTGAATAATTAACGAAACAAACTCGAACCGAACTCGAGCTTGATTTTCAGAACACGAGCCGAGCTCGAACCGAACTCGAGCCTTCGAATTTTTAAACGAGCAGAACTCGAGCCTGACAGTATTCGGTTCAGTTCGGTTCGATTACACCCCTATATGTAATATGATTATTATTTAAAATTTAAGTTATATAAAGGTGTTGGTCAAAAGAATTGTAATTGTTGGAATCGGACTATAACACAACTTTAAATGGCAGTTTCAGGAACCGTAATGATTCGACGATTTCGAGAACCGTAACCATGCATGTAGGGAATGGTCCGGTTCTGATTATAAATATTCGGAATTGTGAACTGTTTGTTTCTCAATATTTGTTTTAATATTTTTTTTATGGGGTAATAGGTAAAATTACCCACTTTCATAAAATAAAATAAAAAATACCCACTTAAAAATAAAAGATAAAAAATACCCACTTTTTACAATAACATGATGAATTTCATCATGTGCTCATGTTATTTTACAATAAGATGAATTTCATCATGTTATTCAAGTTATTTTAAATTTGAATAACATGAACACATGATCAATTTCATCATGCTATTGTAAAAAGTGGCTATTTTTTATCTTTTATTTTTAAGTGGGTATTTTTTATTTTTTACTTATCAAAATGGGTATTTTAGCATTTGCCCCTTTTTTTATACCTAATTCATTTTTATCTTGTGTATTATATAGAATTATTGTTTATAATTTATAAAATTATATTTTAACTTGCAAATTCATTTAAAAGAACATATTCTTAAAGGCGGTCCCGAAAGAACCATCAATTGGGAATCGGGACAAGCCTTGCGAAATCGAGACTGCCCTGCACTGTTCCAAATTGTGAACCGATAATTCAGTTACCGTTCGAACCATAATCGTACTAAAAAATATACATATATACATACATATAATTAAGCTTAAATCATTAATTATGATGTATGTCAATCTCTTATTAAAGAAAAACAGAAGATATCAGATGACTAGATAAAAGAAAATCAAAGTTGTTAAATATACATTAAAAAAATAATTATCAAAAGATTAGGAGAAAGTAATAAAAGATTATCCTCTGCTTCAAACTAAACAGACCATGAAGGTTTACGTTAATGCATATTCACATAATATTCGTTTTATTAATAACGATTTCATTTATTTTTTATATGAAATTAAAGGAAGACATAAATTTTTATTCAATCTTTTTTATTATTAATAATGATGTGTTAATTTTTATTCAAAAAAAAAATGAATCGTTTTTAATAGAACGTCACCTAATGAAATATGAGTTGTTATTATCGAACCAGTGAGAAGAAGTATATGCAAAAGAAGACGACAAGAAGTAGTGTTATTTTGGGAGCTGAGGAAATTAATAATACCTTAGCAGTTATGAATCGATCACGACTAATATGGATATACAATTGCTTTGGCATTTTTAGTTAGTATGTTAAGCTTTGTATCAGATTTCATATGCAGAACTGAACTTGTATTTTCTTTGTGTGGTTGGTTGGTTGTTCACCAATACATAAATATGAGATGTGAGGTTGAGATGCAAATACATAAAACAGCAATATATTTTATATATATAGATGAAGCTTCTCATATATACATGTAGACGAGAAGAGACGCATTCAAATTAACTAAAGTTTTAGAAACACGTACACACACACCAATCACCATAAAGCAAAGATGAAGAATCATCAGGTGCTTTTATTTTTGAACAAGAAGACGTAGTAAGTAATAACCGCCGCCGCCGCCGGCCATTGATGATAATAGATCAGCAGTTGCAAGGGTCGCAGGTGCAGCTGGAGCCGCACTTGCACCCCTTTCCTCCTTCTTCACTCTTGTTGCTGTTCATGACTGGTGCAGCTGCAGCTGCAACGCCCTCAACGATGCTAACACTGCCACTTGTGCTCTTCTCCAAATCTGGGCATGTCCCACATCTACCAATATATATCATTTTTATCATCAATTCATCAAATATGATATATTTCATTAAAGGCTAAAGCTTGTAATTAAAGTCAGAAATATTAATGAATAATAACTTACGTGCAGCTGCTGCCGCATGAACCACAGGCACACAATCCACCGCAGCTCGACATTATTATATTAATTACTTAAATTTTGAGTAATTAATAGTAATATTTGAAATTATATAGAGAGAGCTTCTGCTTTTGCTTGATGTACCAACTTCTTCTCATCTATATATAGCTCCCAAACCACAGCACAAATTACTATCTTCACTATAACTAATAAATAAATAAACGCAATATAAATTAATGGGTGTATTATTAGTTAATTTGTACATGCCATCAACATATATATATCCTACACGCCACCAATATCAATCTCAATCTCAAATTACTATTATATATTATCAATATTAGACATTTTCCACACATAGTTAATACTTTATATTATCATCAAATTTAAATGGGTTTTTTATAAGGTCATTTGAAATGGTCTAATTAATTGAGCAATTAAGGTTTTTAAAGGGGACAAGTTGTAATTTGAACACCTCATCAACACGATTATTCTTGGATTTATATACTACTAATACAGTACTAGTGGAGTAGGAGAGTTACGTGACGTGCATAAATATTACTTATAAATTTAAATAATTACACTATTGTATTGAAAGTAGACAATATTTTAGTCTTTTAGAGAAAATATCAACGTTGCCATCATTATTTATCTTCCATGGCTTAATCACTGACAATGTTCCCATAAACTTATTGCAATTTGAGTAACATTTGGGGTAGAAGTATAGAGGGATCATTAGTGGAAAAGCACGAACAAAGAACGATTCTTATAAAGTTCTTAAATAAATGATTACATAAATAAACTAGAACATAACAGAACGAACGCTTAAATAATTTGATATTGGGTACTCAAATTATGAAGATGCATCTTATATTATTCTATAAAATTTCTAAAATTAAGCCGTGTTTGACTTGTAATAAAATTATTCTATGAAAACTAAAATTAAACTTAATTTGAAGTAGAATTAAGATGGTATAGTCTAAAAGTCTGATCATTATTGGGCCTTAGTTGGGCCTTTGACAAACCTCATACGCTATTATTGGGCCGCACAGCCCATATAGATATTGACCAAAATATAACATCAAAAGGTAGTATTACTTATTTTAAGGCTTTTGGCGAAGTATGATACTCCACCATCCTATTTATTTAAACGATTTTTAATAAATTTTTAGACAAAATCCATCCAAATAAATAGAACAAAAATAGTAATAAGTCAAATTTTAACGATCATCTCACATTTTTGTGACAATTTTTGAAAATGCTCCAATTGCAAAAATATGAAAGTTCATTTTTTTAGTTCGCAAAAAATTAAAAATCAGATTAAAATTACAAAAGTAACATAACTTCATGATTTATTTTACAAAATCACTATTGTTTAATATCGTAAATTATTAGAAAAATGTTAGCTCACTCAAGCATGTGAAACCCTACGCCATATCACTCATGAGAGAATTTTCTTTGGTTTTTTTTTTTTTGAAGATTTGAAGAGCAATGTTGGAGAGTGATATACACTTTATACAAAGCAGACGCGCCCTAATGAGCTCGAACTCAAATACTGACGCACAGAGTTATGAACTGAACCACTTAGACTGAAACGTTATTAATAACGACAAGTGAGGAACTCGGCAGCAGTGGCAAGGGCACCTCCACTTATAGCATCCATTACAATCTTGTCCCTGTTGCCGTTGCATGCTGCGGATACGATCGCACCGGTTATTGCCCCGCCAATCATCGCATTTTTCTGCAACGTTTCGTCAAGAAACACATGTAATAACCAATATTTAGATGTTTGCTCACCTAACCCTTTGCATATTGAATCATATGAAATGAGAATCTAGCCTATCGTTCATAGTAAATGCTGTGTATCGGTCAAGGAAGTTACCCAATCTTTGATTCCACGGATTCGTTCCACTCCGTACTCCATTCCAATATAAACTGCGGAAACTGAACCTGCAGGTGGGATAGTCCAAACAACACAGATTCTTATTTCGAAAATATGTGCTTCTTTAGGTAATACACATGACGTGAATCAAGAATGGAAGTTTTGCTCACCCCAGTAGGCACCTTCTTTACACATTGCTTTCAGCTGTAGAGCCATAAAATTGGGTTGATTCGTTAACAGAAAGCAACATGAAATTCAAGAACACAGCGCGCATTATATGATGTCACAAAACCGAGAACAGTCGTCTGTGCTTATGAAGTTGAATGAATTTAATTAAAGATCCCTTGTACAAAGATCCCAGATTCTTGTATTTTTAAATCAGATGTTCTGCCTTTAACATACCACCATCGTTTTATCATTTATGTATTCTTCGATGGTTCACTAATGACTACAGGTGAAGAAACCTATCACAACATAAACGTTCCCACTCTTTATTTAGAAGGAATGAAGCATTTAATGCTACTGATTTGGATAAAGGACAGCAGTTATACAGGATTCTACTTATCAGGAAATATAATAGTTAAGGCTTCAAATGTATTGCGTGATGCATGCATTGATCTGAGAAAAGATCGACCTATCGAGACAATTATGCAATTGTAGCTTCTGAATAAAAGGGGAAAATACGGGAAGAGTCTCTCACCGAGTGTTCAAAGTTGTGTTTAGAGACACTCCCTGCAATTCACAATTAGCACCATGTCAAGAAAATTGACAAACAAGGCTAAAAATTATAAGTATTTAAGAACCAATTTATTTAGAGAGAAAATGTCCAACATGCGAAAGGCAGGAAGAATCATTTAGATACAAAGACTCTCCCTGCAATTCTCATCTCAGATTCTATGTCAATTCCAAACTAGACACCTTAGGCTTCAAACAATGCAAAACAATAAAGGGAAGTAAGACTAGGACAGAGTAACAGTTGTAGGCATGCCAACTTCACCAACAGCCTCATTGTACTATGTTATAATGAATACTCCATGAACTGTAAAGAAATCATGCATAATCCATTGATCAAGACATCAAGAGGGTGAGTTTTGCAAAACAATCATGGCAAGACAAGGTACTAAATGGGACATTTCTTGAACAAGGCAAATTGATTCCAGAAAGCAAGGGGGTACACTCCCAATACTATAAAATTCAAAAGGTTCAGCTTGAGTTATCCAACTAAAGCTCTCTCAACAAATGCCTAGTTAAGAACCCAAATAACACAATGAATCAAGATAGAAACTCGATGGAAATGGAACCTTTGTTAACAACATTGTATGTTTCCTCAACAGCCACTTTTGCAACGGCAACCTGAAAATCCCACATGAAAACAAATGAATATGATCAACAACAAGGATGCCACACCAATAATAAGTCAATGCTAAATTAAAAGTAAAACAGAGAGAGGGGGTGAAATTGAGTTACAGTGCCAATCTTCAAGAAGCCATTAGCGACGCGATTGAGAAACGGGTCCCCCAAATCCACAGTCATATCCACTCTTGCAGAAGGCATCTTGATGCCCGGATAATTGAGGAGGAAGGAGAAGAAGCAAAAGGAGAGAGGAAGCTTGGTTCACAAAAGTGAGTGAGATAGAAGTAGAACAAAGTGAGGTCGTGAGTAGAGACTTTAAAAAAGCATCGCCAACTGTATACGCTCCTAAACGACACCGTCGCCATGTCGGTACTAGACTCCGTGCTAGACAGCGACTCCCATTGCATGTCCGAATCCTCGTTTGACAAGTGTTCCTTCCTAATGCTACACATGGTCCCGTCAAAATTAGTGCTAAATTTCTCATCCTCACCTCATCTTATCTCACGCCACCACCACTACGACGGCCTCCGTTGCCGGAGACGAAGGATTCCTTTGAAATCGACGAATTACTTAAGATTATTAAAAGAAGGAAAAGAAAAAGGCGGAAACTTACTTACCATTGGAAGTTAACCACAAATATAGCAACCTTATTCCTTGCAAATTATTACTCCCTCCCTTCATTTTTCACCCAAAATATTGTTACTTTTCTAAATATTAAAATCCACAAAACAATATTATTAAATATTTAATAGTAGATGGTGCATATTTTTAAATAAATTAAAGATGAGAGCATGTTCAAAAATAGAAAAGATATATTTTTAAGGAACGGAGAGTGTTAAAGAATCGCTTGTTTATTTACGTGACATATCACAACACATCAAATTGTATTCGCTACGGAGAAAAGAAATGACTATTTTTTAATTTCCATATTATATATTTTGTGCCGTTTCGGAATGGATGAAATTTCATTATATTAAAATTTGTTAGAAATATATATATATGATTTTTTACAAAATCAAATGACCGTCAAATCAAAACAACATATCTAATTTGGTAGAAATTTAATACTATGAATTAATTCGAATATGTAGTAAATTGTCTCTTTCAAACATATAATGTTCTAATTAACGTAATTAAATTATATCAGACCTTAAATATTTTCACCGATAGAATAAAAGATATTTTGACAAAGAAGTCATCTTACAACTGGATATTGAATTATCATTTGTTGCAACCCCTTCTAATTTAGAGTTTCAAGTGAGGAATACTTCTTAAATAGATTAATTATTGTAACAATTTTAAACCCAAAATAATTATACTATGGAAAAAATAAATTTAAAAACGAATATCTTTAAACCTTTTATGGGAATGATTATGATTTGCACGCTTGAATACAAAATGTCATGAACTACAACAAATTACTTAGAAAATAATTATTGCTTCTTCAATTTGATCAAGCTAAATCAAAGACCAAACTACATCTATGTATTGAAATTTGTAAGTAGGGCTTTTGAGACTGCCTTAAAAAAAATTGAGCATCTTTTTCTCATTTTGAAGTATCATAAATACGATAGGCTACGAAAGTTAATTAGTAGTAATTCATTTTATATGTGAGTTATTAGTGTTGGAGACGATGCAATTATCAACATGCATGGGGCGCAAATAAGGTATAAAACACAAGTCTTAGATAATCTGATATTTTTAAGATGTTACAATTCCAGCAGTCATTACAAATTATCAACACAAAAAAGAGACACTTTACATTACCAAAATTGTAATTGGGAGCAGTGTTTCCAGATCTCCAGCAGTGAACAAGAAAAGTTGAGCCACAGTTGCATAATTGCAATGTACATACTGCACAAGAAATCAGATATGCAAATACCTGCAGCTGAGAATTAGTTCTTTACAAACCTATGCCCATAGAGATTTTGCTTCCTGGTCATTTATTAGATTACTCACCAAACTACTAGGTTTTCATTTCATGTATTTCTACTGACAGCTCCTACAATTAATGTGAATGGAACATAAAAGAGAAGCTAACTGCAATAGAGGCTTAATACATCTAGACAGATATTCCAAGAAAATATAAATCCTCGGTCACAATCACATATTAAAAGAATAACTAGTTGTGCTAAGTCTGGTGAGGCGTCATTAATAAAACACTTAAGTACGCACGCTAGATTCTAGATAAACATAAAATTCTAGCCAGAAGAACCTTAACAAGCATAGGGTCATTCTAATTAGAAGTAGAAAGGAAATACATTTCATACAAGATACGATGCCTAGCTTAGAAAGCTTAGTAGCATCTCAACAAGGTTCTTAGAACTTAGAATTCAGTAAATAAGAAAAAAGTAAAATACTAGGTTCTCCAGTCTTCTAGAGATCATCTCCTTGCTAGTACTTGGAAAATCTAGTCAACTCCGAGCCACAAGAAGAAATAACCAAGACATGTGAGAACTCCTACGAGATGCTTAAAGACGTCTATCTTGAATAAGGATGGTACCGACTACTGCCACTATACCCTGCTCTACCGCCATACATTCCCCCTCCTGCTCCACCATAACTAGCACCAGGGCCAGAATCATATCCACCACTTGCCCCAGCACCACCATAACTTCCATAACCACCACCACGACCGTAGGCACCCAGCCCACTGCTATACCCCCCACCAAAACCTCCGCCATAGGAACCAAACCGGCCGGAGTAGCTCAGTGGGGGAGCTTCTCGATAACCAAACTCACCACTGGCATAATCTCCGTAACGACCACCAAACTCACTCCCACCACCATATCCACCATACTCACCAAACCTACCGCCAAACCCTGATCCCATCGACCTATAAGACGCAGGGCCAAAACCGCCACTGCCAAAGCTGCTATAGGAGCTGCTGATACCACCATAACTATCACCATAGCCACGACCCCTAGAATCACTACCATAGGCAGGAACGGGTGGTGGGTTTGAGGGTTTCTTTGGTTCAGCTTTCTTGATCTCAACCTACAACAAAGAAGCATGTTAACCTAGAACTTCCACCTGCAAACAGTGCCAACTAACACTAAAAATTACAGTTTGTATCAGGAGACCCATATCCTTATTCTATGAAGGGAGTATAATTACCCAGATGGTCGATGGACTCGCTAAAATTATATTAAGGGCAGCTAAAGTAACTTTAGGTTCTAATGACTGATGCACTTCAAAGTATCTGTGACATACAGCTGTTCAACAAACACAGCTTCTACAAGAATGACTGAATAATAATTCACATAAAACACTCACCTGAGTACCAGACATGTCAATCATGTTTCCATCTTTTAAAATATTATCAACCACTTGCTCATTGTCAAACACAATAAACCCAAAGCCACGAGACCTCTTTGTCACATGGTCTCGAATTATCTCGTGCTCAACAACCTTTCCATATGTTGAGAAGAAACCCTTGAACTCGTCTGTATACGAAATATGTTTACAGGAGAAGCAAATAAAAATAATAAGTTAATAACCGATCCTAGACCAATTTAATGTCATAAAAAAACTTCACCTTCATTGACAGAAGTGGGAATTCCACCAACAAAAATCTTTTTGGTTTTGAAGTCCTTGGAATCACCAGATCCTTTAGGAATAGTTCTCTTAATCTCAACCTGGCCAGAAAATATTAGTAAGTTTTGCATCAGTCATTCAGTTAACACCAATAAAAGTGGATGGCCGTGTATGCATCATTCTGTAAATGCATGACTAATATTTATCCTCTTCACTTCTGTATACTCTTAATTACCAAACAATTAAGGAAGTTCATTTTTTAGCTATAAATACTAATGCACTTCACTAACCAGCAAGGAATATGATGTTGGATGAGCAGATATATTTTTAAAATTTTCCAATCAAAACGCAAAATAAACAAAACCACCTCCAAATTACACATACAGAAACAACATTATATGTTTGACTAAAGCAAGAAAAACTCACCTGTTTGTCATTGATGATATGGGTTTCAGTGATAACAGTGTCCACAACGGAAGGGTCTGCATAAGTTATGAAACCAAAACCCCTAGGCCGACCAGTATGCCGGTCTTTCATGATCACCGAGTCAGTTATCTCACCGTATTTCCCGAAATACTTTACAAAATCATCTGACAAAAATATAACTTGATTAAAAAAGATGCTAATTATACACAATCAAGGGGGGAAATATAATTAACAGGAATACCAACCTAAAGTAGTATCTTTAGCCAATCCTCCAATGAAAATCTTGCTGTTACAATAAAAACGTCAAGAAACATTAGCGGAACCATTTGCAACATACGTATATACTATAAATATAGAGAGAGAGGGGGCGGGGGAGAGGGATACAAACCCAGGGCTAGCGCCATCTCCAAAATCTGATCGCTTGGAACCCATTAACGGAGTTGAATTTTGCAGATCTGAGAAGCCTAACGGGCTAGGGTTTGGAGGGTTTTCGACGTTGAAGGAAAAGGTAAAAATTGGGAATTTTGTGGTGATTATGTAAGCGGCATATATAATAAAAGGAAGAAGTTTCTGGACTAAAAGGTAAATAAAATTTTCTCTCTTTCAATTATGAATATTTCAACTAACCCCTCTTATTATCACATATTCTCATTTCATTTCCTTTCCTTTCCATTTAATGTCTTGACCTCATTTTTATAATTACGGTCCCGTGCGATGCACGAAGAATTAATAAATAATCAACACTTTTGTAATCATAAAATGTGTGTTGTGTCGCATAATTTATACATGTTTAAAACATAATTTTTAGAATAAAATAATCAAATTGTACTGAGTTATTTCATCGCGCTTGAGGTCATTTTGGATTAGATCGGGTCCTGAAAATCAATCGTGACTTTATCTTTACAATTCATAAATGTCAATTTTCAAATCGTGCGAGTCTTTTTGACGGCTCTAAACATGTATTTTAATGGATGTGTTGAGTGTATTGTTAGTGGAATAAAAGTCTTATACTATTTATTAATTAAATATGTGTACAGTAAGTAAACTAAAAATTAATAATTTAAAATATGGTGAAAATTAATAGATACGTTGTGAATAATAAAATAATTACCAGTAGGTAAAATAATGACAATTTGAAGAAATAAAAATAATATATATCGACGATATATTTAAAATCGTATATTTAAGTATTTACCAAAATAACATCATGTATATTTTTTATACAATAATTAAGATGAATAAAGTGTGTTAAAAAATAATTTGGCTAAAATTTATTATATATTGGCGAACTTTGGATACATCTTGATTTATAGATGATAATTGAGTTGTTTGCAATGTGTAAATAAAAATATCACATATAAATTTTAATATATGTATAATAAATTTATATAGTAATTTTTTTAAATGATCGCAGTTTTTTATATTAAATTTGTTTATTTTATATCATATATCAAATTAAAATTCTTATCGAAATCTTTAATTTAAGATGCATATTGCATATGGTTGCACGAATGAAATATAAATGTTTTATTAAAACAAAATGATGGAGGAAAGAGAAAAGTAATTATATTTATTATTATAATAGTTTCAAAACAATAAATTATACTATTAATAAATTTATGTGTAGTGAGACATTATAGACTTATAGTTAATGCATGAGAGTAGATTGCACATTATTTAGCGCCAAAAGGTGGTTATTAAAACCTTCTTTTTACATATTAATAGATTCGAGATTGACTTTGTTCGACATTAGTCAAAACTAATTTTATTATAACTTATAAAGATAAATTAATATTAACAAGTTATTATTTATCATACATTACACTATCTCATTCATTATTAGATGTGATATGGTAAGTGGTTAAATTGTTTATGTTATTGTTGGAACACAATTGGAGGAGGCATTATTCGTTTTGTCTACCTAGCTTTCGATACAAGAAAATTAATTTTATAAACCTCTTTTCTATTGTCGAAAGAGTAACCTATTTGTAAAAAGAAACTAATAGAGTCGGACGGTGAGACAACATTAGTTATCAAGTTAGATAGAGACGTGGCTCCTAAGCTGCTCCTAAAAAAGCTATTATAACATAAGGATTTGTTATGCTCCTAAAAAAGCTATTATAACATAAGGATTTGTTACGCGTAATATGCCGACGACTTGCTATTGGAAATCGTGGGTGCCTTAGAATTTGTCATATATATACAAAAACGTATCAACCACTTCATGTACATCGACCTGAATCTTTAAGTAGACTCGGCGAGTATTATTTATTTATTTTTCACTATTTCTTGTGCATTTTGTTAGAATATTATTTTTATTTTTTTTTAACAGGCTTTTAGGTAGATAACATATTGATATTGGGCCGAGGTGGAGACCACTTTACTATAAAAGAAACTCTACACAGCTTAGCCCATTAACTTCATGTTTTTGCAAACTTGCAAGTTCTTTTGTTTATATTTTCCAAGTATATCCACAGGAAATGCAACATAGCTCTTTTAATGAGCTATGAAATTATTCAAAGAACCTATCATAGAGTTATTTATTTAATTAAAAGAAAAAAATGATTTATATGCGTGTGTTGAGTTAGTGGAAGCAGGTTAGTGTCCGAAAGAGTTTAAGTGCTCCCTAACATGTTATTATCGTAAATTTCATCACTTAAAAAAATTGATTTCTAATACTATATGATACTCCCTCCGTCTTATTATTTATGATTTTATTTGATCAAAATTATAAGTGTTTTATTGACTTTCTAGCCATAAATAATGAAACAGAGAGAGTACTAGTATTTAATATTCATTTTGTCTACATAAATGATTTACGCTTTATCATTTCAAAATAAAAATGATTTACATTAAAAAAATATATATTTATAACAAGTGAGTCACCACACTTATTACACACAACTTAATTTAAATAATATATTAAATGAGACTTAAATTTTACTAACTATAAAACTCAATTTAAAACGATATATTAAGTGAGATTAAAATTTCATTTCCTGTACATTCTCATTAAAAATCACGACAATATTAAAATCATGTCCAATTAAAACATAAATCAATTTGTTAACGGATATGTAATTTTTCTGAATATAAAAAGAAGAAGAAATCCAGTTGGCATTACCTTTGAAAATATATGTGTAATAAGTCAATGTAACTTTAGTTAATACTTTATGTAAGATACGATTAATAATGAAAAAGTGAGTGATGAGAAGAAAATTCTAATGAGATATTTT
Source organism: Leonotis leonurus (assembly GCA_026898415.1). Taxonomy (NCBI): domain Eukaryota; kingdom Viridiplantae; phylum Streptophyta; class Magnoliopsida; order Lamiales; family Lamiaceae; genus Leonotis; species Leonotis leonurus. The sequence goes on from JAPKLX010000008.1 coordinate 763,525, forward strand.
CCAACATCATATCTCTGCATTTGATAATTTGATATATATTATAGTTTCCACCGACTTGCTCTATTATTTATTAATTCTCTCTTTAATTATGTCTATATTTATTAGTTGTTTCCCTTTTCTAGACACTAATTGTCGTGTCCTAATTTCATTTCACAATATTGTTTTCCATTGTCAATATTCACAAATAAAATAAACTTATTTATTAGCAATTATAATTCTAGTACAATAGGAAATGTTTTATCAAAATTTATTATATAATTCTGATTATATATAATCGTAGCTAATAAATGTTGTGGCATGCTTTTTAGTTCTCATAATAATTCCTTTTACGATCAAGATTCGATCTCACAAGAAAGGAATTGATTTAGTTTGTTTCTCGTGTGACTGTAAATGTGCGGAGCAAAGTTGAGCACTACTTGACTCGATTTGTTTTGTTTAGAATATTAAAGCGTTTGAGCTCTTAAGATAATGTTTGAGTTTAATTCAATATCGAGTTTGAATTCAATTCTAGGTTACCCGATAATATTCATTTTCGAGCTCAATTCATCTAATGTTCATATTAATAATTTTTGAACTCGATTCGAGCTTGTATAGATTTTTCATTTTAAAAATTAGTTATTTTAACTCGAAAACCCGGTTAAATTGATTCTAGATTGAAGTCTTATGAATAAGAGTGTGAACGTCAAATACGAACTCAACGAGTCAAGCACTATCTAACTCGAACTCGCCTCGATAAATTATCGAACTCATGCTCGAGTTTTACTTATTTACTATTGAGTCGAGCTTTACTTATTTACTATTGAAACGAAATTTTTCGAATTGAATCTTAAATATTTATGCTTGTTTGCAACCTTGTTTTGCACAAACAACTTGGTCATACATAAATGAAATGGGAATGTTAGAAAATGGATTGAAAATGTGTGGAAGAAAATAATTTTGTTTCAATCTATTAAGGATTGGATTGGGGATTGTGATAGCCATGCCATGCTTGCACCTAGACGAGGATAAATATGTCAGAAAAAAGATGACTATAAAACAAAAAAAGGAAGTAGAAAAGGAAATCCACAACCACCTAAAAACTTAAAGCACCCATCTCCCACTTGGAAAATTTCTAGAAGCTACCTTGGAAAAAAGAATAATTTTCTCTAAATATAATGATGACATATACCCATACCTAAACCCTTTAAACCTAAAGATATAGATGCAGGACTTATCTATTACACCTTCGTGTCAGTATTCCTAGTCCCGTTTGATTAAAATTGTGAGTGTTTTATTGATTTTTAAAGATAAGAATAATGTGACAAATGAAGTATATAACTTGATATTTTTATCCGTAGAGCGACGGCCCTTCCACTCAGCACCGTTGGATCACTAAAACCGACTTTCGTCCATGCTCGACGGGTGAGTCTTGGAGTCAAGCACCCTTCTGCCTTTGCACTCGAAGCCAATCTCCGTCCGGTCCGAGGAAACCTTTGCATGTTTCCGTTACCTTTTGGGAGGCTTACGCCCCATAGAAACTCTCTACCTGAGACTGTCCCTTGGCCCGTATGTCCTGACACGAGGTTAGAATTCTAGCTCTTTCAGAGTAGTATCTTCCACCTGGAAGGAGGTCTTCTTCACCTTCCACCTAAGTTGCGCAGGAAAGGCCCAAACCCAATACCAGGGAACAGTCAAACTTTATAGGGTCTTTCTGTCCAGGTACAGGTAGTCCGCATCTTCAAAGACATGTCTATTTCACCGAGCCTCTCTCCAAGACAGTGCCCAAATCGTTACGCCTTTCGTGCACATATTAATTATTTTATAATTAGAATAGCTATAAAGTAATTAATACTATGAGATTTAGATGGTATAAATTATGTATCAAACAAGTTCTTTTGTTTCTGCACACCTTTTTTTTAATATCTTATTTTGACAGAATTGTATAAATGAATTAGAGTTAGATAATTTTAGAATTGTATAAATGAATTAGAGTTAGATAATTTTAGTGAACATATTTTAATAACTGATTTAATGAAGAAGCGATTTAAATACAAATTAATAATTTCCTATGATACCTACTAAAATGGGAATGAATTGAAGGCACAATTTAGAATGAAACGTTTCACAACTTTAATAATTGAAAGTTTTTGTATCAAATAACTAGTAAAATAAGCTAACATTTCATTATATAAGAAATAAATAAAGGAAACTGAAAATTTGTGATTGTCATTAATAGTTAGCTTAATCAATTAATTACTCACTCCATGTGTTTTCTACACATGCATAATTTTTTTCATAAATTTATAAAAATATATAGTACACACATAAAATTAGACAAAGTAATATTTTTATTTATAATACATTAATTCAACAAGTCTTTCTTGATGGTATGAGGTTCAAATTAACTCGTACTATTGTACTAGTACTAGTAGTATTAACTATTAAGTAGGGCCTGCTAAAGATAGGGTCGGGCTGATCCCCCCAAGATCACCGAAATTTTCGTAGAAATTGGATCGGGTTGGATTGGAAAATATGTAATCCAACTAAATTCGAAATATTATTCATAGCATAAAATTTAATGTACAGGTCGGATTGACCCGATCCCACCAAATTTTAATAAATTTGGGAGGATTGGACTGACTTAAAATTCAATCAGACCTAAATTATTTAACCTCAAACATGTTCAAAATCGAGCGAACGAACCGATCCAGATCGTTTGGAGTTCGTTTTGCTGGCTCTAGTATTAACAATAAATTTGGGACAGGGTTTGACCCAATAACCCAAATAATTGTCATGGTATAATTTATAGAAAACCTTAAAATAAAATATGTTTGGTTACATGTTTATTCATTATTTTTTTCTCATGTTAAGGGGGGTTGTATTTGTACCCACCAAATGGCAAAAGTCATGACAAACCATTTAGGTTGGCAGGAATAAATTATTTTGGTAAATAATTGATTCTAATTGAGTAATATAATTATAAAGTATTATTTCCTTTTGTTAAATAGGCAACTATTATACCTCAAAAAGAAATGCACACACATATATGAAATAAAAAGATCCATCAATATAAAAAGAATAATAAAAAGAATATAAACAAGTAGTCATTATATACATTATACATCATGTTATTAATATAAATGCATTAGGCAAAAAATTTATTATCATTGTATAATATACTTCATTCGTTTATAATAATTATCTTGTATCAAAATTGTTTTATTATAATTATTTTGTATCAATTTTTTTTATTGTAAACATCCTGTATCAAAATTGTTTTATTATAATTATCTTGAATCAAAATTATTAGAACATTTTTAATTAACGTAGATAAATAATAATGAGATGTGTATAGTTGTTACACAAATAAATGAGTAATCATATTATTGTTATTTTTTGTTTAGTTTTTATAACATGATAAGTAAATTTAAAATAAAATTTGATAACTAATAAAAAAAATACTTAAAATTAATATCCATCATGTAATATGTCATGTAGCTTATGTGCGCATTAAATATGATCACAAGGTGATAATTTGTATGTGTATATATATATTCGTAATTTATATTTTCAATATTAATATTTGAATAAAGGATATGGTCAAAATCAAAACTAGTTATTTAAGATAGTAAAAATCAAATAATATTTGAATAAAGGAGTCCACACATTTTAAAGAGTAATTTTTTATCTTTTTGATAAACAAATCATTTTTAACGGAATGTAGAGAGTAGTTAAAAATTTAATTTTACATCAATTATAGTTATTATTACAATTTTGTCCTTAATAATAACTGAACGAATTTGACCGTTAGTCTTATACTCTCATGTTGAGTGAAAAAAATATAATTTAGGACGAACAACACGAACAAGAGTCATCCGTCTCATTCATATATCATAGCATGAACTACTATAAATACGAATGAAATTCGTTCATCCCGTTAGAATACAAATTTTCAAATATGATTTGGAACTTTCATTAAGATTATATTAACACCTACACCCAAAATTAAACTATAAATATTCTAAAAGACTAACTTGACCTCAAAAGTCAATAAAACACCCACAATTTGGTCAAACGGGACCAACAATATAACAGAGGGAGTAAATATTTTATTATGTTATATATATATATTGTATCATTAACATTAAATTATATTACTGTGATTACCTACACAAAATATAATTAGATCAGTGCAAAGTTGTTATATAACGTGGAGATAATTAGATAAAATGAAGATTAAGCAACTTATGAGAAAAACCTAATTACCAAATTAATGGTAATTAAGAAGCTAAATGAGGTGACGTATTGCGACGAAAATAGGGGGAGACCCCTCCACGTCAGCAGTATGAATGCAACTGAAAAGAGTCAAAAGGAGGTGCAGTGCTAGTCAATGCTGACTGCCGAAACACACACACACACGCATGTGTGTCTGTGTGTCGAAGATTCATTACATACATTCATTACACAAGTTGGAGAAGAAAGGGACCAGAGAAGCCCGAGGTCGCCATTAATACCCTCTTCTCCCAACCTTCTTTCACCCCTCTTCATTACTTCACCTTTCCCTCCCTTGACATGAGTAGTCAACTCTCTCACCCCCTCATAGAGGCTGAGTAACCAAGAGAGCCTAGTTTCTTGATGATAAATGCTGTTTGGTGCTCAAAGGTTTTGACTTTAGAGGTTGGCTACTTATCTCTCTACATTTTTATTTCCAGGAACGTATAAAACTAGGGGGATTCAGGATTGTATGACTATATGGGGATGTTGATGTTGCTCTTGTGTATTAACTATTGCGTGCTGTAGGGAGGAGTGGGTGGGGTGGGTGGGTAGGCGCGTGCTTACTTTGCAGATATGGTAATGGAAAAGAGAGAGATTCAAAATTGATGTGCTATTTCACCTTGCGTTCACACCTTGATTGGGGATCTCAGTTGCTCATGCCTTTCTATGTGATCTGCAGATTTGTAGTTGAGGAGAAGGTCTTTCTTGGTTTTCTGCTATGGGGATTTGCTTGAGTGCTAGAATCAAAGCCGAAAGCCCAGCTCATGCTGGTAATCATCATCTTTTTCTTTCTTCTTCTGCTTCATGATTCTTCCACAATACACGTGTGTGTGTGTGTGTGTTTCTTTACACCATGTAATTGGCACTTTGCCTTTTGTAGGGCCATTCTGCTTCATTGTTTCTTTAGCTTTCCGTGCAAAATGATAGTTGCTTTTCATGTTTTACCAATATTTGTCTTTTAAGAAGGAAGCCACTAGAGTTTAGTATTGCTGTTCACTGAAATGATTAGGATAAAACACACCCTAAACATGGTGATGGTTTTCTTGGATTGATCAAACCATGGCTACCTAATGTCCTATCAATCCAGGTCTAAACTCACAATATGCTAGCTCGGAAGTGAATAATATGAGCACTGACTGTAGCAAGACCTCACCAACATCTGTTCCGCCTACTCCACGGACTGAGGGTGAGATCTTGCAGTCTCCTAATATGAAGAGCTTCAACTTTTCTGATCTGAAGGTGGCCACCAGAAACTTCCGACCAGACAGTGTGCTCGGAGGAGGTGGATTCGGGTCCGTCTTTAAAGGATGGATCGATGAGAATTCCTTCACTGCTACTAAGCCCGGGACTGGCATGGTCATTGCAGTCAAGAAACTGAACCAAGAAAGTTTTCAAGGCCATAGAGAGTGGTTGGTGAGTTCTGCACCTTGCACCATCCATGCCTATAGTAGGTTCTCTTTCTTTTGATTAAATTTTGAATTTGTGGTGATGTAGGCAGAAGTGAACTATTTGGGACAGTTCTGTCATCCCAATCTTGTGAGGCTTATTGGCTACTGCTTGGAGGATGACTATAGGCTTCTTGTTTACGAGTTCATGCCTCGCGGGAGCTTAGAGAATCATCTCTTTAGAAGTGAGTGTTATCATCTTCATCTGCACTATGGTCTAGATTTAGGACTCTCTGCTGTGTGATTGAAGTTCCTAAATGGTGATCTTCGTTGCAGGGGGTTCGTACTTCCAACCTCTTTCTTGGAATCTTCGCCTTAAGGTTGCTATCGGTGCTGCAAAGGGGCTTGCTTTTCTTCACAGTTCTGAAGCCAAAGTCATTTACAGAGACTTCAAAACTTCCAATATACTTCTTGACTCGGTAAACTCCTCATTGCTCACTAGCATTTAGCGTTTGGCAATTGTCGTTCCTATTATCAATCCGTAGTCGAAGAAAATATTAAATTCATAAACTTTGATGTCTCAGAGCTACAATGCAAAACTTTCTGATTTCGGACTGGCCAAGGATGGGCCGACTGGCGACAAAAGCCATGTTTCCACGCGAGTGATGGGAACCTATGGATATGCTGCTCCAGAATATCTTGCTACTGGTATGATTCTTGCAACTTGCAACGTATATTTATCGATACTTTCTAAAAGTACTTAGAAAGATAAGGCAAGATATCGCATTCGACATTCTAGTGCATATCGTCTGCTTGTGAGGAAAACACACATTACTACATTAGCCCTTCATCAGTTTCTGATGTACATATTCATTCTGTGGGAATTAGGTCATTTGACTACGAAGAGCGATGTGTACAGCTATGGAGTGGTGCTGCTTGAATTATTATCGGGTAGGAGAGCTATCGACAAGAACAGGCCTTCGGGTGAGCACAAGCTAGTGGAGTGGTCGAGGCCGTTCCTGGCCAACAAGCGCAAGGTGTTCCGCGTGATGGACAATCGCCTTGAGGGCCAGTACTCCATGGATGTGGCTCAGAGAGTGGCTAACCTCGCCCTAAGATGCATATCCATAGAGCCCAAATTCAGGCCTAAAATGGAAGACGCGGTGAAAGAACTGGAGCAGATACAAGAGTCCAACAATGCAGATAGCAATAGTGCAGGCAAGGGCCGCAGCGGGAATAGGCAGCGCAGGCGAAGCACCGGTGATGCTGTGGTGCATGCCGCTTATCCGAGGCCTTCGGCATCTCCACCGCATCCTGAAAGAACTAATGTTGTCATAGTCTGAAATTAGAGGTCATGACAGACCATGGATGAACACATCAAACCAGTCTTTGTATAGGTGCTTAGTGAACCACATGTTCTTGTTATGTCTTCCAACACAGTGATTTACTCACAAGAGAAAGTAGCTTTTCCTTGATGAGTTTGTACCTTTTCTGATCTTTTCTTTCTCCATATGCTTTAATATTGTCTCTTTTTTTCTTTTCAGTATTGAATGATTGAATATTGAGGGCAGCTGCATAGTTGATCATCTCCACTCGTGCTAGTAGCTTAATTGGCTCCATTTGATCAACTAACTCAAGTTTGAACATGACTTGTTTAGTATCTTGTGTCCCCACTTGAGAGGATATTGAGGGAAAATGGTATGAAGTTGAGAGTTGAGGAGACACAATAATTGAAGCAGAAGATGCCCCGTACGTCTAAGGATAATCTTATCCAAAGTTGTCTTTAACACTATCTTTATCAACAAACTTTCGCAACTCAATCATTTTCTCTCTCTTCCACCTATACAACCAACAACATAATCAATTTTTATAATCTTACTACTTTATCTATGACACCAACTCTTAATAAAATATTTATCTTTTATTTTCGTTAATTATATATTATACATATACAATGTATTTAAAATAAATAATTATATTATAATTTATTTAAAATTTTAATTTTTAATTATAATAATTAATTATTTTATAAATTTAAAATAAACAACGAATTTATTAATTTCATACCAAATACAAATAGATGCATTAAATAATAAATTACAAAACAAATAAATAAACGACATTGCATATTAATTATTAGTGCCAAATTGACTAAATATTTCTTTCAGATACTTCATCTGGCTTTTTTTCATCTAACTTTTCTTTTTGATACTAATGATACATAGCGTGCACTATTGATAAGTGATGAATTCTTTTGATTTTTACCTCGTTTACTATCTTCACTAACATAACATCAAGATGCCATTAGGGTAACATCTTCTTTCACCCGCCAAGATAATTTTGATACTTTTGATTTGAGTTCGTCGGCTCAACACATGTGAATAAATTGCTAAACAATACATCAATTAACATGACAATGATATTAATATTTTGAATATTTTAAATTGAGAAATTGCATTGCACTCTTTCTAAGTAAAAAGTAAGTTTCCCATAAAAATTTTAAAAACATTGCATTGTTTTGAAGTAAAAAAGTAAAATAACTTTCCCGAAAAAGTTAAAAGACATGCATGAAGAGTGAAGAGGTAATAACACAATTTTGCATGAGACATGCATGTTAAGGGGAAAAATATTATTTAGGCCGGAAAAACATTGCAAGTGATTAGACTTTAATATAGGAAAATATTGCTTTTGTTTTTTAAAATCATTTTTCACGTTTTTTAATTAATATGTTTATTTTTTAATTCAAATTATCATGATTTTAATGTTCAAAATATGATATTTTTCTAAATTTAATGTTAGCTTATTTATTTTCAATTTTAAACTAATTTTTTTTAATTAATATTTTAAATTTTAATTTAAATTATGTAATTTTAATTTTCAAAATATACTGTTTTTTAAATTCAATGATAGATTATTTATTTTCAATTTTAAATTAATGTTTTATATATGTTTATTTCGAATTAAAAATAGAAAAATAAAAGTTAAATAGAAAGATTCAAAATTGAGAGACTTCTATTATTAAATATTTTGTAAATTTTCTAGAAATTCGTAGACTCTAAAAAAAGAATTTTCAAAAAAAAAAAACCGGAAAACTCAAAACTCTAAAGTCTAAAGTGAGACATTGGGATGCTCTGATAACATCTTCTCCCAACCTTCTTGCACCCTTCTTCATTACTTCACCTTTCCCTCCCATGAGTAGTCAGCTCCACCTTCTCTCTCTAAACACGCACACACACACTCCCAATGGAGGCTGAGTAACCAAGAGAGACTAGTTTCTTGATGATAGATGCTGTTTGGTGCTCAAAGGTTTTGACTTTAGAGGTTGGCTGCTTATCTCTCTACATTTTTATTTGCAGGAACATATATGGGGATGTTGATGTTGTTCTTGTGTTTTGATTATTGCATGCTCTAGGAAGGAATGGGTGGAGTAGGTGGGTAGGCGCGTGCTTACTTTGCAGAAATGGTAATAGAAAAGAGAAAGATTCAAAATTGATGTGCTATTTCACCTTGCCTTCACACCTTGATTGGGGATATCAGTTGCTCATGCCTTTCTATGTGATCTGCAGATTTGTAGTTGAGGAGAAGGTCTTTCTTGGTTTTCTGCTATGGGGATTTGCTTGAGTGCTAGAATCAAAGCCGAAAGCCCAGCTCATGCTGGTAATCATCATCCTTTTCTTTCTTCTTCTGCTTCATGATTCTTCCACAATATACGTGTGTGCGTGTGTGTGTTTCTTTACACCATGTAATTGGCACTTTGCCTTTTGTAGGGCCATTCTGCTTCATAGTTTATTTTGCTTTCTGTACAAAATGGTAGTTGCTTTTCATGTTATACCAATATTTGTCTTTTAAGAAGGAAGCCATTAGAATTTAGTACTGCTGTTCACTGAAATGATTAGGATAAAGCACACCCTAAAACATGGTGATGATTTTCTTGGATTGATCAAACCATGGGTACCTAATGTCCTACATCTTAAGTAGTACTGATTAAACAATCAATCAATCCAGGTTTAAACTCACAATATGCTAGCTCGGAAGTGAATAATATGAGCACTGATTGTAGCAAGACCTCACCAACATCTGTTCCACCTACTCCGCGGACTGAGGGTGAGATCTTTCAGTCTCCTAATATGAAGAGCTTCAACTTTTCTGATATGCTAGCTAATGTACTGAATCTTAAGTAGTACTGATTAATCAATCAATCCAGGTCTAAACTCACAATATGCTATCTCAGAAGCGAATAATACGAGCACTGATTGTAGCAAGAACTCAGGAACATCTGTTCCGCCTACTGTGCGGACTGAGGGTGAGATATTGCAGTCTCCTAATATGAAGAGCTTCAACATAGTGATGATTTTCTTGGATTGATCAAACCATGGCTAGCTAATGTCCTGCATCTTAAGTAGTACTGATTAATCAATCAATACAGGTCTAAACTCACATTATGCTAGCTCGGAAGCGAATAATATGAGCAATGATTGTAGCAAGACCTCATCAAAATCTGTTCCGCCTTCTCCGCGCACTGCGGGTGAGATCTTGCAGTCTCCTAATATGAAGAGCTTCAGCTTTACTGATCTGAGGGTGGCCACCCAAAACTTCCAACCAGATAGTGTGCTCGGAGGAGGTGGATTCGGGTCCGTCTTTAAAGGATGGATCGATGAGAATTCCTTCACTGCTACTGAACCCGGGACTGGCATGGTCATTGCAGTCAAGAAACTGAACCAAGAAAGTTTTCAAGGCCATAGAGAGTGGTTGGTGAGTTCTGCACCTTGCACCATCCATGCCTATAGTAGGTTCTCTTTCTTTTGATTAAATTTTGAATTTGGGTGATGTAGGCAGAAGTGAACTATTTGGGACAGTTCTGTCATCCCAATCTTGTGAGGCTTATTGGCTACTGCTTGGAGGATGATTATAGGCTTCTTGTTTACGAGTTCATGCCTCACGGGAGCTTAGAGAATCATCTCTTTAGAAGTGAGTGTTATCATCTTCATCTGCACTATGGTCTAAATTTGGGACTGTTTCCTGTGTGAATGTTCCTAAATGGTGATCTTCGTTGCAGGGGGTTCGGACTTCCAACCTCTTTCGTGGAATCTTCGCCTTAAGGTTGCTATCGGTGCTGCAAAGGGGCTTGCTTTTCTTCACAGTTCTGAAGCCAAAGTCATTTACAGAGACTTCAAAACTTCCAATATACTTCTTGACTCGGTAAACTCCTCATTGCTCACTACCATTTAGTTTTGGCGATTGTCCTTCCCATTATCAATCCGTAGTCGAAGAAAATATTAAATTCGTAAACTTTGATGTCTCAGAGCTACAATGCAAAACTTTCTGATTTCGGACTGGCCAAGGATGGGCCGACTGGCGACAAAAGCCATGTTTCCACGCGAGTGATGGGAACCTATGGATATACTGCTCCAGAATATCTTGCTACTGGTATGATTCTTGCAACTTGCAACGTATATTTATCGATACTTTCTAAAAGTACTTAGAAAGATAAGGCAAGATATCGCATTCGACATTCTAGTGCATATCGTCTGCTTGTGAGGAAAACACACATTACTACATTAGCCCTTCATTAGTTTCTGATATACATATTCATTCTGTGGGAATTAGGTCATTTGACTACGAATAGCGATGTGTACAGCTATGGAGTGGTGCTGCTTGAATTATTATCGGGTAGGAGAGCTATCGACAAGAACAGGCCTTCGGGTGAGCACAAGCTAGTGGAGTGGTCGAGGCCGTTCCTGGCCAGCAAGCGCAAGGTGTTCCGCGTGATGGACAATCGCCTTGAGGGCCAGTACTCCATGGATGTGGCTCAGAGAGTGGCTAACCTCGCCCTAAGATGCATATCCTTAAAGCCCAAATTCAGGCCTAAAATGGAAGACGCTGTGAAAGAACTGGAGCAGATACAAGAGTCCAACAATGCAGATAGCAATAGTGCAGGCAAGGGCCGCAGCGGGAATAGGCAGCGCAGGCCAAGCACCGGTGATGCTGTGGTGCATGCCGCTTATCCGAGGCCTTCGGCATCTCCACCGCATCCTGAAAGAACTAATATTGTCATAGTTTGAAATTAGAGGTCATAACAGACCATGGATGAACACATCAAACCAGTCTTTGTATAGGTGCTTAGTGAACCACATGTTCTTGTTATGTCTTCCAACACAGTGATTTACTCACAAGAGAAAGTAGCTTTTCCTTGATGAGTTGGACCTTTTCTGATCTTTTCTTTCTCCATATGCTTTAATATTGTCTCTTTTTTCCTTTTCAGTATTGAATGATTGAATATTGAGGGCAGCTGCATAGTAGATCATCTCCACTCGTACTAGTAGCTTAATTGGCTCCATTTGATCAACTAACTCATGTTTGGACCCGACTTGTTTAATACTTCATTCGGTCCTATTATTTATCGCACGTTTTATTATTATAATATATTGAATTGAAGCAACGACATGACGAGTCATTGGCCATGTAAACTTGTAAAGGGACAGCCATTTGCCCATCGATTCGGACTTGAGACGCCTTCTTTTTTTTCACTTCACAATTGGGGTCATGTAATGTAATGGAGTAGTTCCTTTATTATGTTGAGTAGAAATTGATTAGTTAGTTTATTTGCTACTACTATCATTTAGGGTCTCTATTCGGTTACTCGAATCCGAAAATTTTAAATTTTAATTATTGAACTCAAACTCAAACTAATATTTTGAGGGCTTGAACCCAATTTAGGTATTTCGTATGGGGTATTTGGATATTCAAAATTATTCAAATTAATTAAAATTATTCGTATTTGTGGATATTTATTGAGTATTTTTTAAAAATTCAGATATTTAGAATATTAAAATATTTAGAATTATAAAATTAAAATATTATATTATATAATCAATAAATATAAATAAAAATTCGAATTTTAGATAATACCCAATATTAAAAATCATATAATATGAAAATTTAACCTGAATATAGAAAAATCGGGTATTCGGGCATAGACACTCCTATAATTGCTCTTGTACATACCAAATAATCATGCACAAGGGACATATATATAATTATATAGCTTGTTGGTTCCGATGCGGGTTCAATAACTGCCGGTTAGTTCTGGTTAAAACCTCTAATTGTTTCATTTTTTTTGGATTTAGGAGTTTGCCGGTTGAAGGCCCGCCGGCTGAACCGCTGGTTACGTATAAGAAGATTTTCAAATCGTAACTGACCCACCTTCTCATGATTCGGAAACGATTTTGGAACAATTGACTACCGGTCAGGTCTAAACTGTCGGGACTATGAGAATGGGCATTTCTAGCCAAATGCTAGACCAACCACTTTCTCTTATAATTCACATTATTCCGCTCCTCATGAATATAATTCACACTTTTCGGCATCATTTGGTATGTTACATAGGATAGAATATACGATAAAAGAAACGTAATAAATTAAAGCAATAATTTTATAAGGGAATGGAATGAGTATTATAGTTGACAATATTAATGTATGGGAGAAATGTAGTATTATAAATTAGGTAGCTAGCTAGGTTGATTCATCATTTCTTGGCCCATACAAGATCTGATTGGATAACATTAATTAAAGTAAAATCTACAACCAATCTCGATAATAGTCTAGCATGAAAACATGCATGTATAAAGCAAATTAAACAAAGATGATAGAATCAATATATGTGTATGTATGCAATTGAATCAAGTAGCAAGTTTCATAAAGATGATAACATGGCAAAAATAGAAAGCATAATTGTTTGTACTATATAAAGAGTGCATGAGGTATCATCAATCATTTCTTGGCAAAGAGTCCCCCAAGCCCCCCAAAGCCGCCGCCGCCGTCCTTCTTCTTGGGCGGCGGCACAGCCACCGTGTTCTTCCTTCCACTGGTGGTGGTGGTGGTGGTAGAGCCGCCGGTCTTGCCGTCCTCCACTTTCTTCAAGATAGGATCAGTCTCGTAGAACTGATCTTGCTTGGTCAAGCTGCCGAGGATAAAGTCCAAAATACCCTTCTCCTCGCTGCTCCCACCTGAAGATTTAGCTGCTGTGGCTGCTGCTCTTACCCTCCTTTGAGGGGTGATCATGGGAGAAAACATCATGTTCAATGAACCCATTTCTTTCTTTGTTTCTTTCTTTGTTTCTTTGTTTCTTTCTTTCTATGTTTGAGATAGAGAGTAAATTTATGAGTGTGCATAGTAAGTAAGAGCAGTCAGCTTGTTTCGAGCACAGGCTCTCCACAAGTTTCTTATCTTCTTTCTTTCATTCCTTTATTTATTTTATTTTATTTGATAAAGGATTTTGTACAGCAATGTTTATATTCATATTCAGACCACATATTTGACTTGCCAGTTATCTTTGAATTACGTACATTACGCTACTTTCAAATTCTGGGTGGACGCATGTAGTAATTTTTAGTGTCAAAATGGAGTAATTTTTAGTGCCAAATGATTGGTTGTACCAAGTTGTCCAACTTCATCACGCTTATAGTCATTTTGCATTGAATTGATTCACCTTTAAAATCAAATGTTTACCAAAAATGAAAAATAAAAGTGTGTAATTTTGGTGGATGGATTAAAATAAATAAAAGTGTGACCGCTCGTGCTTATTAAATATTACTCAGTTCGATAAGACGATACATGTATTAAAAAGTTGTTTGATTAAAGATAAATTGTATCTTGTATGAAGTTTGATTATCATTTGATTTATTTTTAATAATTGAGTTGTGTATAATGGGCTGATCAGTTATCAAAAAATAAAATAATAGATTGTGTGACAATTTTGTAGCAATCAAAATGAAAAATATTTCGTGTTCTAAATTATTTTTAATTAGAATTTAGGCATATTAATTATATAACAACATTATATAAATAGTATATGTATAATAAATGTATGTGATAATTAGAATGAAAATAGATATTTTTGTATTAACTAAACAATATCCTAATCAAATAAATCATACTTAGAAAGAATAAGAAATTTCATATTTAAGGAATTAAATATTTTAAACAATAGATGTACGAAAGGTATTTTTAATGTGTACTACTAATATAAATAATTTAGGGATAATGGCCTTAAAATTCATCACTTTTTCATTTAGTTGCAAATATAACATCACTTTTCAATTTAGCTTAAAAATACACCACCTTTTACTTTGTTGTAATTTTTCCCAAATTTTGGAATGAACTTGATTTGAAATGATGTGGCACACATGTGGCAATAGATTTTTAAGATTAATTTAATTTATCTAATGTGTCATTTTAATTATCCAATGTGGCATTTCAATTATTCAATGTGATATTTTATTTATGCAATATAGTAATATATTGTACTCATGTTGATTTTATTCAATTAATAATTAATTTTATAAATACGATGTGTTATTTTATACAAAAATATGAATTGTACATTTTTATTTGTTAAAGTATAAACCATTTGATTATAAATATTAAACATAACAATATTAAATAGTTTATACTATAATGCATTACATTTATCATGACAATGCATTAAATTATACTACAAGATGCCTTAATTTTTGTTTCCGTTTTATTTTGGCAGTTTTATTCAATTCCATAATTTGCGATGTTTATATTTAAAACTAGATCATGTATAATTTATGTTGTCAATTTTACCCTTAATTAGTTAATTAAAAATAAAAACTAACTAAAGATAATAAAAAAAATTGAAAATATCCATTTTAAAATTATACTAATAAATATTGTAGTACTAAAATAGAAAATAATAAAAAAAATTGAAAAAAAATAAAAATATATATATATATATATATATAAGCTTCTTGTTTTAAAATTATACTAATAAATATTGTACTAAAATAGAAAAAAATAAAAAGAATTATAAGAGTGGCTCGACTCTATCAAAATATATATAATATTATGTGTGGATATTTTATGCTTAAAATTTATAATTTAATGATTTATATTTTAAAAAATAAAAAAAATATAACATTTTGTTGGGAAATATTTATAAGTGTTTTGATTCAGATCCCAATACCTCCCCTGAAAGATGTAATAAGACCAATACTGAATCTTAGTGTTTTTGTCTAAGAACTCATATGTTATGGAGTTCTAATTTTTCAGGTACAGTGAAGGACATCTCCACAGAAGATTCAAGACATTCCAATACTGAAGGACCTCTCTATTGAAGGACCTCTCTACTGAAGTCTCCCCTGAAGTATTGAAGTTGAAGTTAGAAGCCAAAGTCTTCCTGCCACTGAAGTTTGAAGTCTGCACTGAAGTCCAAAACTAAAGTTTTCACTGAGTGTCAGCCTAGTTCGTAGGCATTTTTATTTATGGCAAAAATCTCGGTAGGTAAACAAAATCTTTCTGCAGAACCCAAAAATGGCAAAAAGGACGAAGACTCCAACGGGAAGAATTCAAAATAAAGCTCTATCTCACAACGGCTATATCTTTGAGAGAGCACTATAAATACCCCGCTGCTTCAAACACTTCAAGATACCGGTTATCCTGCTATCAACTCTATATCGCAATCATAGCTCTCAAGCTTTCAAACCTTCAGTTAGAACACTCTAAGCTTTCAGATTTCACTTCTTAGTGTTCTTACGCGATATTATCTTGTAACCGAAGAGTGATTAGACTTATTTAAGTCAACTGTAAAATCACTGTAAGATCATCTCCATTAAGTTGGAAACCCTCGACTAACATCGAGTACTCGTGGACGTAAGAGTTTTTATCTCCGAACCACGCAAACCAAATCACTGTCTCTCTCTCTCATTTACTTTCAGTATTGCTTATTCATTGATTATCATTAACTTGAATACTGATTAATTGAAAAGAGAAACATTGCATTAAGTTTTTTGAAGCAAACGAGTAAGATTTAAAACCACCACATTCCGCACACTTAAGATATTAGTCCATCAGTCAAACACTCAGTGTAGACTGAAGGATTCCTATCTGAAGTACTCACTCTAACTGAAGTTCCTCCCTTCAGTACAGGAGACACAAGAGTTTTTAAACTTGTAAAATCTGACTGGTGTATTCCCCCCATACACTCAGTTCACTCGTTTCGGGACGAACACATTTACATTGTTATGTTTAATATTTATAATCTAATAGTTTGAATTTAAAAAATAAAAATGTATAATTTATATTTTTATGTATTGCTATATTGTATAAATAAAATGACACATTGAAATGCCACATTGGATAATTGAAATGACACATTGGATATATTAAATTAATCCTTAAAAATCTATTGCCACATGTGTGCCACATATTCTTAAATTAAGGTCATTCCAAAATTTGGGGAAAATTACAACAAAGTAAAAATTGATGTATTTTTAGGCTAAATTGAAAAGTCATGTTATATTTGCAACTAAATGAAAATGTGATGTATTTTAAGACCATTATCCCAATAATTTAAGTGTCAAAATTTATTTTTAGCTAAGAGTTAAGAATTATTTTTCTCTTTTCATGAATAAATGTATATATATATATATTAAAATAAAGTTAAATGATTATAGTTTTTCATATTAAACATGTTTATTACATATTATATATCAAATTAAAACTTTTGTCAAGATCTTTAATTTAAAATCCATAATGCATATCTTTACGTTAACAAAATTGAACGATTTTAAAAAATATATAATGAAAGAGGAAAGAGAAAAAATAGTTACTCCCTCCGTCCACGATTGTTTGTTACGTTTTGACCCGACACGTGTTTTAATATAGTGCTTTGACTTTAGGTGAAAGAGTGTAGTTAGTGGAGTTTGGGTCCACTTGTTATTATTATTTAATTGAAGTGTGTGATATAAATAGAAAGTTTAAAATGTAACAAACATTGATGGACGGAGAGAGTATAATTTAACTATATTTTGAAAATAACTACAATATTTAAAAAAATTGGCACTAAAAACTTACATTTGAAAACCTTATTTTTATATATTAATGGATTTTCATATCCTTCTTCTGTCTTATTTTGAATATATTCCTAATATTATTGTTTTTTTCATTTAAAGATGTCAACTTTCGAAGACACGTTTGTTTATTTCTTCATTTTCCTTAATTTCTAAAGAAAGGGCCAATGAAGAGGTTCAACTTTCAAGAAGCTGCAACCGCAAGCAGCTGAGTACTGTAAGTAGAGCTGGCAAAATGGACCCGATTCGGGACGCTTAAGGTTTGGGCTAGATTGGGCTCGGAATAAATAGGCCCAAAAAAAATCGGGCTTTTTTGGCCCACCCAAATGGTCTGGTAGGCTAATTGGGCTTTAGGGCTAAAAAAACCCGGGATTTCCGGACCAAAAAGTCCGTCCGACAAAATATATTATTTTTAATTATTATTATTGATTTTGATAGAATGTTTTGGTGAATTGTATTTGTATATTTGATGATTAATATATAAATAATACATTTATATATTAATATTTATATAAATATAAATATATAAAAACACATTTACATATAATTGTTTAAATGTAAGTCTATTTTGTATGTTAAAAAATTTAAATTAAATAATCTTTAATTTTTGTTATAGTGAAATTTCGAATTGAATCGAATTTTAAATATAATATTTTTATTTAATATATTACAAAAATCAAATATTCGAATATTCATATTTTTTTTATATACTAATTGTTCATAAAAATATTGAAATTTATTAATCAAGTTTTAGGCTATTAATTTATTATATTTTTATAATATTAAATATTTATCTTAATTTTATATATATAAAAAAATGGACGGGCTTAGCCCAGTGGCAAGAAGGGGGCTCGGCTGCAATTACAGAAGCCCGACGAATTTCGGGCTGGCCCAACCCGATAAATGTCATTTAGCCCGGTGGGCCGGGCCGGGCCGGGCCGCTACTTTGCCAGCTATAACTGCAACGCATCCATTCTGTTAGCAAATACTAGAGCAACAACATAGGTTGAATTGTAATATAGAAATAGAAATTCTTGAATTGCATGTTATGTTGAAATAGATGATCTAGCAGAGTACTTACACAATCCTCCTATAAGGGCAGTAATATACAAGAGAAGAGGCCACCTTTATGGCCTGCATTCTCTCAAGGCTATATTAACTATTGAGGGTAAAATAATCAATACTGAACCAAATGGAAAGAAAGGTTATAAGTAAAGGAAAAACTAGTAAAAGAGAGCAGTGTAGAACAGTTGGTTCCAAGTATCGGGCAAGCCGGGCAGGCACCAATGGCTACAATCTGCCGAATGGTCAGGATTAGCTCGCTGCCCGGGAGTTAGGTCACCGCTGTAGATGGAAGGATGCGCATCCTTCCTCATGGCGGAGAGCAAGGTAATGTCGAGCAAGAAGGGAGGCTTGTTCATGGAACTCAGCACTGCCTGCACCACCTTCATTTGATCAGGGTACGTTCCAGGGTACCCGGAAGCCCCCACCATAGGCATTGTCTCTCCATAACAGCTCTTTGATGTTGATATTGCTCCTGAACTCCATTCACTGGGACTGCATACAGATAACAATTCTCATTACCATAACCAAACTATTTTAAAGACCAAAACCAAGATTCTTGCAGTAAGGATGTCATTATTGAGCCATGCTCATTGCTTCCATTTTCTTTCTATGGGCATTCATAGTGTGAGGATGACCATGATGATGGTTTCTTTTGTTTCTACTTGATTGATGAATAAAGGCCAGATACCTAACCAATTCTTTTGTCTGGTTCTAGGTGATCTATAATTGAGTATTACCCTTGGAATTACTGAGAAAGCACAGTATTCAGTGTTAATTATTGAGGCTGAATCTGAGTTTACAATTAAATGTGGAAGTGTAATTAATCCAATTCTACCAACAATCGCAGTAAATACCACATTACTACAACTGAACTACAATCAGTAACTTACAAAACTATTACTCATTAATATGGCCAAGTCATTTCTTGCTGGACCACAAAATCAGACAACAATTAGCACCCAATAATAAAGGTAATGTTGAATTATATCCTAGTATTAAAATCATATACATAGTAACATAGGCTACAGCAATATATGGACCCCAGTGCCTAGGTGAACAATTAAAATAAGTAAAACTAATGAGATTCAACTTCTTCCGTCCATTTTCCTACCCACTTCGTCCATAATTTTCATATCCATTTTTGACTCCATAAGTAAAAGTCACATATGTTATTTGGTTGGAATAAACTTTCAAAGTAAATATAAAATTAAATTAAAATATATAAAAATGAAATCAAATAAAAAATATTAAAATATAACAAAGTATGAGACATAAAAATTAAACACTGAGGGTCCATTTGGTAGGCATGATATAGTGAGATGTACTAACTTAATCTCACTATATCATGCATTTGGTAGGAAAATAATTATCTTGACGGCCCGAGATTATAATCTCGGCCCGCCACTGTAGCTATGGATATGGAGAGATTATAATCTCTCCAACCACTAGGTATTATTTTTATCTCATGTCTACAGTAAAAAGTGCATTAACATCAAAATACCATTATACCCTTTACCTCTCTCCTTCACAATCTACATTGGGCAACACACCTCACTTATAAATTCGCCATGATATCCACCCGTTGTTAAAAAGTAGACATGGGTGATATAATTAAACGTAGAAACCACATTAGCTTTAAGGACATTATGATATTTGTACTACAAAAAGGCTCCTAAAGATTATTTTAATCTTCCCAACCAAATGAGATATTATTTTTATCTCATAGTTGAAATTTCCTACCAAATGAGAGATGAGATTAATTTTATCACCTCAAATCTCATCCCCCAATATTATTTTAATCTCATCTCACTATATCTCATCTACCCTACCAAATGGACCCTGAATATTCTAAATAAAACATGAATTCATTAGAAGATTAAATATAGATAGGGGCATGTTGAGTAATCCAACACATATTACACGAACCCAGGCATTGCATTTAAGTGAGTGGGGTGATTTTCCTTCACCGCACCGCACAAGTTGAGTGACACCGACGTCGTTAACAAAGGTACAAAAAAACCCAACTCATATTATTAATTAATGTCAAAACTCACCTCTACAAAAATTCACGCTTCATAGGTTATGGATTTATTTACGTGCTCTGTTTCATGGATACATGCTGCAAAATCAAGATACCACCTAATATTTATGCATTATAAAAATAGTACACTCCATGTTGCGTTATAAAAATCAAGATGCCCTATTTCATGAGTACCAATGCTTGTGATATAGATCAAACAATTTGACACCCATTAGCTCTAAAAGGGAACTTGATCCACCTAACCTACGTAGATACTAACAAAAGTATAGCAATTATATCATGTGTTGGCATTGTAGTAGACTGAGTCATATCATCACAAACTTGTTTCTAAATTCTAATAGACACTAATTATGAAAGAAGAAGTTTTCAGCAAATATAAGCAGCAGCCAGTCTTTTTCTTTTTGGTGTAAAGAGTTTATGGGTCTAATCCAAGAAAAAGAAAGAAGAATCAAAACAAAACAGAGCAAAAAGTGAAGAAGAGATAAGCTGCCTTTAAACCTACCAGCATTACTATTTACTAGTAATACTGAAACTTGATCAATTGTGAACCGTCACTTTAGATAAAGACAGAATCGATTGAGTCTGCGTCCATCTTTCTGCAACTTGAAAACACACACCACCCCACCCCACCCCACCCAAAACCCACCCATCTTCTGCAATTTTGAGCTTTACCACAGTAATAGGGCCTCATTTCACATATTTTGAAAAGCAAAAGACACGAAGCAGTTCGAAACGAGCTGGCATTCAACAATTATTTCACACACATGGCTCGACATAGCTAGTGCTTTCATTATTCACGGCTCTCCCAATAATTTAGTCAAACAAAAACACCCAAAAAACAATTACTATAAAGTTAGAGAGAGAGAGAAAGAGAGTACTCGTAGTGTGTGGGGGAAATGCCCTGAAAAAAGACTCTGGTTCTGCTAGTGTCAATGTTGCTGTCAACCCATCTGGCCCACGTCCTCAGCCCTCTGTCTAGCGCAACAGATCGGTCCATATCTTGATAATAAGTCCCTCCTGCTTCCATATAATCCCACCTAAAACATTCAAATTTAAGATTAGAAATCTTGATAGTAAAAATTAGTACTCCATTGTTAAATAAAGAAGTCTGTAATTAGCAAGCGTGGTGTTACCCTTGAAGAGATCCTTTATGCGTCCACCAATGGCCGGTGTTGAAGGAAAGTATATCGACACCCGCCCACGCATTACCGTTGCCTCTAATGTCGTCCAATCTCAGCACCCTCTTCCCCTGCACCGAGTCTATATCCACCAGGTACGGCGCCTTGTAAAACGACACCGTCACCCCGTATTCCTGAACCACCAATTTTCACCCATTTGTTAATTACTTCTCACACTCGCACAGTCGCACCGCCATTTTCGCATTTATCTTATTATTTAATTCGAGCTCACCAAGAATTTGAAAATGGAGAGAGGATCTCCTCTGCTAATCTGCGTGGGTGAAGACGAAGGCAGCGCCGCCGCTATCATGCAAATCAGCGACTGCCATTGATTCCTCCCCAACGAATCCCCCACGAACATCACGCTCTTCCCTCGCAGCCTCGTCAGAAACTCCGCCCCGTTGAACCTGACCCACATCCACAACCCAAAATCAACAAAAATGCTTAATCAACTGAAGAAGGATTTGGGGGCAGAGCTATGACCTACCTTGGGAGCTGGCAGTTGATGGGCTGCCATCGATACATGAGGTAATCGGAGTCAGGCCGGCCGTACATCTGGCAGTTGAACTCGGAGTCGATGATTGGGCATGAGTATTGGTAGATAGGTTGAGTGTCGTCGCGAACCCAGGAGCCGGAGAAGATAGCGCAGGAGGTGTGGTTCCCTTGAAGCATAGGGCGGTGCTGCTTGTCATTGTGGCTGCGGTGGTTGCGCACAACCAGCACCACCGATGAAACTCTGGTAAAATTCAGCAGTACAAAAGTGCATAGAGCGATGAAGTGAAGCGAGGAGGTGGATGCAGGAAATGTAGTATGAGTAGCCATGGCAGGAATACTGGTTAACTCGAGCTAAAGACTAAAGTAAAGAAAAAGGAAGAGAGACATAAAAAGAAAGGGATTTGCGTTTGTTGTGATATATATATAAGGGAACAAATTCTGGCTAATAAATTTTAATAGTAATTTTTAGTATAAATGCAATGCAATAATTCACTAAATTTTTTTGGTTTAAAATGAACATTCATTAAATTTAATATATGTATAATTTGTTTATACTATTTTTTTAATGTAGAGTATGATGTGCGGGGGTTTGGTTGTTTTATGTTTTTTTTTGGGTAATGTTTTTTGTTTGTTTGTAGTGGAGTGTGCATGTGAAGAATGGTTGATCACGTGTGTCTCAATCTATTCCCCATTTTAATTTAATTTCCTATTCTTGTAAATTGTAAGCTGTTATTGGTTTAAAATTTTAAAAGTTTTTGTTTCTTTTAAATATCTAAAGGTTTCTTTTATGCACCGTCGGAATTGGATTCTTTACAAAGATAACTTATCTTACTCTCTTTTTATCTTTTAATAATAACATCTCAATTCCCAAGCTTTCCAATTGTTGTTTACCGATTAGGAGGAGTTAGAGTGTTTACACTTATTATTCCCAAATTTGAATCATGATAATTCACAGTTTGAAACATATATGATCATTTCAGTTACGATTCCATTTTTTTGATTACAATTTAGTCCACTATTTTCGTATATTTTTGGACAGCTATGTGTGGATTGAAATTTATCATGAATAACTTTTTAGGTGAAATATCTTGTACTCATTTCATTTGTCCCCCTATAATTTTAATTCTGCACTTGTTTTAAATAATATAATCTCTCTATCCACTTAGATCCTAAATATATCTTAAAAAATAGTACTCCCTTCGTCCCAATAAATATGATACTAATTGGGCACGATTATTAAGGAGAGTATATAAAGTAGTGTAAGAGTGATAAAGATGGTAGGGTCCACACCTTTTTAAAGGGATAATTTTTACTATTTTAAGAATGTGCCAAGTTTAGTGGGACGTGTATAGGGAGTAGAGTTTGAGTTCTACTTAATTTATTGTATTTAATTAAGTTATGCATATATAATTGATGAGTTCACTTATAAAAAAGAAAAAAAAATTAAGTGAGTAATAAAATAATGGACCGACTATTATTAAGAAATAAAGAATAACATATATTGCATGCATAGGGACTATGGAAGAATATTTAATGATGGTAACGTGCATGAAAGCGGGACTAATCAACAACAATTTTCAATGAATTGAATTAGATAATACTAATTGTTATAGAATAAAGAATTGATAGTTGAGTTTGAGGATATTATATATATATAAAGAAGAAAACAAGACCCAAATATCAAACCATATTATAAGTTCAACCTATGCAGATAGAGATTGATGTAAAGACATGCATGGATATATATGTCACAAAGTTTGACCCCATCTTATTATTAACTAACTTCATAAAATTAATATATTTCATATATGAGAAATACACACTGCAGTATATAACACACACACACACACCAAGAATTTAATAAAATTCACACAGTTAACTCGCACTAATTGTAGTTATAAATTTCTTAATTTATTATCATGCATGCATGTAGAGTGTGCACGTACGTAGCTAGTCATTTAATTTCATTTATTCTTAAATAGGAATTTATATATATAGTGGAATGTAATCCATCTTACCAATTTCTAAAGTTCAATTTGGCCAGAAAATATATAGTCAAAAACAAAATTAAATTGTGCATTAGGTTTCATATTTTTGGTGATGAAGCACAAGTCATTAATTTGTCACTTTAATTAATGATGAAAACTACGTGTGTCAAAGAAGAATATGTTAACATTATTATTGTGTTCCTACTTATATAACATTATTAATTTATTATGCTAATATAGTATATATATATGTGTGTGTGCGCGCGCATGGACACTAGTATTATTGCATTATGTGTTACAAATTATGTGTTTACGTTTCATATACTTAGTAACAAAGAATAATCGAATCGAGTTCGTGGATTTTTCCTGGTCAGCTTGTGGGCCAATAAAAGAATTTCTCTTCGAAACCTGTTGGAAGGGGCAGTGCAAGAGAAAGCGCAGAGAAATGATCGAATCTTCAGACGCCCTGAAAATACTATGAGGTGCTCGAAAATGGTCCAAGTAGTTGAATAGGAGGATCATTATGACTATAGTCCTTGGTAAATTTACCAAATACGAAAATGATTTATTAGATATTATGAATGACTGATTACAGAGGGACCGTTTCGTTTTTATAGGTTGGTCCGGCTTATTACTCTTTCCTTGTGCCTATTTTACTTTAGGGAGTTGGTTCACAAGTACAACCTTTATAGCTTTATAAAAAAGATTATATTGTTATTTTATTTTCTAGATATGAGTGTAAAAAAGCTCAATCACATTAATTTCCTCAATAGAACTTCTTTGATTGGCTAAAAACTTTTGTCAAGGTTTACTTGATTATTATAAAATTGATTATAATGGTAAGCTCTTCACATATTAATGAGTTATATGATATTCCATTTTTAATAATGATTATATACTTCAAATACAAACAAAAACACTAGAAGAAAAGTAGAGAATGATTATATACTCAAATACAGAAAAAAAAAATAACTAAACCTAAAATATGGCCCACAACAAAATTAGTAGTTAGCTATTCAAAAAGAGATCTTAATGTTTAGCTAAGAATATCCAATGAAGGAGGAAAAGTAGTGCTTTCTTCTTCAAATATTGAACCTATTTGTGTTGAAGCAAATACCAAATAAACTTTGAATAATTTCATACTATATCAAGATTTGAAGACAGTTACACATACCATATTATGTGGGGTATGTAAAGACAACTCATTGATTAATGAGAAATAATTGAAGAAATAAATTAGGGTTTGGGATTTAAAAAAGAGTGGCTTGAATATTCTATATTATGTATTTCTTTTTTAAATGCTTGCGGTTTGACTAAATAGTATAAAAGAAGAGAAAATTTATGAAAAGAAAATTTAAATTGTACCATCATAACTAAATCATAGATGAAAAAGTGATAATTACTTTTTTAGTAAGTAATTATTTTTATATGAGTGGTATGTCATATGTGTGAGCAACTAGATTTATTATTGTTCCAAAAAATTAGAGTTGTATTCAAGAACCGTAACTGGTGACTACAGGAATCATACCAATGTAGAGAACAATTTGGTTCCAATTTCAAATGTTCGAAACCATGAATCGACAGTTTCGAATCGTTGGTTCGTCAACATTTTTTTAATATACTTTTTTGTCCTTAATTTTATTTGTATTTCTTATATTATATATATTGATACATTATTTGTAACACGTAAAATTATATTATAATTACCTGTAAATTAATATAAAAATATAATTCAAAACTATAATAGTCACGATTAAGTTACAATTTCAAAATAATAAAATTATAAACCGATAATTAGAACGACGGTTCAAACCATAAGTAACAATAATAAACACCTTTAAAAAATATTGTAGTAATTTATTACTCTCAACTCATTTTCTACTCGCAAGTTGCAAATGAATTAAATAGTTCAATAAAATTATCTGACAATAGGGCAAATGAATTAAAAATATTCAATAAAATTATCTGGCAAACCTATAGTAATAATTTAATGGACTGCATATTAATTGCTTAAATTTAACATAAAATTAATAAACATTAAAATAAGTTAGGCGCCGCAAAGTTTGATTCATCCAAAAATATAGCCTCTTCAACACTTGAGGTGAAGTAAGGCATAGCTTGTATTGTAGTAATTTCTAATGTTCTTTGCTTATATTTTGTTGCATAATTCCAACTAATTCATATATTCCTTTCTTCATTTTTGAAGTGCTACTTCTATTTATTTTCCTATCTATATATAACCCAACTATTTATTTAATTATTTACATATATATATATATTACATAATATATATATATATTCCTTTTTTATTGTAAAACAAAATTCCTAAAGTATATATAAGGGTGTAAGTGAGCTAACTATTCGTGAGATATTTGAAGTTCGTTTCGATGAAAGCTTATTTGATATTTGTTCGCTCAGTAAACGAACAAAACTAAAATCTCTAAACAAGTTAGAATTATTTTTTGATCCGAACTCGAGCTTGGTGGTATTCGGTTCGAAAACTCGAGACGTGCTTCGAATAGTTCGTGAACTTTGTTAGCTAGCATGTTCACGAATTTAAAATACAAGCCGAAGTTCAAATGGTTCACGATTTTGTCCAATTAATAAACCACATATTTATTAACTCAAATAATTCAATAAACGAGCTCGAACTTGAATACTTATAAACTCGAGTTGAATTCAAATTCGGGATCGAATTCATTATTAAATCGAATAATAAATAAACTGAATTCGGGTTCAGCTTAATTTATTGAGCCAAAACAACTTAATTTACAAAATTTAAACTGAACTCAAGTCTTCAATTTTTTATATTAACAAAATTCGAACATGACAATATTCCTCAATTTCTGGTGGCGCATTCCCCACACAAGCACCGCACGATGAAGGGGGGACGGGGAAAGCTACAGGCCGAAAAGCTTCGACCCTTCTTTGGGCACCCCATCTTCTCATTTCGTCCTTGCTTATTCCCGTTAGACCGAAGTGTTTGGCCTTTCCTTCTCCGCGCCCGCTCACGCTTCGCTGACCTATCGCGTGGTAAAAAGAAGAAAGTACGAAAAAATAGTAAATCGAGCAATCGTAGAAAGATTCTAAATATGAGTTGTCCCCTTTGAATTCGAGAAGAAGGAAATGAAAAACGGAAACGAAACGAAATAGGGCGTTTCTTACACTAGTTTAGGTATATATACATTTGGCAATTTGAATTAGAATTCTGAAATGACATTGTGGTAAATTGGGCTTAGGGAAATAAACCATATATTAAGCCAACATATGACATTGGGCCAGTTGCTCTATACAAATTCATACTACTTTGAGATTATTTAGACAAAATGAAGCATGAGATATTAGTCCATTATAAGTTAAAGGCCATAACAAGAAAATACAGTCTCTCTTTAACTTCTAACATTAGATCAATAAAATCAGTTTGTATGGTCTAATCAAAAAAATCAGTTTGTATAAATTAAATTTCGAAGACCATGTACGGATAAGTCAATAATTCATAACTTTTGACATCGAACATTAACCTTGTGTTGTTAGACTAACATATACATACGCCAAGTCGATTATCCATACCTATTTCGACGTATTATATAAAATAAATATTCTATTATTTAGTACAAGACATAGGAACATATAGTACCGCTCCACTACCAACTACAGAAAAATAATGGGAAAAGTAGAATATCCGCCCTTAGGGTAGAGGTCCCTATGGCGGATCACCATTTATAGTTCGATTTTGTTCAAATGGGACCCAAAAGTCGATAAGTTGCTGTAAATTAACCCTCGCTTATAACGGTCATTTAATGTCGTTAAGTAAATTAATTTTTTAGTTTAAAACTTATCGAATTCAGGACCTATTTGAACAAAAACTGGACCATAAGGGGTGATCTGCCATAGGGGCTCTACCCTATGGGTGGATATACTATTTTTCTCATGTTTTAAATATCATGTATATTATATTATATGTTCATTTTCACTAAAAATAAAATTAATTTTACAATGTTAAACGGCCATTAGAAGAGAAGGTTAAGTTACAGCAATTTATCAACTTCAGAGGCCCATTTTAACAAAACCAGACCATAAGGGGTGATCCGCCATAGAGGCCTCTACCCTAAGGGCGGATATGTTACTTTTCCCAAAAACAATTAATGTGCACGCGGTTAATGTGATAATTAATTTTTATTATTATTTTATTATTTATACATAGTAAATATTTGATTATATTGTAATTAAAAATCCAAATAGAAAAATAAAATTTAATATTTTTTAAAAATCAAAAAATTATTATTTATCCACATGATATGTCATATTAGACGCGGACACATTAAAATAAGCCTATGTGAATAGGTGAGCGGTTTTATAGGAACATATTCTATATATGACGGAATATATAGTTTTCCTAGAAAAAGTCTTTTGGGAGTTTTGGATAATGGTTAATGGTAAGGTATCCTAGGCTCCAAACTTTTTCCCTTCTTTTAAAACATTTGAAACTTGGGATAAGAGGAATCCGATGTCGTAAGCATGCATTTCTAATAATTTACCTTTTCTTTTGTTACTTTGTAGGATTTATTACACGACCTTTGTGTACTAATCACCATAGTATTTCATACCTTAGTGTACTAATTACGATAATATTTCATAAAATATATTTATTCATTTTGTTAAAAGTGACTTTTTGATAGTATGAAAAAAATGACGAGTCCACACATTTTAAATAATTATTTTTTACAAATTTAAAAATAAACTAATATTAATAAGATGATCCAAAAACGATAGCAAACTGTTTTTGCGGAAGTGATGGAATAATAATGTTCAAAACATAATAAATTTTAGCTAACTATCTTGCTCTTTATTTATTTTTATTTTTTTCTACATATAACTAGAAAATATAATTTTTGGGTTTTAATCAATATATATCCATATAATAATTAAAATGAACCTCCGTTAGGTATTGTTGTGAAAGGAAAAGGTGTTCAGCCGAAAATATAGATTATAGTCTCAACTGTCAATGAATCTCCTTTTCTCTTTTACTAGTAATTTATTTCTTTTCCTATCTGCGTTGAAAACTTTTTTATTTTTTCCCGCTCGAATACTTTAGACAAATTTTACTAGTGCAATATTATAAATATAGACGTATTGGGTTGTTCAAGATTATATTAGTCTATAATTTATTGAGATTAATTTTGTCTCTAATTAGTGGAGATTGTTTTATTCTAGGAGTGAGTCAAGATTGACAAGTTATGATTAATCTTATCTTACACAATCTTGATACTAATTCTCCGATCGTGTTTATCAAACCAAACATCTTCTAAAGAGATGAATAAAACTAGACACGTTTTCTTATTTATGTACTCTCTTTGTCTAGTTAAAAATAATATGTTTTTTATTTTGGGTTGTTTAATTAATATTAACTTTTTTTTTATAAAAATAACAAAAAAATAAATATTCAAAATGTATAGATTCCATCACCTTTTCATATTTTACATCATATCTTATTTTAAGTGAAAAAACAAATCATTTTTAACAAGATGAGTGAGTTATAAAATGAGAAATATGAATTCCTTTTTTTAAATATTATTTTTGAGTCGATGAATTGAAATAAGTTAGGGAGTGTTTGACTTATATGTTCCTTAAAAAGCATATGAAAATTTAAACTCTATGAGAGCTTATAAGTTGTAAAAATAAGTTCTTGTAGCTTATAAGTTGTTCAAAAAATAAGTAGTTTCGTCCCAACTTTTTTTTCCCATAAACTTATAAGCTGCAACAAAATTACATAAATAACTATATAATAATTTGTTATTATCATATTTATCCTAATAAAATCACATATGAAAAGTTTAAAATGTCAAACACTTTATTATTATTATTTTTTTAAAGGAGCTTGTAAGCTCATTTATTCAAACATATTAAGAACTTATAAACTATTAAAATATGATATTTTATAAGCTTTTGCAAGAACTTATAAACTTTTTAAAATAAGTTTAATAAAAATAGCTAACAAATAATGCAAAATGGGTCTGTGTACACTTGCGCTGAATTTATAGCGTAATCGGTGTCGTTATTCATTATCATATTGCTTAGTATGTTTAGACCAACAATTCTTCATTATTACTAATGAAAATACTTATAACTAAGACTTCCTATATTTTTGTAACACTAAGTTCTAGAAGCTCAAGTTTTAATTAAACTAATCAGTTAAGAATCAAATTAAAGTTTATTACATTAATGGCGTTTTCTATGTACTATGTTGAAGTAATTGTCTCGCATGTACTGTACTCTCTTATTTGAATAAATTGAATATGCATACAAACTTATTTGAATAATGTTCGACATATATCCTCTTTTCAATGCAACTATAGACAAATATATCAATTAAATGTAGCCAAAGAGTTAAAAAGTGAATACCCCATTTCCATTTAAATATAGAGATAGATAAAAGTACAATAACAATTGCACACTCCTCAACAAACTACATACCACAAATTACTACTAATATTAATAGTAATAATAATCTATTTGATTTAATAATATAAAGTTCAAATTAAGCTGCGGGCCACACATTTTTATTGCAGCCGCTTCAGCATTTTTTTTCTCCCAAAGTCAAGAAAAGAGAAACTATAATATTCTCTTTTCGCCTTACCCGAACACACCCTATTCATTTTCCTCTTCTACCCCCAAAATCCCCACTAACCACAGCGGTCAAAAAGCGCCTTAAAAGGGTAATCCCGTCATTTGAGACGGCGAAATGTTCAGACTCTGAAATTCTTCCCGACGAATGTTTGGCCGAATTGCCAGCTGGCGGGAGCGATATTCCAAGAGGTGGAGGTGCGGCGGTCACTGCCTGTCACCCTGAATGACAGCGGCTGACCAACCAGAACGGAGTTGGATTGCCAATTTTGTCCCCAGTTGCGGCTCATGCTCATCCACCCGGTCCTCGTCCCTTTGATGCTCACCCTCACGATATCCCCTGCGCCCGCGACGTTGGTGACCAGAACCAGGTTGAAGTAGCGGTGGCCGTTGATCGTGAACCTTATGCCTCCGGGCTTCCTGCAAGGCACCCTGCATTGCAACAAACATTTTAATACTATAATATTATATAAATTAATTAATTAGGGTTAGTTAGTTAGTTGGAATTAATTAAAGTGTGAGTGCGGGACAAAGAATTTAAGCGAAATTCTCCTTTTATTCTCGTGCAACGCGGAGCGGGAATTAAGGGTGAGGACGCAGTACGGCGCGGACTTTTCACATCTATTCTCATTGAAGAACGTAATTTTCCACTACCTAGGGTCTTGTGTTTGACCTCAATCCTAGATCGACGGTCCAGATCTCAGTGACGCGTCGTGATCTCATTGGTAAGGTAAACGGGTGAGGCAGCAGTGGGCCCCTCGTACTAACGAACTCTCGCGTGGGGTGTTTTTGGTCCAAAAGAAAGGTGAGGAATTGCCTCCGCCGCACGACGTCGTTTAAGTGGGCCGCTTTGACCATTGTACCAACTAACCATGTGCCTGAACTCACCAATGCAATGCTATTTCCCAAAACGCTTTTTAACTGATTTTGTGGTGATTTTACACTTATACCCTCGCGCGGAAGAAATATATAAATTTAGTAAATATAGTTAATTAACAATAAACATGATTATAGTTTCAGGCAAGTGTACGTGCAATTTTGTGAAATTTAATCTATCATATACTAAAATGGGTAGAATGTGACACAACACCACAGTGAAAAGGGATCAAAAAAGAGAAAAGCCAACACAAGAACACATAAAGGTAGAAACCCTCAAAAAACCCCAAGTAACCAAACTAACGCTAGGAAAGTGCGAGATGGGTTTTGCCCATTATAGCCCTTCATGCCGGTATTGTGTATAAATATATAAAGGGTAAAAAAGGGAGAGAGAAAGGACCTCCGGTATGTGACGGGGACAATGCCGGCGCGGTACTCGGCGATCTTGAGGAACATGGGCATTGCGAGGTCGAAGTGGGTGCGAGGGGGGTTGCACCAGCCGCCGTTGTCGTTGGGGAGGGCGAAGTTGGGGGGGCAGAAGTTGGTGGCGGTGATGAAGATGGAGGGACTGCCAGCGTGGCACCACTGCTTGTCGTCGGCGCACTTTATCTCGAAGCACGCGCCGCAGCTGAACCCGTTGTTGAACAGCGCCGTGCTCAGCGCCGCCGTGTTCACGCCGTACCCCTGGCTGTACAGGTTTCCGTACCCACACGCTCCACCTGCCGCACCAGATCCACTCATCTTAGTTAACTCAACACGTTACTCTATATATACTTGAAATTTGGGGTATTTTTTGAGAATTGGTGCTTACCCATGGTTCCGGAGGCGTCGCTCCCACCGTAGAAGGTGGCGTGTGCGCCTTGCCACGCTCCGCCGCCGTAGACGCCGGGAATTCGAGCTGAAACTTGTGGTGCCAGAACTGAGATGAGAGAGACAATGCAGGCGATTGCGACGAGTGATGCCATTTTCTCAACACTACTAGCTGAGCGCGGAGAGAGAGAGAGAGATGGTATACTGATAGTGGTATGGAGGGGAAGGAGTGGAGGGAAGAAGAAGTACTTATGGAGGGAGCCTCGGGAGGGAGTCCAGTGGCAGAAGCTGTAATTTAAGGATAAGTGCAGGGACCCATTTGGGAATATACATTTACTTTTTGTAGATATCAAGATTTTCGTTGAAGCGTGAGGTCTACGCTCCATTGTTGTTTTGAGCCTTTACAAACAGTGATCCTGTGGGACCCATCCTTCTCTTCGGTAAAAATTTTAGTCACAAGTTTTTGTTTTTTTATTTTTTTACCAGTTGGGTTAATGTAAAATTCCTACTGCTGCTTCAGTTCTTCCACTTCTTTTGGATTCAAATTTTACTTTTTTATTCCACTAAAAATAATCGATTTAAGTACATTTTTTTTTAAAAAATAAGTGCAATCACTTAGAGTGAACTAAATTACTTGTAAAGTATTTGAAGTTTGATTTTATAAAAATATGTTGGATGTTCATTCGATGAACCGCGCTTGAATTTTTTTTGAGTCAAATTTAAGTTTAGTTATATTGGTTTTATAAACATATTCTAAAAGCAATAAAATGAGTTTGAATAATTCATGAACATTGTTAATAAACATGTTCACAACTTTAATAAAGAGTCGAGTCATGAATATTTCAAGAACTTTATATACGTATTATTTCACTAACTTGTCTTATTAATATAAAATATATAGATTAACTCAAAAAATTCAATATACTGTATTTTTAATGAATTCGAACTTGAATATTTAACGAATTTGAATTGAGTTTGAGTTCGAACTCAAATTCACTATTAAAATTGAATAATAAACAAATCGAATTCGAGCTCGAACGAAGCTAATTGTATGTGGTGAAGTTGTGTATGATTACACCCCTCCTCCTTAGAGTGTGATAATGAAGAAAAAATAATGAATTTAAGAATAATTATACACTTAATTTTCATTTTGAGGGGATAAATTTAACTTATGAATTAAGATAAATAATTAGCATATGTACTCCATATGAAATGCAGTGGGGCCCATTCTTATTAGAAAACCAAATAATGATGTAGTACAAAGTATTTAATATCATGTCACAAATAGGCATCATATTTATCTATACCTAATTATATTAACTATAAAATTTTATAACTAGAGCATGAAATATAATTATTAGATTTGAACAATTCTAACAAGGAATATAAGTTACATCATCTAAAAAAGAGTATATATTTGATTCACTCCAAAGTCCAAACACATGTGATGTTCGTATATTGTGTACAACATGCTAAACCTAACCAATAGGAATTAATTTTTTTCGTTTTCTCATATTGTCGTTATAAATAAATATATATTATATCGAACAAAAAGAAATATAAAAATATTTCTATTTGAGTGCGTTATACTTGTTGATTTAATTAATGGTATATCAATATTGGTAAAAGGAAAAAGCAAATTTAACAATTTTAGAAATGGGAAATATTAATTAACACACTCGCAATGTAGTAAAATGTTCCTGTCGATCCACTCCCATTTAATTACTTCTATTTATATTATGCTACGTATTTAATTTTAGCTTTATAAATGCAAACCAAGCACAGATTGGGGCAGAGACAATAATGCAATATATTATATGTATACTGCATTTAAATTGGCCGAATAGTTATAGTTGCGTAACATAATTGAAGCTTCGAAACTAATTAATTGTACATATATATTAATTATAAGCAAAAATAATGTGCAGTTATAATTATATTATTATAAATAAAAGTTGAATGCATGCATGCTTAGCAAACCAAATAAAGAAGAAAAAGGTGGGAATTAGTAATTAGTGGGTTGTTTACTTAGAACGAAAGTTTAGGCGCAAGGAGCGGCTATAATTGTCCCAAATCTAAACACAAAAAGATGGGAAAAGGGAAAAGGCCAAAGAAAAATGAAAAAGAAAGTGCAATCCTAATATAGTATTATTTGATCGTTCAAGATCTTGGGCTGTATTAATACGAAAGCGGAACATGTCATAATTAATAATTCTAGATCTAACATACATGTTTTCTTTATATATATTTTAAATCTTAAACCTTAAATATAACATGTGTTACAATCGTGATAATATAATATGAGATGTCACACGATTAGATAATAGATGATCTGATACGAATAAAGTGGGGGTGGATTAGGGTATATTTGTTGTATGTATATATGTGAGGTGGGTTAGCTGCATAACATAACCCCACTTAGATTTAGAAACATGGGGACAAAATAACACATATTATAATGTAGTAATTCATCCGCAGGTGGTTAGGGGCCCGACCCGGGAATCCGATGGAATGTGGGCCCCTTTTCAATTCCGCAATTAAAGGAGCTATGCCATTGCCGTTTGCTATTTGCCGCCATCGGAAACGACGACGGATTGAGCTTTTAACTTGCTTTGCTGGGGCCCCACCACCCAATTCTTATTTTTACCCTTTTCTCGGGTTTGAGTTTTTTGAGTCGGGTCAGACCCGATTATTCATTCTTTCCGACCCGACTTCCTTTGTTGATTTCTTATCAATAAATTGAAACGATATTGTTTTGAATATATCCTAATTAAAATTTTGTTTCTTAAATCCGGGGAAAAATAGACATTACTCAAGTGAACAAGTGTTGAGAATTTTCATTATAATATTTAAAAGTTATATAAAAAATAAGAGATTTTTAGTAAAATTTTGCCTAGTACTCCTACTTAATAGGAGAAGAAGTTTATAACTAATTTCCCATATTCAATAAAATGAAACATGTGTATTTATATATATAAATAATGTAGTAGGTTTAGGATGAAGAAAAAACCCCAAAGTTTAAGACAAAAGATACCTACCATCCCATAATTAGTAAAAAATTAAAATGATTAGATTCTTTATTTTGAGATTATCTCCACACATCAACATATTCATAGCTTTTTGTATGTATCAAAGAAGGCAAACAAATTAAATCATAAATTACTCTGATTTAATTTGTTATTTAAACATTTGCAGCTTCAAAACTTTTCACTTCTTCTCAATCAACTCATTTTGATCAAACAAGTTGAAAATTTGAGTTTTAACATTTGAAAGTATAGGACCACTCTCCCATCAACCACACACAACTTAATCTGATTATGACTGATGTGATAATATCACGTAATGTCACGTAGGCATGCAAATTATTATAATTTTTATTTTATTTCTATTTTATATAGAGTAAATATCAAATTATACCATTATCAACAAATCATAGTCGCAAAGTGAAAATTAATATAATTTCATAGAACATATATTATCTATCAACATAACATGACAGATTTGTTGCAGAAACGTTAAGTTATACTT
Source organism: Leonotis leonurus (assembly GCA_026898415.1). Classification (NCBI taxonomy): domain Eukaryota; kingdom Viridiplantae; phylum Streptophyta; class Magnoliopsida; order Lamiales; family Lamiaceae; genus Leonotis; species Leonotis leonurus. Next base: position 799,642 of record JAPKLX010000008.1, read on the forward strand.
ATACCTATTACGGGCAGTAGAGCAATTATATATGAAAGTAAAGTAAAACACACAAAATCCATTGGTCATAATTTGATGAAAACAACATTATATCTAGAGAATCCCTAGCTATCAACAAATGGATCCCCTCTATTTTAATAGAAAAGGTACTTGTTTTATATCTTAAGTTCTACTCATGCTCTAAAATGAAAATAATATGAAATTACATATAGTTTCTATAAAGTGTTCTTATTTCCTATTAAAGAAGGGCAGTCTTTATGGTAAGAAAGTAGGGTAACAACGTCTTTATGGCAGTTCAATCTAGAATGAATCTTTCATTTGTCAACCCCTCCATGTGCATCCCATTTCCATCTCCTTCCAATTTTACTTTCTTTGTTTTTCAACATCTTTTATTATTTATGGGTAGCTTAGACTTTAGGGTAGTTATAAATTACTAATGATTTACGTGTTGATCAGCTACGAGTTGTAATAATGTATTTTCACTTTAATAAGAACATGTAGTGAATGATGTTTGGTTTCCACTTAATATATTGTTTCAAAATGTGTTATGTGCGGTTAGTGAAGTTTGGTCTACTTAAAATATTGTTTTAAAATGAGTTGTGTGTAGTAAGTGTGGTGGGTTCACTTGCTATAAATGAAAATTTTCAAATGTAAATTATTTTCAAGAACGTCCTAAAATAACAAAATGTAAGCTATTTTCGTGGAGAGAACAAGTATTAAAGAAACAATGATAAGAAAGAAGAATGCATGTAAAAATGGAAGATGAGAATTATGGCAGCATGTGGGTTGTTGACGTGTTGGTGAGGAGTGAGGGGACTACTTGTAACATGTAACTTGTCTACTTCACCTACATAGACATTGCCTTCCAAATTAGGGCTTAGTTTTGCATTTTGTTACCACCAATTAATCAAGCCACTAATCCTTTCCCTTTACACCATTGGTTGAGCTTAATTGAACTTTATTATGGGTGGTACACGATCACAGCTATTCTTGAGATATTTGTAGATCAGTTCGAAAATTTTCGTTCGACATTTGACTCGATATTAAACGAGCCGAATCTGAATCTTAAAATGAGTTTGGTGACTTTATTGAGCTGGCTCTAACCTTATGGTCGATGCTTGGCTCATTAGGTTCGAATACATGTTCGAAATCGTGTATAATAAATTCAAATTTGATCTTGAACTCATGTGCGAGTTTTTTATTATCCGAGCTTGAGCTAGACCTCGAATCTTATATTATTGAGTATAGGACGAGTCAAGTTTGAACTATATATAAGCTCGATAATCATTCACAAGATAAATTCGATCGGTTGACAAAATTAAAACTCGAGTTGAGCTCGAGCACCTGAATAACTAAACGAGTTGAATTCTAACATACCGATATTTGACTCCAGCTAGCTTGCATACACCCTTATAATTTGGACTAGGCTAAAACATAGTATTTAACCTAATTAATGATTGCTAGATAAAACTGAAGATATATATTAAAGTTGATGAAAAGTATTTAATGTTCCTTGGTCAAGAGGTACTTCAAAAAGTGATATAAGTGACTTCATTTGTAGTGAAGTAGATCATAAGCAATAACGAATACTTTATGCCCTCACCGACAAAAGTTTTTCAAAATTAAATTTGAAAAAAAAAACTATAATTTGATTACATGGACCAAAAGAAACGTCACAATCATAATCGAATCGGAATCGATGATTTCAAAAATCGAAAATCGTAATTATATAAGGAATGATTCGCTTTCAATTCTAAATATTTTGAATCATGAATTGTCGGTTTCTCAAGATTTTTTTATAAAAAAATTCGTAATACAACCTTTTCTCATATATTACATAAAATAATTGTTTATAACTCATATAATTATATTTTAACTTGTAATTTATGTAAAAATATAAATTTTCTAAGACAGTTATAAAAAAACCGACAATTCAAAACTGTAAACCATAATAACCACGATTTTGAAATAATAAAATTGTGAATCAAAACTATAGTCTAAACCATAACCGTAACCGTGAAAAAATATTTTTATAGGATGCATTGTGAATTCAATTCAATGGCTTATTAAAGAAAATTGTTGATTTTTTTTTCTTATCACCTAAACTTGATTTATAGAATACCTGCATTGGATCACAATTTTAAATTTAAAATTATTCTAAACCATTACAATTCACAAATTTAGGTTCCTATACTATAAAGTTATTACAACAGAATGCCGACAATGGCAAAATAACTATTAAATAAATCAAATTTTGGTCAAAGGCATAAATTAGTTCACCAATAAATTAAAGTAGTAGTAACTAATAACTACTATTGTGTGAGAATAAAAACACAAGCAAAAAAACAAAGACCAATTATGTGTATTTAATTGGTCAAATGACAAAGCGTTGACATCAAACCTACTTAATTAAAACAAATTAATATATAAATGGACAAACATTAAACAATAATTAGTAATAAAAAATAATCACCCGCCCGCAACGGGTGAGATTAATATGTCTACAAATGATGTAGCAGACATAGTAGATAAATATTAAAATTTTAATAAAAAGTTTGTTAAATTTCATTTTTTTTCCGGTTATGGTTTTTTATTAGAGTATAGTTCATAATATTCTTTCATACAAATTAATAAAAATATAAAATAAAAATGATTCATATATTGATAATATTACATCATATTGCGATATAATGGTGGACTGTGGAGCGATTTTAAATTAGTTATATTGTTAATAATTATATATAATATGAAAATCAACGTCTAAGACGTAGCTATATAACTGCATATTTGGAGAGTTCCACTTTGGAATATTTTTATAAATCGAAAAGTGCACCTAAATTTATTTTAGACTTAAGTACACATCAAATTCTTACATGCATATATAAGATTAATATTAATTTAATATATTTAATTCTTCCTCATTGGTTAATTTTGTTATCTGATTGTTTATTTGTCGTTATTTTCTTGGATTTTTTACTTGATTACTTTTAACTTTTACCTCATGTAATTTGGTGTTTTGCGCATTGGAATCTCAAATTTCTAATGATTTTTTGACCGACTTTGTGAAACTCATTGCTTGTCTTAATATTAGAATCGTTTGCCCTATACCTATATATGTGGTGAATACAATTTTTAAAGTGTACGTGACGATGGTGTATATGTCAGGTAGATAAATAATAAATTTTTATTAATATTTAATTTTAATTAAAGTTCATTGATTAATGCATAGTTTAGTATTCGTTTCATATAAGATAATAGAAAAGTAAAAAAAATATAATAATTTATATATTTATATGGCATTACGTGGTATTGTCACATAATCGCGAGCATTTAAATTGTGTACGCCGCGGGTAGCGGAGCAGTTCTAGTCTTAATATTAGGCATTGAAAATCACAAACTTTGTAAAGTATTTAGCATTTTCTTAATTAAACTTAGTTATCGAGTTTAATTTGAATTTTTTTAATAAGCGTTAAAGCAAACCCTAATTGGGAACTAATAATTCTTAATTGAGATATAATTAATTGCTTATGAGTAACACTCGCTATTTTCCTTTAATTACCCCTAATTAAATGGAGATCATCACATACTTAGGATACACATTAAATTTATGATTAAATACATTAAAATTTATGTTGCATTGGTTAATATTTAAAAATGTATTATCGGGTTATGTAACAAAATATTATATGTGATGCAAATATCATATATATATATATATATATATATATTTTTTTTTTTGTGTATATTATTGTCTATTTTGTCAATACAATATGAAAATGTTACACCATTTGATAATAGATTATCTCATTGGGATATAGAGCAACATATTCACCTCATACAATTCAAATATATGTGCCAAAATAATGAGTAAAGTATAGAATAATATCACATGGTGTCTAAAATCCAAATTTATAGTAGTTCTTATAAAAGAGTTGGGTATGAAAAGTTGACACAAACCATTAGGTATCTTGACTACTATTGGTAGGTAATTAAGTCACATATTCAACCATGGGAGTCATCTCCTATGTAACATTCAAGAGTTTTACAAATATTATGATGAAATCTAAGCATGCTTTATGCAGCTGGTGGAAAAATATGACCAAAAAACAAAATTTGTGAGTTTAATATTTCGTTACATTTCTTTGGTCAAATTATTTGCACGAATTCTATATAACCCGATCATATTTGACTTTTAAGGAAAATTGGATCAGATCGGGTCAACACAAAACCCTGTCTGAATGAAAAATCTTGTGTTTTGTTCGGTTTGAAAGCTCAATTATATTATGAAAATGACAGGCCGGGTCGTGATAATTGAGATTTACTGAGCTTGTGATCATTTTGAACGCGCTATCATAACCCAAAATTTGATCAAGCCGAAAATCTTATGAGTTAGCTAGTCTGAACTCGTTTCGAGTTGGGCCGATTTTGACAACTCTGTTAATACCTTCAAGGTAGTATAATACTCTCTTCATCCCATTATTTATGGTTCGTTTACTAATTCGGTATTGCAATAATAATGACTCTTTAATGAATTGGATGGAGAGATTATATGTAGATTATATCTTGATTATATGTTTGGAGAAATGTGTGTGAATGAGAAGACCTTTGAACAAAATTGTCTCACTTTTTTAAATATGAAGACAGAGTGACAGAGTTGTCTAAAACATTTTGACTGACATATTAGTTGTCATAAAAATTCAAACTTGTGTTTCTGGAATTCTTTTTACATGACATCTGCTTCTGCTACAATCCAGAATTGAAGTTAAGGGCCCAACACTTAGTAATTTCATTTTTCAACATAATTCTGTTTAAGGAGAAATCCACATGCTATCATAACCAATTTTTATTTGACAAAATGTCATATTCTTTCACAGGTATACCATCTTCATATAAGTGTGTATCAAATCAAACCTTTACTATAATTATAATGACAAGGTAACATTTGCAATGAAAATCTAAATGATTTTGTAATTAAGAGTGACAATTTTTCTCTTGCACTCATAAAATCATATTGTAGGTTATTAAATTGGACAGACAATGTTCTCAAAATTAATGTATTGGATTACACATATCAACATTTTCTTTCATAGTATGCTTTGTTCTCACTGACAGATTAACTCGGGAACACTACTAATAGCTCGCTTATTATTACTAACACTTCATTTTCCCAACTTGCTTAATTGTCCGCACTGACATGTTGACTCAATACACTTCCAATACATCATCAATCATATAAGATTATTCCAAATCAGTTACTCTTAGCTAGTTTCTACTATAAATTCAAATGAAAAGATTAAGCACCGTATTGATATGATTATCGTTAATCATTTCCTTCAATCTCTCATCCATAAAAGTAGCGCTGATCTCAACCGCACTCTCGTAAATTCTTTTGGGTACGAGATATTAGGAAATCGTCCTTCAAAGGGTGATAGATTTCATATCCCAACAAGATATTATATTTTCCCCAAAAAAACTATTTTTTTTTCTTGAAGCATTTACCTCTTTTATGCATTTTATGAGTCCTGATGTTTAAAGAAACCCACATCAATTATTATTTAAAAAAAAGGATGATTGAATTCCCTTTTTTTTCTTTACTTGCAGGAAACAAAGAATTTGATGGAGTGCAGAAGCAAATACCAATAATTATGGCAGTAATGCAGTGGAAGATTTATTTAAAGAAAAGGGGACCGTTTTGTAGTAAATCGTTAGGCATGCAACCTCTTTTTTGTACAAGTTTGAAGTCATTGAGAGATCTGGTCTTCCACTTTAAGCAATCCCTAAACTACTAATCCTAATTTCCTCTTCTTTTTTTTACTTTTGGAACCAATATAGATTAGTATTTACTACTATTTCTTAATTTTCTTCAACACCCGAATTGCATACCACTTATTTCCACCATTCCACTCTTTCAAGGAACTTCACTTTGGAGACTCTAACATGTATTATTGCTCCTCTTTTCTTGTACAAACTCTCTTGTATAAATACTCTTTAGAAGTATTTTGATTTAATCATTGATGTTCCTAATTTATTGAGTAAATAAACTCAAGTGAACAGAACTCTCCTTTTGTTTTTGTTCCTTTTCACTTTTGATTTATAAAGGAGCATGCCTATGAATACTTTAGAAGATACCAGAACAGAAACCAACTACTACAACCACCTTTTAACTAACTTCTCTAATGGACTATCCAAATCTGGTCAAAAATCATACACAAACTAAAGGTTCAAAACCAAGAAAAGGAAACTTGAGACTTGAGAGAGGAGTTGTTGTTACTAATATCAAAAGTAGCGAATGGAGAGTGCGTGTGTTGGCCTAGTGGTAGTGAGATTAATGCCCAAACCATTGGTCTCGGGTTCGAGTCCTCCGTAACGACGCCATGTAATTTAATGTTAATGTAATCCTTAAAAAAAAAGTAGCCAATGGTACCATAGAAATCCTCACAAAGATTATACTTGATTAATGTATAATTCATGGACTTTTATGTTTATTCCTATTCAAAACCAAGGAATAAGCTAGAAATAATTTAGTACATATCCAAGATAATCTCATTCATGTAGCAAATAATGCATTAATAAACCAATTAAATCTCACATTTGCTAATCTCATGAGAATTAGATTGAAAGATCCGAGTTGAAACAACAAAACCATTTAAAAATGCCGATTCTAAAGGATTCGTAGGCGAAACATACATAGTTAAACACAAGCCGATAAATATACTGACAACGAGTAAGATAAAAACCTCATAAAATGTCTAATGCCACGATGCCATACCTTCACAAACTGTAATGTCACGATTCCATACCTTCACAAACTGCCTAGTGTCACGATTTTCATACCTTCACAAGAAAATTTATTATCAAGAACGGTCTGAAAACCTAAAGGCGATACAAACCTGCCCGTGATGCGTACGCTGTAGGATAAAGACTTTCACCATATGGGGCCCGCTCTCTGTTTGAGACATATGATCCGATTGGAAGTTGATCACGATGGACTACCAATTCGTCCCGCCTGTACGACCCCCTGTCGTCTCCATAGACATCACGGCTATCAGATAACGGAAGCCTCCTGTACGTGTTGTAAAGCTCAGAATTTCCGCTGCCTCCGTATGGAACTCGGCGCTCCAAATATGAAGCCCGTCCATCTCTAAGAGAATCGCGTCTCTCTATGTACGGATCTCGACCATCTCTGTAAGAGTCGCGTCTCTCTGTGTACGGATCAAGTCCATCTCTGTATATATCACGAGAGTCTATATATGGCGCCCGTCCGTCTCTATAAGGATCATGACTTCTTGGATGGGAGCCCAGGTCATCTATATAAGGATCACGACCACCACTGTAGGAATAATGACGCTCTAGAGGATGAGGATCACGTCCATCTCTGTAACGTTCGCTACGTTCTATGGGTGGATCTCGTGCACCTCCATAAGAATCAATAGGAATTAGAGGCCGATCACGCCTTTCCCTATATGGGCTACGAATCTCGACGTATGAGTGACGCCTATAAGCATTACCATCAGATGCTCTTTCATAAGCATATGAAGAAGGGACTGTAGAAGACAGTGGCGGTGGAAGACGTTGACGTGATGGTGGTACTGGGCTCATAACCTTCCTCGGGCGCTTACGAGGTCGCTCATGCCGTTTGACATTCTCCCTCACTGGTGGACGCTTCTTATTACCTGTTCTTTGTCTTTTAATCCTATCTCGCCGTACAATGGATTTTTCAGCTTTAGGACTCAAAGCCAACTTTTTTGACGGGCGCCCTTTTTTTGAAGCAGAAAACAACCTACATAAATTCTTGACCTGAAGTGATTATATGGGGAGGTCAAGTTCATCAAATCAGATGCATGCATATATGCTATAGAATTAAGATTATTCGGTTCCCTAAAGACAGCTGAGATAATGTTAATATACCTGCTCTGAATTCAATTGGCAATCAAACTTGTTTTTGGTAAAGTAATTGTCCTTGATAACCTTCTTGAACTTCTCCTCAGCCATCGGCAAACAGTTTTCCATGACTTTGAATCGAACCTAACAGTAACCAAATGAATAATTGAGCAATGTTAATATAAATGATGGCTAGAAGAGTAGTTTTCATATAAATCGAGCAAATGATCTGTGATTCATTTACTGTGTGCTTTCAGCAGTGCAATGAGAGATTAAAAAATAATAATTATTCGTATAGTGACTTCTTAGATGAACCTTAGCACAAATTACCAATCGCAAAAGGATAAAGGTTGAAATAAATATGTTGTAAGCATATAATAGGTCATGGCCATAACAGATCATTCAAGCCACAGACAAACCTGTGATGGAAACTGTGATTTGAAGGCCTTGGGTTCGATATTATAACCTCCAGGTCCAGCAGCTTTATAAATTCCATGCATCAATTTCTGGTCGAGGTCATATAGAAAGAGTCGCATACCAGCATAAATCTTTTCAACAATATCTTTCTTGCTTTCTGGCAGACCCAGAATCATATACTTGTAGCAGTCTTCCTTCGTCTCTGAACTGCACATAAAAATCATTCCCATGCTCTGCACCCTCTTCTTCGCCTTTTTCTTGCTCGATGACTCTGGCTTATCTTCAGATTCCATTTTCTTCAACCCACCTGCTTGCACCTTTTTTTTCTTGCTCCTTTCTTTCGGCATCTTGATGTTCTTCAAGCTGGCTTTGGATCTCTCTGGGTCGTCCTTCTTATCTTCCCTTCCATCTTGTTTTGCACTGGCTTCCTTCGTATCTTGTTTTGCATTTTCAGTTTCTTCTTTGTTACTTTTTTCTTCAGCTGCTTCTTCATCACTAACTTCGTCTTCTTCATTCGCCTCTTCTTCACTAGCTTCAACTTCTTCATTATTCGCCTCTCCCTCACTACCTTCATCATCCTCATCAACCTCATCTGTAGCTTCATCTTCACTATCCTTAAACTCGTCCAGAACTTTATCTTCATTGTTGCGATCAAAAGTCCATTCCTCAATCCCCCACGCCATATTTTCATACTCATTTTTCCCATCATCTTCAAAACTATTTTCCCTCAACTCTGCCTTATTATCACCATTTGTTTCTGTCACTGGCACAAGTGGATCTTCATTGACCGCTTCTGCCGCTTTTTCACCTCCTTCCCCAGACACTTCTCCATTATTTGAACTCTTTCCCTGTTCGTCGTCCGACTGAGCATCCTCATTGGGCTCCAGCACATCCGCTGTCGGAGAATCATAATGCTTATCGGCTGAACCATCTTCAGCAGCACTATCCTCCTCAAGACTTGCACTCTTTTTATCACCTTTGGTAACCACCATTTTCCTAGGTTCACAAAATGCAAACAGAGAAGCATATCACACGAATGAAAACAATCACCCAGTTTCTCTTGCTGTCTTTAAATCAATCTAAAATATTAGTAACACACTCAATAATTAACAGCATAACACCACTCAATGCACAATTACAAACTAGAGACTCTGAAAACTAAAAACTAAGCGTCATTAAGAATCAATCCTGGAAACGTCCAAACGATTCTAGACCACATAATTCAAACCAATTGAATCGTTATCCAGAAAGAAACCAAACCCAGAAATTAAAAAAGAAAAATTAGGTCAAATCGGAAAACCCCCAATTCACCAATCCAGATCCCTCGTACCTCAATCTCCATACCATATTCACTCGTAAAACCAAAGGCATAAAGGTACCATATCAATTCATACAACACACCGAAACAAATCATGTGTTTGATTCTTGAATTATCGAGCTGAACAAAAACCAAACAGAAAAATTGAAAATGAAACAGTAAATCCTCACCTTCGGTTGAGCTCAAGGGGAGGTGGAATGAGCTAAAGCCTGTGGATTATTTGCATTATTATTCTGGTAGATACAGAAACTACGTAATCAGATTCTTAAGCGAGGCTCCCCGTTAAGAAGCAACAACCATGGATTTATATGCACGCCATTAATTAGCTCAGAGTAAAATACAATAAAATAAAAAGAAGCCCGTAATTATAAATGTAATGAATTTCTATTTTTTTCTATTTCTTTTCTTCTATTATTTTAAATAAAGTTTGGATATTTAATCTTTATGAATTGAATATTATACTCCCTCTGTTCCACTATTCTTGGCCCCTTTAACCAAAAAACACTCACAGTTTTAGTCAAAGGGACCAAGAATGGTGGGACGGGAGTATTAACTTATGCAATGTTACTTATGTGATTTAATTTGTGCTTAATTGATATGCAAATTGCAATCATGTTTGATGATTTCTTCTCACCACACAATTATTGAAGTGGGCCTATCTATATATATCAACCAATGGGCCTATTTATAAATTTGGAGCCCAATCCAATCCTAATATCAACCAAGAAAAGCCCACTTTGTTAAAATAAAAAAGATGCCCTTTCCCTTCTTGAAATATCTGAATTTATTGTAATGAAATAGATATAATGAGATTTTCTATTGTCTAATCTTATGAAATTTTATTTTGTATTAATATAAGACATATTATAATTATAATTTAAGATTTACAGTATAAGGAAAGAACATATATTATATTTTAAACTATTAATTATGATACGTATCACTCTTGTATTAATATCATATGAGATTTCACACGATGAAACAATAGAAGACAATAGTAGATCCAGATTGGAAAAGAAAAACCAAGATATTAACTCCATTCTTCGAAATTGTAGTATTCTTTAACGCTAATGGTTATTTTACATTGATACTTTTGCACCAAAATTAATAATTTGTTGATGTACCTTAGCTAGTTAATTTGCTATATTTGTCTCAACTAAGATAGATTGGTATGTATTAATTCGTCCCATTTCCTTTCTTTCTTTTTTTAATTTGGAAATGATTTGAAGTTAACTTTTTTCATTTTAAGAAATAACCACTTCATTACTAAATCAATATACACACATATATACCCATTTTTCTTCTTTGCAAAATTAAGGAGGTGAAGAAACAATGAATAGTTAAGATGCATGCAGGCGGAATTCCCCATTACCATTAATTAATATTGAGATAGATTGTTTTCTGTTTGATGGGAAAACAATGGAATAATGATAAATATTCTCCTTGAAATATAAATAAAGCATGCATGCATATATGCATCGATCGATCAACCACAAAGATCAGCGCAGAGCTGCTGCGCATGAGAAGCAATATTGGTGCCATTCCCCAACGTGTAAAACTGGCTTCTATGGTTCTGCATGCACGTCAAGTGCAACTTGTTCTCGTATATGCTCGACTGCATGCACATTCATTCATTCATTCATTCATTCATTCGTCATTAGGGTTTTCGATAAAATTAAGTACGAGATTGAAACATATACACGAAGATCGATGTAGATGGATAGAACTCTCACCGCGCAACGGGCTTCGCAAGTCCAGAGCGGAGAAGGGACGCAGCTCATGTAATGGCACCAAGAGCAATGATCATTCCCATTAACCCCTTTCATTAGTAGTGTGAGGCCGGTGCTAAATCTGCTCATTTAGCATATTCAAGGCTTTGTTTATATTTGTATGTACATGATTCGTATGTTCATGTATAAGTGGGGTAATTCATGAATCACGCAAATTTGATTTCATGAGATTCGTGCATGTGTTCCTAGTATAAAACACGGACACAAGAATTCCGTAAATTCATTTTCACGCGAATCATGCGTACAAATGATAACAAACAAACACACATTAATTCAGTGACCTTGAATTTACGGAGATGCGTGTATTATCCTATTTTACATACTAACATACGAATCTCAAGAATTCAAGTTTGCGAGATTTGTGTATTATCTCATTTTACATGTTGCAAGTGAAAATAAAACTAAAGTTAATGTGGAGGGGATAAGTTAGGACAAATTTTTTTTTAAAAACGGCTATTATTTATCTTTTTATTCAAATGATTTTTTTTTAATCTTTTCTTGTGAAAAATGGACTATTTTAATATTTATCCCCTTCTATTAACATGTTGAAATGAAAAATAATATAAGACTATGTTTCGTACTCAAGTTCCAATACTCATTCCATAATAATTGCTTTATAATTAAGAAATTATAGAATAATTATCATGAGTATCGTAACTTAAGTATCAAACATGACCTAAGAGTGTGAGAGTACTAACTCTGCTGTCAAGATAATGAGGGCAACCACGAGCATGACACACTGAGAAGTCTTGTACTTGGGCTTTGATTTGACTTTGGAGGAGGAGGCGATGTAGTCAGGCATCCTCTTTTTGTTAACGTATCCATATTGAGGCCGGATCATGAGCACGAACCCGAGAAGAAATCCGGTGACGAATCCCCCGCCGTGGGCAAAGTTGTCGACGTGTGGGAGGATTCCGACCGCGAGGTTTATGGTAATGATGAAGAGTAGACTCGCCAATGATGCCATCTGATAAACTTAAAGAGACTAAGTGGTTAGGGTTATTACTTATCAAGCACGAAAAGAAAATGTTAATTAGGGTTTGTTTGTTTTCTAAATTAAGAGCATGTGTAATTTGGAGAAAGTGGTTTTCTTGTGATTTGGTTTGCTCATGGGACTTTTTATAATGAGATATCTATTGTCTGATCTTGTGAGTTGTAACATCTCGTGTTGCATTTAGAGTATATATAATGAAAATTGTATATTCAAAATCGTAAACTAACATGTGTTTTATCTTATCAAAACAATAGGAAAGATCACATGGTTAGAGAATAGAAAATTCAGATTATATATATACTCCACATAATTTTCAAGGATTGACTATTTTATCCCTTCAATTCCATTAAACATGACACAATTTGGAAGAAGCAAAAGTACTTGACCATTTAAAAATATGCAAACCCCACCACTTTTATTCTTTTACACCACTTTATGCATGCTACTTAGTAACTATGTTAAAAGTTATATATCATGCTTATTAAAAGAGATGGATGAAATATAAAAATATAAGATATAATTGACGGATTGTGGGGTCCTAGTTGTGTCGCACCTTGTTCTCGTAAATGGACCAATTGATGAAGAGCTCGGAGAGCATTGCGCCTAGCATGCCGAACAAGGCGCCGGAGGCACCGACGGAAATGTTGGTCCGTATAAATAGAGCTGAGGCTAAACTGCCGCCTACTCCCGACAAAACGTAGAGCGCTCCAACTCGTGCTATTTGAGAAAGGACATATACATATGAATATAATATATTTCAATCTCGTACTTCCTTTATTCCAAAAATGTTAATTTGTTTTCGAAAATAGTAAAAAATAACTTTTAAAAGTTATGAATCATATCATTTTTATCTTTTACATCATTCTTTATACGTATTGAAAAATAAACAGATCAAAAATAACGGAACGGAGAGAGCATTCTATTTCATAATAAGTATCAATAAAAAGAAAAAGGGTCATAAAATAAAAGCATACCAAAGCCAAACTCTTCCTCAAGACGCATCCCAACAAAGACAAAACTCAGCATATTAGCCATGACGTGGAATACTCCGGCGTGCAACCACATACACGTCACCAGCCGCCACGCCTCCCCCTCCTCCACCACCTTCTTCACCTCCATCGCCCCCATTTTTAGCAGCCTATAATAATCAGCGCCTCATATTCAAAACTAGCCACATAAAATACTAAATAAGTATTGAATAATAGTTATTAACTTAAATAATACTTCTGCATTAAGTTTTTCGTGTATGGAGGGAGCAGCTATTAGTACGAACAGAATGAATTAATATGATGTATATTGTTAGTCTCATGTTGAAATAAATTAAAAATATATATTTTGACATAGACAATACAAACAAGAGTTCCCTCGTCACCAAACATGAACTACTATCATAGGAACAAAGTTCTAATTCCTTTCTTCTTTAACTAAATATGGAGAATGCGGAACTTTTCATCAAACACAACTTCTTGGAGGAGAAGACCCTACGTGTCTTTGACTGAGAGCCGAAATTTCGTTCATTTCATAAGTCATTTTGATCAAATGAATTACTTTTTTATTTCACCGGTGAATCAACTACTAATTGTTACATAGTAAGAAAGGTTCTACTAAGGTTGTTTCGCAAGGCAATAATGGATCTTTATCCAACTCATTTACTGCAGCCGATGATTGATCTTGTCTATCTAGTTAGTACAAAATCGTGAATTTTCAGATCTGATTTTGAAGTTTTCATTGAGATTCTAAAATTAAGTCGATGACTATTATGATGTTTTGTTATTTTAAAAGTAGCTATTTTGTATTATTAATTATATATATATATACATAATGATGAATCAATCCCTAGCTTATACTATTAAAATATAATTGATTTAGAATGAGATGAACAGGGGAGACTCACGTACGTGGCGGCGGAGGGGCCGAGCAGGGGGTTCTCGTGGATGCTCTGAAAGGCGAAGCGGCCGAGGAAGGAGGCGGCGATGCAGGTCTCGGAGCGGTGGGGGCAGTCGTTGACGTACATGGCGGCGAAGAAGAGGGCGATGTTGGCGATGATGATGGAGGGGACGAGCCACGGGAACCACTTGGCCGGCTCCGGAGGGGGCGGCGGAGGGGGGCGAGGGTGGCGGCGCTTGTCGCTCCGGCGGGGTGGGATTTGGATCGCTGCCTCGGGCGGCGGCGGCGAGGGCGCGATCGGAGTCCTTCCCATCGGAACTGGTAGGCGGGTGGAGGAGGAGGAGAAGATTAATGGGAATTGTGTTTGTGATCGATGCGCATGGAAAGGAGAAAGGAGAAAGGAGAGGAGAATTGATATTTGGCTCTTATTTCTGCATGCATGCATACCTAATCACAATCTTTGGTTGCCTTTCACCAACAATTTTTTTTTCTCTCACATTAATCATTACACTAATATATAACCTTCCTAATCTTCACTTCCAATCTTTTTTTTATATTTTATTATATAGCATATGATGTTTTGCGCTCAAATGAAATACACAATTATTGATTTTTTACTCAGGGGATTCACTGTCTCATCCTTCGCATCCACGATTAAATTTATCATAATTAAAATTTTTAAAGAAAAATGTTATGATAATTAATAATTTCAAATTTTTAATTGAAAATTATGTGTCCTGTTTTTGATATTTTAAACATTAAAAATCAATTAAAATAGCATTCAACGTTAAAAATAATTATATATATGATATTAAATATAAAATTAATATAAAACTATAAATTAAAATTAGATGCAGAATATAAAATAACCAAATAAGATAGCGAGAAAGATAAATAGTAGCCATCAATATAACGTTATATAAATTTAGCCATTTTTATTGTAAATTGTCATAAATACCCATGTAAATTTAACTGACAGGTTTTTTGTTTCTTAACATTTTGAGTATGAATCCGACTTGCTAGATATGATTCATACTCTTCATACGTATGTAGTAATATTTATATAATTCACGTATAAATGACATGAATCATTAAAATCATATCATTCATACACAATATTTATATATTATTTGTTTGAATTTTTTTTGTTGGTGTAGTTTGATTTTTTATTTTGATAATTTGTTGTTGGTATTGGTGTAGTTTTGATTTTGGTTGTGAAATAAATTTTGATGGTGGTATTGGTGGTGGTGAAATTTATTTAACCGATGAATTTTTCGTTTTTTAGCATTTTGAGTATAAATCTCGTTTGCTAGATATAATTCATATTCTTTCGTTTTTTAGCATTTTGAGTATAAATCTCGTTTGCTAGATATAATTCATATTCTTCATGACTCGTTTGGTTCGTTTGGTTCGTTTGATAGGATTGATAGGATTAACACTTTTTAATCTCTACATTTTTATCCCTAATCATTCATTCTTACTTATTCTTATTAATTTAGTCTTTTTTTATGCCTCATTAATTACTCAAATGTTTGATTATATAATCAAGTCAAATTTGGTGTGATTATATAATCAAGTATTTGAGTAAGTAAGAGGCATAAAAAATGACTAAATTCATAATGATAAGTAAAAAATAAAGGATTATGAATAAGAATGTAAAGATTTAAAGTATTAATCATATCAATCCTATCAAACAAACCAAACCACCACATATAGTATTATTCATATAAATCACGTATGAATGGTATAAATCATTAAAATCATATCATTCATACATATATGCGGATAATATGGCGGGAATTATATATTATTATATTGGTAGCCAGTATTCATCTTTCACTATTTTTTATGGCTATTTTGTATAATTAACTCTTAAAATTATGTTGTATATGATAAGAGTGTTTGACTAAGTTTAATTTAAATAATTTATAAGATAATAACCTGACATTTGAAACTTTTCATATATAATTTTGTTGGTATAGATATGATAATAACAAAATATTGTATAATTATTAATGTAAATTTGTTGTAACTTATAAGTTCATATAGAAATAAATTAGGTAAAATTACTTATTTTTTAAACAGCTTATAATTAAAAAATGATTTGTAAATCATTTTTTCTATCATTAGTTTTTTATTATATGGTAAGAAGGCAATAACTGATTTAATTTTTATGGGAACTTATTTAATGGGTTAATTAGTCACAAATTGGGCATTCGATTACGGAAATTGTTTAGTCCTAAACTATATATCATATATATATACTAGTAATATTAATTTTATTTATAGATACAAAAAATACCTGTCCTAATCCACAATAGATGTCCCAAATCTTTTCATTTAATTTGGTCTAGGGATTAACATTATGGTATATAGTTAGCTCAAATTAAAATTTGGATTGCAATCATTAATTTTTTAAATCAATAATTAAAAAATTTATCGATTCATATATATTTTCAATAATTTAAATAAAAAAGAATTAATTTGTGAAATCTAAAGCATAAATTTTATTTGAACAAATAAAATCAAATAATTAAACCGAATTAATATTTCATTAATTGGATCTATAATTTAATATGACACTATTTAGAAATGGAAGATCCTATCTCTGAAGACTAAATCTCACAGATGAATTACTACCAAATAAGCATATAAATAATAAATAAATAAAAAGAAATAAAAAACCCAAATCACGAGAACTAAAAGTGTAGAGAGCAGCACAAGTGAATAGGAACGGTCTTAAGTTGAACCATTCATATACCGTGTTTCTGTTTTCCTTCTCTCTCACTCACTCCTTTCCAGTTTCCACTCTCCACTCTGCAAACAAAAAGAAGAAGACCATGACGACACAGTCGGAAAAATAATGGTGCATGTGATAAATTCATGATCTACAGCCGCCGCCCCTCTAGAAGAACCATGGAAACTCCCAGATCACTCAAAAAATTCTGGATCGCTTCTTGCACTATTTTCGTTTTCTGGTATCTCCTTATCTACGCTTCCGATCGCTCGTCTCTGTCATCCCTCGCCGTCGCCAGGACCCAATCTTTCTCTGCTAGTTATAGTAACACCTCCGCCGTCGACGGCGGCGAGGAGAGGAGGAGATTGTGCAAGGGCAGATATATATACATCCATGAAATCCCCAGCCGATTCAACGTCGATTACATCAAGCAGTGCAAGCGGTTATTTAAATGGAGTGATATGTGTCCGTACCTGGCTAACGGCGGGCTCGGGCAGCGCCTCCGCGACGGGTGGTTCGCGACCAACCAGTTCTCGCTGGAGATTATATTTCACAACCGAATGAAACAGTACGATTGCTTGACGAGAAATTCGTCGGAATCGGATGCGATGTACGTCCCTTACTACCCCGGGCTCGACGTGTCGCGTTACCTCTGGGATGAGGGTTACGCTTCTAGAAAGGACAGCGATGCGAAGAGCGTGTTCGGGCTGCTCCGAGCCCGGCCCGAGTGGGGGAGGATGGGAGGGCAGGACCATTTCTTAGTATTTGGGCGAATTACTTGGGATTTTAGGAGGATTGGGGAGAACGTTTCGAATTGGGGGAATATAGCGATGACGCTGCCGGAATCGGAGAACATGACGATGCTGGCGATTGAATCGAGCCCCTGGGCGAGGAACGATTTCGCAATTCCCTACCCTACCTATTTCCACCCATGGAGCGACGCGCAGGTGGAGGCGCACCAGAGCAGGATGCGGCGGCAGAGGAGGAGATCGCTCCTCTGCTTCGCAGGGGGTCCCCGCCCCAACATGGCGGGATCGATCCGAGACGAGATCATGGCGCAGTGCGGCGCGGCGAGGGGGAAGTGCAGGATGATGGAATGCAGGGACGACAAAAACAACTGCCTCAAGCCGGCGAACGTGATGAAAATGTTCGAGGGTTCGGTGTTCTGCCTGCAGCCGCCGGGGGACTCCTTCACGCGCCGCTCCACCTTCGACTCCATCCTCGCCGGATGCATACCAGTCTTCTTCACCCCCGCCTCCGCCTATGTGCAGTACATCTGGCACCTCCCTAGGGACTACGCCTCCTACTCCGTGCTGATACCGGAGGTTGACGTCAAATCGGGGAAGGTGAGGATCGTGGACGTGCTATCGCGGATTCCGAATTCGAAGTTGGAGGAGATGAGGCAGAAGGTGATCGAGATGATTCCGAGCGTGATCTACGCGGATCCGAGGTCGAGACTGGAGAAATACGAGGACGCGTTCGATCTGGCGATTGCAGGAGTTGTAGGGAGAGTGGAGAGGTTGAAGAAGATGAATGAGAGCGGCGGCGATTTTGAATTCGACTCCAATTTTAGTTGGAAGTATTATACCTTTGGGAGTACGGAACCTCATGAGTGGGATCATTATTTTAGAAGAGATTGATACTTATATAGCTTTAAACTTTCTGTAACATATGATATGTTCATCATTACAAATACCAAACAATTATTTATACTACTCCCTCGCGACAGTAGTAATGTCGCTTCCTCTATCGTTATTTATGTACAATTTTGCCCTTACTACATTTCTGCGATATATATGTACTATTCATACGAATGTAGTTCGTTTGTTCTGTTACCATAACACATGTTAATTAGATTTTTCATTAAGGTTATATTAGTAGTTATATTCAAAAAGTGGTTGTAGTTGTTCTAAAATTAAATTGATGACTATTATTAATGTTTTATTATCTTACATGACTAAGTTACTAAGACTAAGCTGAGCAAAAAGCGTTTTCTATGAAATGTGAAATGCAAAGTATTAATCTCACATGAAGTTTGTGAATAAATGATTGTCTGATAATGAGACGCCTGTCCATTGGACATAGTCCTTCATGCAGTGGCCGTTTAGTCCATAGTCCATTGGATGGTCGGTGCAAGGGAACTTTCAGAAGCTAGCCCCATCAGAGAAAATCATTTACGCCCTTTTTTCGGTGGACATGGAGAGGCTCATGCACTTACACTTAGAAAAGATTCTGACAAGTGAGTATATTGTATTATTAACATCATTAATTTTTACTGATTTAATCCGCTTGTAAATCAATTTAATCAACATTTTGTCTTTGTAGAAATCATGATTTGAAGAGTTAAAGGTGGTGAATATGTGAATCTCATGCATTAGTGATGTAATTAGTGAACTTAGGAGACACATGTATATAATAACTCCAATCCATGAGTGCTTGGTATATTAGGTGAGCTAACACGTATTAATCGTTTCAGTTCACGAGTCATCGACTTGCATGAGAGTTCCATCACAATTAATTCATTTTCATCAAAAATTAGAGTACCGGATATTTAGAGGGTGTTTGTCTAAATTTATTTTAAAGAGCTTATAAGTTTTTGTATGTGTTTTGATAAACGAGCTTATAAGCTCTATTAAAGTGAATTCAAAAGTTATTTATGTAATTTGTTGCAGCTTATAAGTTCATGAAAAAATAAGTTGGGGTAGAGCTACTTATTTTTTGAACAGCTTATAAGTTCTAAGAACTTATTTTTACAACTTATAAGTTCTCAAAGAAATTAATTTGTCAAACACTTTGAAAAAGTTTATAAATTGTTTTAAGAAACTTAGCTCAGCCAAACATCCCTTAATCGCTTGAGTTAATTTAATTATGGAGTAATAAATTTTTTTTTTTAACTTAGTGCAATGTGAGGCCTCAGAAATCTATGTATTTAGAGTAACATTAAATTTTCTCTTTTCTTTATTTTTTAAATGTTATTAAAATTTTCGAAAAGTGATATGCTAAATATGGCTATTTTTTTAAAACTTAATAATTTTCTTAAATGCTCTTCAAATGTGAAAATAGTGGTCCAATCCAAAGTGTGGAAGCATAAAAAATTATACTCCCTCCATTCATCAAGTATTTGCACATTTTAGCTCGATACGGATTTTAATAAATGTTATGAATGTATTGTGAGTAGAATAAGGATCTCACAATATTTTTTAATTAAATATGTGTATGTAAGTGAAAGAAAAGTTAGTGAGTGAGATGAAGGTCTCACATTATTTATAATTAAACTAGTGTATAACCCATCGAAAATCAGCGGAAAATTATTTTACATTATGATTTATAAATATAAATTTTAAAATATTATGTATTGATTAATTATAAAAAAATATTATTAAAAAATACAATAATTTATTTAAAAAGTAATATAAATTGATACATTATAAGAAGTAAATATTATTTACTGTAATTTATCTTATATATAATGTATTGGTAAAAATCACATTAGATATATTTTATTAACATAATTGCAAATACATGCTACGTGAAGATTATATTAGTTGCAAAATATAATTGATACATGTAGACTTATCCCGTGTAAAATTTATTGGTATATAATCACTTGATGTCGTAATTAAAAAACAATTTAAAAAATTTACTCTTTATTTGTTAGATAAAATAAATCAAGTAAATAATTTTTATTCGGAAAAATATCTATTTAATCATCAAATTATTAATGTTATATGTATAAATATTTATCTCGTTGGCGAGTCAAAATTAGACATGACAATCAAGTAAGACATGCGTGAATAGTCGCTATCCATATTCATACACACTATCATTTTAGTTTATGCATATTGATATGAAAAATTATTATTCTTACCCGCAAAAATTATGCGATATATACGCGTAAAATATTAGTGAACATGTCTGTTAAGTACCTGCTCACCCACCTAATATCAATCATATTTTTATTTTTTATATATAAATTATATGTATATTATTGCCTAAAATTATATATTGATAAAGTATATATTAAGATTTTAATGTGGGATAAACTAACCGCTTAGTTTATAAGTTATATTTAGATTATTAATATACTGATTTAATGTCTACAAAATAGATATGAAACTAATAAATTATTAAATAAAAATGATATGAAAATAATTATTTAGATTATCATTACTCATGAATCAATATCACTCACGTAACATGATTGTTAAAAATTAAATATAAATTTAACATGCAAAATTCTATTACATACAATATGTCAACTAATTCTTTAAATTAAATTATAATTTAATATTAAATTGGAAAATTTCAATTAATTAACTATTTATTTTATAACTTAATAATTGAGTAAATTAAAATTTTCAATAAAAAATTTATGTTAATTTTTTTTAACTCTTAGTCAATTTAATATTATTAAAATTTTTAGTAAATATTAAATTTGATAGGGAATAAAGTTGAGATTTAAGATAAATATGAATAATTTTTTGATAAATTTTATAATTACGTAAATTAAAATTTAATAAAATCAAACTATGATTAAAATTTTAATCGTTAAGAAATTTAATATTAATGAAATAATTTTTTAATAAAAATATTATATATTTTATTTATTGAATTTTATGAATTGGTGAATATTCTAGATTTTAGATTTTATTCGATGAGTTATATGTATTACTGGATAGAAATATTATATATTTTATTTCACTAAATTTTTTAATAAAAATATTAATGAAATAATTATAAAATAAAAATCAAATTATATATTTCATTATAAATATTATAGAATTTTCTAAATTATTGAATTATATTTATTGCAATGTTGATTGAATAATTAATTAAATAAGATTACAATGATGATTTATTACTATATAAATCATAATTAAACCATATTAATAAAATTATCATATATAATATATTTATTTTATGAAATTATTAGTTTAAATATTGCATATAAATTAAATTTACATCCAAAAAATTATAATTTTGCCACATCAACGAACTATGTAGAGAGTTTTAATATGTATTCCTTTAATATATTATATAGATATATACTGAGAATGATTGAAAAGATAATGATAGATCTCACAATATTAATATAATTATTAAAAATAAAAATGCGACGGAAAATGATTGGCACGCCAATGTGGGGTGGGCTGGCACGACAAAGATATTTGTGCTTAAAAAACAATAAAACATCCCAACCTCAAAGGAGAAAGGTCATTTCCGTCACTCCACATATCCTATACGTTTTCTGGCCACAAACACTATTCTCTATTCGTACAAATAATAATTATTATTATTAAATTAACGAAAAAATCGTTCCAGCTCCAAAATCGGGAAATTAGTTTCTTTTGCCGAATTTGGTATCGTTCATGGCCGGCACGTGCTCGCCGGTCATTCCTCACGTGACCAGAGCCGGTTCCCGAACCGGAGCGCCGCTCTCTGTCCGCATATCCTCCCGGAGTTACGCCGTCCCCACCACCGTATACGCCGCTGCGCACGACGGCCGTTACCGAACCGAAGGACCGTCGTGCATCTTCGTCGGACCAGTGGAAACCGCTAGCCAGGAAACACTAGAAGCTTTGTATTGTCAAGTGAGTTGTAAATACTGTCCTATCAGCTAATTTTGAGCAAAATTTCTTACGTACTCGGTACTCACTTGCTGGCTCTTCTGCAAGGCTCGTGATGCTTACTATAGCGGCGAACCGTTGATTGTCGATGACATGTTTGACAAAGTTGAGGTGAATTTTGCTTTTAAGTTTTAGTTTCTGTTGGTGCTATTCCCTGATTGGATTTCCAATGGTTATTTATTGTTTTGATTATAAATTTTTTGTTATGATATAGTTAAAGCTGCGGTGGTATGGTTCCAAATGCGTTGTGAAGTATCCTCGTTGCAGTCTCAGGCGCCAATCTACCTATGCCGATGCTGAGGTTATTTTCTTATAATGTGCTCCCTTAATGTTAGGTTTTATTCTGCAACCATATCAGTATAGTTGAAGTTTAGTCGATTTTGGAGTGCTTCTAAGAGTAATGCAGGCTGCAAAGAGTTCTCAAAGTGTTGATTGATGAGGTTGAAGAAAAGCAAACTTTTTTTATTTGATTTTATGTCAGCTTTTTTAGTGATGAATTGTGTTTTTAACGAAGGTATCTTTGATCCCATGCTTGAGACAAGGAGTTCGGGAAAGTAACATATGCAAAGTTATTTTTAGGAAAAAGATACATAATGCAGCGATGAAACTTCTACTAAACTCCCTAGCATTACATGTGCTGACCTACACCCAGTTTTTTCCATGTAGTCCTTTAATATCTTATTATGTCTTCTCTAGTAGCTCAGAGTCCTGTGGTTCAAGTCATACCATGGCTTCTGTTGTGCAAATTCTTTTTGCACGTACTAATCTAACAATAGTGTATGAGCCCTCTTTTCTCTGCATTTGATATTGAAGAACATGCATGTAGGGCAGGATGATCCTTCACAAGTTTTTGCATTGGCAAGTGTATGGGTCTTGATCCTTGGGTTTGGTTCTTCAGCCTGTCTTCTGCCTATAATATACAGTATTGCTCAAGCTTATCGGGACGCATTCAGTTCTGGATTTTCTTCCACTAATCAAAGTTCTTCGCTAGCACTCCTTGCAACATTCAATGGCATCCTCTTCATGTTGTTTGGTTCTGTGGTTGGGTACCCCATTGCATCAGCTTCTGGTAATGATATATGTAGTCTATCAAAGTTCTTACTCTGGCATTGATTCTTTAGTTTTAAACTCCAATGATAAAGTACACAGCCCTTAAAATTTTCTGATTTGCTGCCCTACCTAGTATAGTTGTATAAGTTATTTGTTCTTGTTCATTAATTTGACTTGGTATTCCTTACATTTCTTGTTATTTTATTACTTGTGTGATGCTGAAACAAACCCATATTTGCTTTTAAGTTTTTGAAAGTCCAGTTGGTATATCATCTGTAAATCATTTCATTTAGAGTAACTGACTGCTTAATTAACTCGATTTTTCATGGGACTAGAAATTTGGCAACAAATTTCAGAAGTTCTTCTCTATATGTGTATCAATTAGAATGGTTACTATCTATGTTGATCATTCTGTAATCATGGTACAATAAAATGTGTAGTGAAGCTAGTTTGCTTGGTCATGTTAAACCACGAACACCCCACCTTCTCATCATACATTGTCTTAATAAGACTCAAACCGGCTTTCTAACTGGGGAATTACTTGTAGTTGGTGCGCTTAAACGACTTTGGAAGAATGACCTGGTGGCACTGAAAGGGGTATGCCCAAATTGTGGCGAACAGGTTAGTGCAAAAAGTACACAACCTGAAGTTTCCGTCAGTACCAATTTTATATGCAAACAATCTGATTGTCCACTGATATTTGTGTCAAAGCTTGACAATTACATTATTGTCAGGTGTTTGCATTCGTTAGATCTGCTGGATCCAATCAATCCCCACATAGAGCAGAATGTCATGTATGCGAGAGCTCCTTGGAATTTCGAACAAACGTTGAGGTAGTTCTCAACCCTGCCTCTAATTTTCATTTTTAATCTATTGTATGTATGATTTATTGCTTCTTTTTTTCTTCTTTTGCACTGAGAAATACCATTCTTGAAAGGAGCTAAATAACAAGATACTACAAAAATGATACAACACTATCTTGAGAATGCCTTCACTCTCTTTATAGCCCACCTACATACTATGTGTAAAACATGCTTTGTGAATTGTAAGTATTACATACCATCATATGCTTAGGATGTTTCGTCCATTGAACTGCTGTAATGAGACTAAAGCCTAAAGGTGGTTCTTAGTTTATTCTTTTGACTTATATTTCTTTTGTGATTGCAGCAATCCATAACAAGACCAGGTAGACGATGGGTATATGGTCGAATCTACTTAGTGCGGACTAGGGGTAGACATCAAAGATAGATGTAAAGCTAAACTACCCCGCACGCACTGACTGGATCCACTTGCATAGGAGAACATTTAAGCGTTGCCTCATTGCCATTCGTAAGTTGATGAATTGATGATGAAATATCTCAGATGGGGACTGCACTGCATCGTATATTTTCTTTGTTGAGTTTCCATATCAAATGAACAAGGTGTCCAAAGAACACGCTCGAAAATTGCATATACTGTAACGTTAGTCTGTGTCTTGGTGTATCTTCTTATGTATGTATTCTTGAAATAGTATTGTTCTTGTTCTTTGTTCCAATAGTTTGTTGTCTTGATTTATACCAATTCATACTAGGAACGGAACGTTCTCGTTTGTTTGTAGTTGTGCGTCAAATCTCGATGAATATGTCACATATTTGATGATTTCTGTATATACTAAATGATATTGAATGAATAAAACAAAGCCTAGTGGAAGAATATGAAGAATCTTATCCCAATCAAAACAGAAGAGAGAAGACAGAAGCATAACATTCATAGTGAAAACATCCACAACATTCTTCAGCCTTCACAAAAGTGAAGTTAGTAGAAAATTGAAATTCCAGCCTTGAATTTCATAAATTATCTACACCCACTACATACCAAAATGAACCTTCAGTTTCTTCTCTACTTGCTGAGTTAAAAGTACTTATCCTAAGGCCATCATCAGTTAAAACTCAGTTTCCTGGTGGGGGTTCCCTGCACTTGCCTTTTCAATCTTATAAAGGCGATCCCTCAGTTCTTGAATAGTGCTGCTCATACTTGCAACGAGCTGCTCGCTTTTACGCTTCGCCTCATTTTCCACATCTTCCACAGTCTTCAGATCTCCGTGCTTCTGAAGGTACTCGCCCAAGGCACCATCCGCAGTGTAATCATCACCACGAGCAACCCAGCCATATATGCCTCCCGAACGAGAGGGTGCAAGATAGTCCTTTTTCCCATGGTGATCAGTCTCGAACTCCTTCTCAAACATAACTGCATTGTAGAAACCAGACCAGTTTCTCTTAAATTCCACCACTGCATATATCCCATCGGGCAATGGTCGGATTCTGACCGGATCAAATCCTCTCTCGGCAAGATCTTTCTTGAGTTTCGAGCAACTCTCACCATCAACATTTGCTAGCACTCCCATCCAAGGACACACAAACAACTCATTCACACCGTCCCTTACAGAGGGCTCGACGTTCAGCCCAGCAAATTCCAAGGCCAAGTCTTCCCCGTCATTGAGGTCAGTCTTTATGAATCTTACAAGACCCAAATGCTTACCCTTGTGCTTGATATCCTTGTTCTGCGAGCCCTTTCCAACATCGGTGGCGTGCTGAAGGAGGTCCTTGTACGGATAAACTAGCTTCTTTTTCCCCGGACAGTACGGGCACCTGAACAGAACATCTGAAAACTTCACCCTCTGGCTGTTATCCCTCAACTGCTCGTAGCATCGATCGACATACTCCTCCAACTCAGAATCACTTATATCGGTTTCATCTTCGGATGAGTAAGACATCTTTCACATAACAAATAACAAGGATCATAACAAATAACAAGGATAAGTCAGTAAATGCAGGAGATATTTTGCTTATTACATCAAGACTGCATATGAATCTTAATATGGACACTAGTAAACTACTATAAATACAACAAACTCACAAGATTAACCATAACAGAGATTGTCACAAGGTATTCTTTCCTTTCTGTTCAGTAATTGAGCAAAGCTCTAGATAAAGCAATAAACCTTAATTAACTACAAGAAGATCACAATAAACATAACGAAACAGCAGAAGCAACTAGGGCTAAAAACTTCGACTAATTTGGCCAGATGGAAGGAGAGGGAGTGAAATTGATTTTCTGAATCTGTTTTTCCTCCTGTTTTGTGAGGAATCGATGGTGTAATTAAACAATCTGAGGTACTGTAGAGAGTTCTTCTTTAACACTTCGAGCATAACGAAAAAGTAAAGCAATGTATATAATGCAACATTCATATTCAAGTGCGAGAAATGGCAAGAGTTTCATCTTTAACGGATTGCAAGGGAGATGAGTGATTTACCTTGATGCAGTGGAAAGTGGAAACCCTCGCAGAGTCGCAGATAGGGAGCGATTTTTGTAGAAGTAGAGCTCAGAACAGTGGAGGGGCGCAGCATTAATAAAGTAAATAAACCCTTTGATTTTCAAAGAATGTGTAGAATATAAAATAAATGGTAACAATATTTTTAAACTCAAATTATTTTTAAAATAAATTAATACTTCCTATTGGATAGAATAATGTGAGGAAAATTCATTAGAAAATATTAGATATTTTACTACACACGAACTATTTCGAATTATGATTGAAAAAAGCTAGTATATATTTTTTTTTAAATTAACGTTTTAGAACGAATTGGACGTCGATTGAAGAATCAATAGAAAATGCTTAATTACATGCTTTTAATACGAATTCGAACATGTTCATGAACTCAACAAATTCGAGTTAAGTCGAGTGTAAACTCGAAAACTATTAATATAAAATTAAATGAGTTGAGCTCGAGCTCAAACTCGAAAATAATATTATTGGATTTTCAGAATTTAAGGTCGAGGTTGATAATGGAAATATGTTTTAAGTCAATTGAGAAATAAAAATCCAAAGAAAAATGATGCCTTAAGTGTAGTCTTATAATCATCTTCTAATTTTTTTATAAGATTAAATAAAAAATAACCTATTGTGTTTGAAATTGGTATATTAATGTGTATATATAAACCTCAATAAATCTTCCGCGTAAACCTCAGATGCACTAACATTCGCATCACATCGTAGAGCCGTCACCATCAACGGCTCAAGTTGAAGCGTGTATTCCACGCTCCACATCTACCGGTGGCGCAGTTCTCCTGAGAAAATCGGGAGCAAGAACCGCCAACTAAGCCACATAGCGGTTTATCGTTGCATATTTTTCCATAATCGATCAATAATTATAATTTACTTTCCATCATTTTTGCCTGAGTGATCGAATTAGGGTTCCAATTTGATGTTTGGCGCACTGTTCTGCTCCTGATCTGCTCGGAGTTGACGAATTTTCTATATTTATATATTGGATTGCGATTCTTATCTGACATTTTATCTGAGGTTGGTGGGTCGGATTCTAGCTTCGGGAAGAAGATGGGAAGTCCGGAGAAGAATGAAAGCAGAGGTTTCTTCGCGGCCATGACGAATGGGCTGTCGGTTTTCGGAAACGCCATGCATAAATCCGTCAACGGGTATATACGTATAATTTTTCACTGATCATCATGCTATTTCATTCCGGATGCAACTTCGTTTTATAGCTTGTGAATTATGAGCTTCATTACGTCTTTTGGTGAGTAATTGGAACTCTGGCTTGCCAACTTTAATGTTATTTTGATGGTGGGGCGTAATTTTGGAATTATGGTGCAAAGTATGTGCTTTTGCGGCTTTGAGTTTATTGATTCAAGGATTTTGGACTGAGGAATAAGTAGTTGTTAATTTGTTTTTCACGTCTGTTTTGCTTCTCAAGTCCCATTTCTGTATTCCGATATAGGTAATTAGCTAATTCGCTACAAGTAAATGAAAAAACTTTTGGGCTCACATGCATTTGTTTACAGCGATGAATGTTAACATTACTTCATCATTTTTTATGCTTTGAACGATGTATTGTCTAATTTCCTTCGTTCATCATGGCAATCTCCATTGATGTTCTGACCTCAAATTGTATATTTCCTTCTTTCTCTTTGTTTCCTATCCTTTTCGGCTCGCTTTATTTTAATTCTAGATGTCACTGTATCCTCATGCTAAGAGGATCATTCTATCTGATAGAAATCTCCACTGATTTCAAGTATATACTTCCTATGCTGCCTTTAGATTGCTTGGCTATGAAGGAGTGGAGGTAATAAATCCTGAAGGAGGAAAAGAAGATGCAGAAGAGGAAGCTCAGAGAGGAAGATGGAAGGAGGAGGTTAGTTGTCTTGTGATTACGTGCATTTCTTGATGAGGAACTTTATCACATTTTTGTTGAGTGATGTTTATGTGTCATCAATTATTGGAACCAACTAGATAGATTTCTTTCAGTACTTCAGTAAACATACCCATTATTTGGATGGTACTATCTTGGTGAGGTTGACTCGGTGATGGTTATGTTTGTTGTATGCTAATATAACTGGTTCCAGTAAGTTGAACAAATGTGTAAAAATGACATATTGATTATTGTAAACAAGGTCCTTAGGTTCTGGTGTGCTGAAGTCTAGCCTCACTGATGCTGTATAGCTTGTATTTCATTCATGATATGCCCATGACTCTCATATTTTATGCATGATTGTGTTCTCTCCTATTGTGTCCATGAATGATTGTTTCCTAGTGCTCATGCAAATTTGCGTGTATGAGTACTGATAGATTGTTTTCTTTCTGAAAGGAGCGGGATAGTTACTTTAGAATGATGCAAAACTATATTGGTTCCGACATAACATCAATGGTGACTCTTCCTGTCCTCATATTTGAGCCAATGACAATGCTTCAGAAAATGGCAGAGGTTTGTCTGTTTTCCCTGCGTGATCTTGTTACAACTCATATAATTTGCTGTTGTTTCCTGAAGTGATGCTTTTTTGGAAATTGTGATTGCAGCTGATGGAGTACTCTTACCTTTTAGATCAAGCAGATAAATGTGACGATCCCTACATGCGAATGGTGTACGCAGGTAAGTATTTCCTTTAATGTTGACTGAATATGGATCATTGTGTGAAAGTCAATGATGCATATATGCATTAAATGCAGCATCGTGGGCTTTATCTGTTTATTATGCCTACCAACGTACTTGGAAACCTTTCAATCCAATTCTTGGTGAGACTTATGAAATGGTCAACCATGATGGGATTACCTTCATCTCAGAACAGGTGAGCTGGACATCTTTATTCTTCAGTTTCACAATCTTGTTCACCATCACGGTATTGATTTCTTCTTCCAGAGTCTTGATTACTGCCTGAAATTCTACAGTTGATTTAGTAGTGACAAGTGAGTAATTTACGTATAAATATTTGCCGCTCATACCCTGGATTTTTCAACTATAGCATTCACCATGATTAAATATGAGTAATCCTATATACTTTGTTATGTGTTAAAGTTTTCTTTTTCAACTTGTAGGTCTGCCATCATCCCCCAATGAGTGCTGGCCATGCTGAAAACGATCATTTCACATATGACGTGACATCTAAGTTAAGAACAAAATTCTTAGGCAACTCAGTTGATGTGTACCCTGTTGGAAGGTAAAACACTTGTTTGTTATAATAGTAGTGGACTTAAATTCATGATTTTGACATGTATGTGATGGGATTTTGAAAATCTTACTTATTATTCAATGCAGAACACGTGTGACTCTAAAACGAGATGATGCTGTCCTGGATTTGGTTCCTCCTCCTACCAAAGTTAACAATTTGATTTTTGGACGAACGTGGGTGGACTCATCAGGAGAAATGATTATGACTAATTTGACTTCAGGGGACAAAGTTGTTCTCTATTTTCAACCTTGTGGTTGGTTTGGGTATGCCACCATTTTCATTAACCTTCTATCGCATGATGCCAAACCCTTTATTCTGTTTTTCTTTCTCAAATAT
Organism: Leonotis leonurus; assembly: GCA_026898415.1. Lineage (NCBI taxonomy): Eukaryota > Viridiplantae > Streptophyta > Magnoliopsida > Lamiales > Lamiaceae > Leonotis > Leonotis leonurus. Next base: position 830,177 of record JAPKLX010000008.1, read on the forward strand.
ATGTGAATCAGTTGCTTTACATCTATGATAAATTTAATCAGCATTCTTTTCAAATGAAACGTTAATCAATATAGTTATCTTTTACCTCTAATTTCATGACCTTGGAGAACTTGATTGTAGATATACATGTAATTAGATTATTGACCATTCCTAACATTTGAAAACAATGTTAGTCAAGTGTTGAAGATGATGACAATTTAAGAGATCCCATGATCTGCTACTTTTTCCAATGAAAACCTTAAATATTTGAAGCATAGAGGTAATTATTTTGATGTTGAATTGTATATAGGACAGTCTCTCCATATTCTAAGACATTGTGAAGACATAACATACTGTTAGAGTTAAGCGATCAATACTGACACCCTCAGGATATATGTATATCTTGGAGATATGCATGTCTTTATTTTCATGCAATAACTGCATCATTGTTGGTATATTTCAATCAATATCTTTGTACTGTGATATACAGTTCCTGAAAGTTATCTTGCTCCAGATTGAAAATAATTCTTTTTTCAAGAAATCTGTTCTTTCGAGTGCTCATCTATACATCACAAAGTACCTTTTCTCCAAATCTATATATGTCGACGTATTTGGTGCTTATATGACTATTCTCGGTGCAGAGCTAATAGATATGAGGTAGATGGATATGTCTATAACGTGAATGAGGAACCTAAAATACTCATGACTGGAAAATGGAGTGAATGCATGAGTTACCAGCCGTGTGATTTGGAAGGGGAGCCTCTTCCAGATACAGAATTGAAAGAGGTAAATATATAGTATTCCTGTAGTTTTTTAATCTACTGATTTATCTTCTTAGTGATGATCTAAGTTTGTGATGTTCAAATATCTTCATTTAGTGTGATGTTTTTTCTTGTTTTTTTTTTCTCGCGCATTTTATGCATTGTTTATCTAATAGGCATTCATAAGTTAATACGCTTGGTGACTGAAATATTATGCTGTTTCTTTGTAACATAACAACCTTGCAGTTGAGTTTGTTTTGCTTTGTGCACGTTTGAGTTCTGGAGATTGATATCTGATTGGTGTCATATGTATAGGTGTGGCACGTTTCAGATGTTCCACCAAATGACAAATTTCAGTTCACCCACTTTGCACATAAAATAAACAGCTTCAATACTGCACCCAAGAAATTGTTGGCCTCAGATTCACGTCTACGGCCTGATAGGTGGGCTCTTGAGAAAGGTGACCTCTCCAAGGCTGGCGCTGCAAAGAGCAGGTATGTTTCTTTCCCTTCTTCCTCTTCCTGAATCTGCTGGTTTACCTCTATATAAACTACTTTACCATTTTATCAGTTAAACTACTTGATTGGATTTAAACGTTGTAAGCGAGTGAAATATAAATCTCTTAAATTCAGATGCAGCCTAAGTGTGTTTCTGTAAAACATGATTGCTTCCTATAATGTAAATAGGTTTCTTATTAGGGAAACCTGCTTAATTAGTTGGGGTAATAGGTAAAATTATCCACTTTTATAAAATAAAAAAAAAAAAATACCCACTTAAAAATAAAAGATAAAAAATACCCACTTTTTACAATAGCATGATGAAATTGATCATGTGTTCATGTTATTTTTACAATAAAATTTCATCATGTGATCATGTTATTCAAATTTAAAATAACTTGAATAATGATCATGTTACCCCTAATTAGTTTGCATGTAACAAATTTCCAAATAATGATTATTTAAGATAGTTATATAATTCCAATTAGTATCCTGCTACTGAGAAAGACCTTTGTATACTCAAAGTAGCTTCTAATTGATTCCTTGATTGCAAGTAGAAGTATTTGAAAGCACAATGAGTTCAAAATTCACTCTGTTGTGCCTAATTTGCACTTTTCTGTACATGTTCAGTTTGGAGGAAAGACAAAGAGCCGAAAAGAGAAATCGAGAAGCAAAGGGCGAACGTTTCACCCCAAAGTGGTTTGATCAAACTGAGGAAGTTGCTGCTACACCGTGGGGAGAGTTGGAAATATATCGTTACAGTGGCAAGTACACGGAGCATCGAAATGCCGTCGACTCTTCAGATGCTGTGGCCATCGACGATGTCGAGTCAATAGAATTCAATCCATGGCAATATGCTGATTTGTCGGACTGAGTTAATTGTGATTGTGATGCATTTGGTATGCAGGTTTTTCTTGACTAATGTATACGTAATAATCTATACCTACTTTATATTAGTATATTGTAGATGAAGATGACCCAATAGGTTTTCTCTACCACTTTAACCACTGTAAACAATGGCTGTAATTCGTTTCACCACATCTAAATCGAATTAGGATATGTGCAAAAGAAAATGTATATCTTCATTATAGACATCTTCAATATATTTATGGGGCAATAGAAATTGAGGTTTGCAGAAGTTGGAGAGTCAGTCAGTCAGTCAACTCATATTTATGTGCTCTTTTCTTTTTTGAAAATATCACTTTAAAATTAATATAATCCTTTTCTTACTTTCTCATTTTCATTTTCTCAACTACTCCTATATTTTTGCTTTGATAATTGTATTAGCTATTCGGATGGGATTTGATGTCGTATTTTATATCTTCTATTTTACTCCTCTTTTTTCCGGCATGATTATTAAGCAGAGTATATAAAATAGTGTAAAAGTTATAAATGTGGTAGGGCCCATACTTTTTTGAAGAGATAACTTTTGCTATTTTTGGAGTGTGACAAGTTTAATGGACATCGCAAAAAGAAAAACGTGTCAAACTTAGTAGGACGGAAGAAGACGTAGGGAGTACTGTTTAAAATAGTTGGTTGTGATAAAAATGTCATTAAATATTGAAAATAGTTATCTGTCCTAATTAGATAGAATAAACTCTTGGCATTAAGTATAAAGTAGAATTGAAAACAAATTAACATATACATATATATATATAATATACAATCACGTAGATTGATGTGTATTTAAGAACATGTGGTTGATATATATATATATATATATATATATATATATATAATATTTATTTATTAAATATTTCATTCGTCTCATTTAATTTTTGATGATTTTTTCACAGTTTTATTTACGTACTATTATATATACATATATACACACACATCTCTTATGAATCGTTAACCTTAAAAGTAGATCTAAAAGATGGCAAAGGAAATCTTTATTTGCCAACTAAATCCAATGATGGAATCCATAAACAAATCAAATAGGTCGTGGAATCAGATCTAAGTCCACGTTGCTCAATTAACTAAATTATTTTTCCATAATAGTCATTCATTTGTACCATGAGAATATTCCCCTTTTCTCCTCTAAATCAAACAATCCATGCCATGCATTAATTAATTATATAGTAATATTAAAGAACCATAATATCATACCCTAATTGCACTTCATAATTATATTTCTTACAACAAACTATAACTCCTCTATTAAATTATTAAATAAATAGGAAAATTGCCATTATTGAAAATAGAGAGAGTTTATGCTAAGTTTTAGTTAAACCGCAGATGTTTATTGGTTAGGTACGACGAGTTCGTTGAGTTTTAAGGCAAAACTCAACAAAAGTTAGTTACTCTTTTTCTTGGGATTTTAACACAAACCTCCTTACAAATCGGATCCCTTCGGTAATAAAAATATAAAAAATCATATCCTAAAAAAATCGAAACTTGTGTGGAACCCCACAAATAATTTGTTCACTTTTTATTATCCATATTATTTATTATTAAAAATTCGAAAATAATTTGAGGATCACTAAATTAGGAGAAGGAATATTTAAAGAAAATTCCTTCGCTTGATGACCCAACGTTTTTCTCGATGTTTAGAGGAGGAGATACCACAGGATTTACATCTCACTTCCACGTGGCATCATCCGAGGCTGACTATGGCCCAAAGGAGAACAGGTCTTCAGGAAGTTCTTTGCGGTAACCTTCTATAGGCGGTGGCGCAATGGGGGCCTACCGATATTGCCGGTGGCAAGGGTCAATGGTATAAGAATTGGGGTTTAAGCTATGGTGTCATGGTGTGGAGGGGTGGTTTTCACAGGGTTTTTGCCTATCTTTTTTCTTTTTAACCGAAACGAACAAAATAGAGTTTTTAAGGTTAATAATGAATTATGGGGGGAATTGAGTGGAATTCTTGAATTTGTGATCGTCGGAAATGGATCAGAGGTGTTGGGTTGTTGCGGATTCAAGATGGGTTGTTTATGAAGGAATAAAGTTTTGATCTTGCGTTGTTGGTGGTGTAGTTGTAGGATTTTTTGCTTGCAGAAGAAAATGTTGTGGCAATTGAAGATAATTCATGGTGGCATGGAAGAAATTTTGATTCTGTGAAGGTGAGATGAAATGATCAAAGTACTTTTTGGGGTGCTTCTGTTTGTAGTTTGGTAAAGTTGGAAACTTTGGTTCATATTTTTATTTGAAAGAGAATCTAAAGGGAAATTCTGAACATTCTGGGCTTTTTCATTTGTTTGGAGGGTGGGTTTTCACTTTTTCTATCTTGGTTAATTTTCTTTTAGGCCTTCTTTCTCCATCTAAAATCAAGTTTGTGCATTGATTTCTTTGTTCACATATGATCTTCTTTAAAATTTTGGAAGTGTTCTTTAATTCTGTGTTTTCAGATTAGTGGTTGTGATTGTAGATGATAAGTTTTTCCATATTTCTTTCAAATTGTAGATCATGAAGCATCCAACCTACCTTTGGAAATTATTGCACTCTCCTTTTCCTTGAAATAATGCATGAAATGATTTCACAAATGCTGTTGAGATTCCTCTCACTTGGGGTTTTTGTGAGGGTTATTCTTCTTCTCTTAGTTAGACCTCTTATCTCTCTCTCCTTGATTCCTTGATTTGCCTGAGAAGTGAAGAATGAATTCCATCACTTGTTTGTTCTAAACAAAGTTAATTTCGATTTGTTTCTGCTGTGCCTTTTAGTCTTATATGAAAACGCCTCCTTTTCTGTTAATCTTAGGCTCTTACTGCAATAATGTCGTATGCTCATTTGTTTTAGTTTCTTTCATCAAAATCCCAGCCTTTTGTGATTGGATTTGCTTAATATTGATCTGTACCACATGATGTACGTAATTCTTAGTATGTGCTTTCCTTTTCGATTGTTGTGTTTCGATGCTTTCGTTGCACCATTCCCAGCTATTCAGCCATCGGTAAGATGACCGGGTCGAATCCCTTCTGCATTACTCATCCTTCACCATTTAATGTCGTAGTATGTCCGTTTTCTGGCAAAATTCTGTTAATGGCCGATTTGCGTAGGTGGTTATGTGTCTCGTCTGCATGGAAGATATACCATTATTCTACATTTGTAACATCTTTAGTCATTAGCATGATAGCATCTGCATTGCCAATACACTATCTTGATTTATGCTATGCTACTTTTGTCGTTATACAACAGTTGTCGTGGCATTATGTCGTGATCAAGCTTCGGAAGACTGGTCTCATCTTCCTTTCCGGGTATGATTCTGAGAACATGGTATTGGAGAAGAGATTAGAGTATGGGTTTAATGGCTATCAGGTGCCTCCCACACCTCGTGCTGCCAGATCAGTTCGGGTAATGACACTAGTCGACTATGGCATTTCTATCACCAGAGGCTATGGAAACACTTACCTTGACCGTTTTTTCTTTTTCTCGTTTTTCTCATTTTAGAAGAGGAGCTTCTTTAAGAGAAAAGCTGATGACAACCAAATGTGTGCATTTGACTTGTTGGCCACTGTAGCCGGAAAGTTACTCTTGGATGGCGAACACCCGCCGCCTGCAAATGCATCTTCTGGAAAGGAGCGGCCTCCGGCTCTGGGAAATTCTGTCGGGAAGGATAATAAGTCTCCACCAGAAAAACCTTGCGATCGGGATTGTTATGAAAGGAACTTTCTCTTTACTGAAATTGTCTCTGAAGCCCCCAATCCAGATTCTTGTTCAAACGAACTTGTTTCGACTCAAAATGATGTAATCTCAAGGCCTACATCTGGCATAACATCTTCCGATTGCTCAGAGAAGATCGGTTCTGCAGAGAAATTGATGAATGATGACTGCAAGCTCAGCCTTGGGATTTCTACTCCTTCGCTGGATATCGAGTCATCTGGTTTCAGGCTGTCTGCTAATTCCGGTTCGGATGACGAAAGAGGGAAGGATGTTAAACTCAATTCTGCAAGTATTAGGAATTCGTCGATAAGTAATAAGGTTTCTCTGTGCGGCTCGGGGAATCCTGAGGCGTCAGACAGAAAATCTTCTGCATTAGTGTGTTCAGTTGATAGTGTAAAGTTTCCATTATGCAGGGACCACACTCCGAGTGGTTCTTTCCCCATTAACGGGGAGAATGTAAAGTTAGTCACTAGAGATGATGACGATAACTCTTCCGAGTGCATCGAACCTAGCACCAGAAATAAGGTGTTTAAGCCACCAGGAGACCGTAGATTTAGAAAATTCCTAGCACCAAAGCAATGCAAAACAACTTCGAATGTGAAGGATGAGGAAGGCTGTAATGCTGGTGAGCTGCTGCTGCTACACTGTTGAAGTTTATACAGCCGTCGTTATGTTTCGTGTAACATTCTATGTTTGATAATCGTGCAGAAAGATGCAATTATCCGAACAAGAAGAACGGTTTCAAGCGGCAGAGGTCTATCAATGATTATCCTTTCAAGAAGAGGAAGAACTATGACTGCAGCTCAGTTTCTAATTCTGATGAGAGCATCACCGGTGATGGAGTGTTTGGAGTTTCCGAAAATGGTGCTGATGAAGATCAACTCAGATCGTGTCCAACGCCATCCGAAGGTAGTTTTTCATCTTATACTCCCATTCAATTACACGCGTGCACTAGTCTGAGACTCACAATCTTGAATTCGGACGTGACCGACGTTATATGTAATTTGAAACGAATTGCAGCAAATCCGGAACCGACTTCTGCAGCAGGAGGATATGATTCCTTCAACTCAAGGAATAGCCAAGGTATGAGAAATGTACTTGTTTGTTATCTTTAGTGGATTGAGGAAACGTATGGCACTCCGAAAAGGTTCTCATCTGGAAATATTTTTTCGTTTCGATTCAGTCAAGCTTAGAATCAAGTCATTTAAGGTCCCGGAGTTGTTTATCGAGATCCCAGAAACTGCGACAGTTGGTTCTCTGAAGGTACTGAACGTCGTCAGCCTGACCTATTTTGTATCTCGCATTGTTACAGAAACATTTCTCGTTATCATCGGTGGTTGCATGTCTTGCAGCACATGGTTATGGAAGCCGTGAACGCAGTACTTGGTGGCGGATTACGCGTTGGAGTAGTGCTTCAGGGTAAGAAGATCAGAGATGATAACAAGACTTTGTTGCAGACTGGGATCTCTCATGAGAACAAGATGGATTCACTCGGATTCACGCTCGAGGCCAGCCCGGCTCCTGCCCCGATAAGATCATATCCCGAAGATTGCCAAGGTCAACTGCTGTGCAACAACCCTCAACCACTCGCAAGGTGATTCTTCGATTCTCCACTTTCGACGTATAATTTCTTGGTCGATAGCTATGGCTGGTTATGGTTTCTTTGTCGTAGTTGATTCAGTTTACACGGTGTGTCGCTAGGTATCCGCCTGCTCCTAATGTCACTCAAAATTCCAGCCAGCATGGGAATCAAGATTCTCATCCAGATCTTCATGGGAGTTTCAACAATTTCATCGAAAGCGATCACGATTCAGCACCTTCTCCACCTGGCATGTCGTTGCATAGAACAACCTCAGAGTCGAAGGCGCTCGTCCCAGTACCTTCAGTGAAACAAGGCGCCCTAGCTGTAGTGCCCCTGCGGAAATCCAAGCGATCCGAGTCCACACAGCGAAGGATCCGTAGACCCTTCACGGTTGCTGAAGTGGAAGCTCTGGTTCAGGCCGTTGAGAAGCTCGGAACTGGAAGGTTATTAGTTAGACAACGATACATTATACGCTTACTTAAGCCTACCTACGGTAGCATGTGATCATGACGGACGTTCTCTCGTTCTGCAGATGGCGTGACGTGAAACTGAGAGCCTTCGACAACACAAAACACCGAACCTACGTGGATTTGAAGGTAAGACGAGTGATGTTATGCCTTACTGTGATCAGACATACATAGAACCTCAACATTTAATGACTAGACTTGTTTAAAGAAAGAGACAATCATTGAAACTAGCTGTCCTTTTCTAGGATAAATGGAAGACATTGGTCCACACAGCAGGAATATCGCCACAGCAGAGGCGGGGCGAGCCCGTTCCACAGGAACTGCTCGATAGGGTGTTGACGGCTCATGCGTACTGGTCGCAGCAGCAACCGAAGCAGCAGCTCAAGTCGCTGCAGCCCGATACTTCCCTTCTTCTGTGAGAAAAAAACAAGTTCAAATTCTTAAGGTTATTTTTCTGTGATTAATATAATACTACCATGAATTAATGTATAAAAAGTGTCAAAAACTGAGTAAATTATAATTTTTATCATGTACTTCATCCGTCCCGTTATGTATGTCATGTTTTGACAAAAATTATGAGAATTTTTTGGTCAAAACAAGACATAAATAGCGGGACAGATGGACCGATGGGATATGTAAGAGTTGTAAATGGGTTGCACAAAATAAGAGCTTTTTAAAGTGAAGTTTCTCTTCATCTTATTCTTCTTTTTTCTTTGAATTGGGGAGTGGGGTTTAGTGTCATTTCCACTTCTTGTTGTTAATTGTAATGTAATCACCTCTCTTGTATCATCCTTAATCACTTGATTTTTGCAAGAGTGATTTTTATTATATATACATTTGTATGAGATTTTTGCTCCTTTATACCAGTATGTTTTATATCATTGCCTTTGATTGCAACCCTAATATGTTTCGAATTTCTCGACGTTCGAGGGCTCTAGCCTATGCTCAATCATCGTCGATACATCATTGATTTCGATTTCGATTTCGATTTCCGGCGTTTGGTTGGATGGATTAGTCATATCAATTGTGTCCACAAACCTTTTATATATTTATCTATTAAAAAAAGCTTATTCTGTCCGAATTTTAGATAACGGTTGTGTATGGACTTCTTTTTTATTCATAATGTTGATAATAAAATAAAATTATGAAAGGGGCAGAGACTATTAGTACTAGTCAAAGTGAATAATATTGTGCGACGACGGCGTACTATTACTACTAGTCAAACCACAAACTTGTCCCCAAAGCCAAAGGTCTCTAATGCCAAGACCACACGTGTACACCTTTTTATTAGAAAAAAATATAAAAAGTTCGTATTCTCCGTCCAAAAAAAATTGTATATTTGAATTTCACACGTGTTTTAACAAATAAATTAAATATATTGCGGGTGGATTAAGATTCTGCATAATTTATCAATTAAATATGTGTACGAGAGTGAAATAAATACTAGTGATTGATTAATAATTAAATTAAATATGTTATTTGTAGAATGATACTCTCACATTATTCATAATTAAATATGTAATGTGAGTAATTAGAAAGTTAGTGGTGTAACCGAGTATAATTATTTATACATATGGTAATTAGTGATATGAAGATAAATTATTACTATATCATTATATAATTAAACTTTAATTTACTATCAATTAAATAATATTAAAAAAGAAAAAAAAATATTTTGCAGTCCAAACGTACTAAGTACATATTTATGTTAAATTGGAAATATTAGAATGCGTGTAATGATAAAAGAGAATGAATAATTGATGAATAATTAGAGAAGAATTAAAGCTTTGACTGTTCTTAAACATGGTTCAAAGCACTGCTAACTGCACCTTGCTTCATGGAAGCTTCATAATACTTGGATAAAAAGTAATTCATAATTACTCACACCCCCTCCAGGTACAACATATTTACATAATGCCCCTTATACTTAAACCTTATAAGTTATAAAGAGGGTGTTTGGTTTGCTTGATTAGCCTTGATTAGGTGTGATTGATAAAATAATCAAGCATAATCAAGTGTTTGGTTTGCTTTATTTGGTCTGTGATAGATTATTCGGCCCGCATATAACCAAAGAATTCTTTGATTATTAGTCAACCCAAACTTGACTTGATTAGGATTGATTATTAATCAACCATCACAAATTTACAAAATTATCCTCGTCTATTTTGTTATTTACAAAAAAAATACAAGTAAATACACACCCAACATATCTCGATAAAGGGCAATTTAGATATTTTTCTATATTTTAATTATAATCACATAATTTATCAAACATTATAATCAATCAAACAAAACACATGATTATATAATCCAAATAATCTCATCATCTTTTATCCTATCAATCTAATTTATCACGTCCACCAAATCAAACACCCCAAAGAATATGAAAATGATAACTTGTTTTACCTTTAATTATTTTCGTGTATGCAATATAACAAAATCAATCGCGATTAATTTAATACATTCACATTTAATTAACCCAAATTTCCATCTATATATCAAACAATTTTTGAAGAAAACATAAGATATTCTATATGTGTGATTTATCTTGCTTAATTGGTTTATAAAAAAATGTATTCTTATTAACTTGCTTAATTGATTTATCTAGGCAGTGATCGTTGGCTACTCAGCGGTCGCTGGGTAACGGTTTTTGACGGGTTTTTAAAGACAATTTCAAAGAGAGCAATCCCTCATATCAGATATAATTTGAGCACTTGACATTAGAACTCTCTTTAGAAGTATTTAATCATGTACTTTTACATTTTGGAAGAAGGATTTAAGGTGGAGATTGACTTCTCCAACCTAGTAGTGTAATCGAAGTAAGTTTCTTATTTGATTTATTGTTTGAGATTATATGAATGGATTGAAGTAGTTGAATCTCCACTAGGATTGAATTCTTATGGATCATTGTTATTGTTATTTCATGTTTATTGTTTGGATTATGATTATCAAATTGTATCGATTGATCAACGTTACAATTCCGTAGACATAGGGCGAGGTTGAGAGACAAACCTTGTGTCGGACCCCAGTTCTAACAATTTCGGTTGTAATCAGAAACGTATGGATCGAATATTCATTTGATATCGTGGATTCTTGATTGTGTGGCTTTAATAGGAGAGTCGGAGTTACAATTTGATTATAAATGCGAAAGTTAGTAATTTGATGGCTTTTGAGGATTCTCGATGTATGAATGAATGCATGAATAACCGTAGCACGTGATGATCCATGTGGATATGATGACCTAGAGCCTTAATTATTGATTCAAGTTATTTAGTTTATTTAATTGATTAGTTTTTAGTTATCTACTCGTTGCATCTTGATAGAATATAGAATGTTTAGAACTTAATGTTTAATCTATAGCACTTGCCTTTCTTGAGATACGACTTAGGGTCAACTTATTACATGCTATAGGACTCGTTTAATTGCGAGAACTAGACATACGTTTTAAGTTGAACATCGAACTACTTATTTGAGCATATTTAAAGCAATTAATTTAAATTTTACTAATATAAATATTTGAAACAATAGATATATTTGACTTAAAATTTTGCAAAAATATATTAAGTGGAAGAGATAAAATAGAATGACTTCCGTACGTGTTAACTTAAAATTAATACGAGTTTTTCATTTTTTTAATTTATAATTTAGATTACACAATGATTAGATTTGTTATTTTTTCGTAAATTAATATATTAAAGGTAATTTTCACTTTTTCAACTAGAATTTATTAATTAAAGTATAATTTAATATTTATTTAATTAAAAAATGAAAAATAAAACAAAAATACTAATTACTCATATGATTATGTGATTCATTATAAAAAAGTTGGTACAAAAAATTAAATTTAGATGGCTCAAAAGATAATACACTTCCGGGAAATAAAAAGTTCAAATCTAAACCGCTTCCATAGCGTGATAATCACAATTCAAAATTTCAAAATTAATAACTTAATAACCGTGATCGTGCCCCATATATAAATCCTTCTCATCCTAATTTTACTACTTCCTCCTCCCATCAAAAGTGGACTAAATATGTGAGAGTTTTTAATTAAAAACTAGTTTTAGTGACACGGATGGAGTAGTAATTAAATATTTGAAACAATAAATGCATTATGAATTTATGAGATGCTATATTTAATGGAACGATTGAACGAAAATGGAGGAAAGCCTTTGTCGATATATTTTTAAAATTCAGGGGTATATATATAAATATCCAGAGTATTCATAAAGAACTTCTCTTTCTGATTCTCAGTATATATATATAAAGCCATGAAATGGAACTGAGTTGATATAATTCATCTTCTTCCCAATAATTCCAGTTTACGCATTCAACTTTCTTTCACTCCTCACTGCGGTTGTTTCCTCTCCTCTCACTTGACAAAATTTCTGAGGTACCATCAAAGATTAAGCAAACAAGACCACTTTATTATTTGTTTTCGTTGTATGTTTTGTCCACTGAAATTTCGTACTTGTGTCTAATGCTTGCTAGCCTTCGTTTATTTGATTTGCCCTTTTATTTTCTGATTATTTAATCAATCCGAATTTCTATGTGCTGAGTGTTGTGTTTGTTTTCTTTCTGATTCTGGATTTTATGTCTGTTCATCTTTTTTTTTTCCTTATCTCGATTATTTGAGATCATAAATTACAATTATTTGTTTAGTTTCACTACGATAAGTTTTGCTGATAATGAAGAAAATTAGTTGATCAGTCGTTTTTTCTGTGTGTTTTAGTTTGACCTTTTCCGTAGTTGTTTTAGTTTGCATGCTTTCTGATTCTGGATTTTATGTCTGTTCATATTTTTTTCTTATCTCGATTGTTTGAGTTCATAATTTACAATTCTTTGTTTAATTTCTCCATGAGAAGTTTTACTGATAATGAAGCAAATTAGTTGATTAGTTGTTTTTTCTGTGTGTTTTAGTTTGACCTTTTCCGTAGATTATGGTGCTTAACATCGTTTTCTGAGTATTTAGGACTAGAAATTTCTTTTCCCCGACTTGGGAGGTATTTGTTTGACTAATCACTTTGTTTTAAGATGCTTTTTAGTGTTTATGTCACTTTCTTATCTGGTAATTATGATATATATAAAAGACAATGCTAGAGACATTGTGTTTGGAAATTGCTGCTGAAAGTAATATTTTTAGTATTCTAAAACCGTTGATCGCTTTCTAATTGTTTGCACTTTCCCCAAAATTCAACTGAATTGCTCAATTTGAAATATGTCCATGGATCATAGATGAGAAACTCACTAGACTAATACAATGATTAACAGTTTTTAAGTTGTTAAAATTTGTATGTGTTTACGTAAATAACAGTTTGCAGGAAATATATGATGTCCATGTCAACTCTGAATGACATCCTTAATCTTTGTTAACGAATTATGCTAAATTTATAATCTTTGACTAGCATATGTAACTTATGGAGTAAGCTACCATTTTTCGTATGTGTGTATGTGCGATGGAGGTTGATGGTTGGTGGTGTTTTAAGTGGATTTTACATATTGATTGTGTTCCTTAGTTTGATTATGTGGTTTTTAATTGGCTAATGAGTTACGTTATCCACACTAGTTAGTTTTTCTATGAAAAGCATTTTTTCCCTCCAACTTTTGACTTATTGAAATGCTGGTGTTTTGTTGATTAGGTCAATTTTAAGTTGATTCTCATGGATTCTTGGTTCAGTGAGGCCGATAGAGAAAATGAGCTTAAATATGCCGATGACAGTTTTCTCCCCAGTTATGACCAGTCTCAAAATATTAGAAATGGCACTATGCATGATTACTTAAAGCTTGATGTCCTGGATATACCTTTACTTCCTCTAAGCCCAGGCCTGGATAACTTTGCTCCATCTTCGAATGTGAGCTATGAAGCTGAATCCCCAGATGATCCGGACTCTGATCCAGTGCTAAAGTTTCTCAATCAGATTTTAGTTGAAGAGGATATGGAAGAGAAGCCTAGCATGTTCCATGACCCACTTGCCCTATGTGCTGCCGAGAGATCCTTGTATGAAGTCATTGGACAGAAATACCCTTCACCTTCCTATCCAGGAAGTTATGGTGATCAAAAGTCTGACAGTCCTGATAGCTTTTTTGGGAATTCCAGCGAGTATACAAGCAGCACCAATGCTTGTAGTAGTCCTATGGATCCTCACTCGATAGTTGATCCAGGTGAAAATACTTTTCCCGTGGAACAGGCCCATATGCAGGATCTTTTGTCCAATTCATTCTTACCAGTTGGTTTGCAATCATCATTACATGCTGTAAACGGCTCCTATGGTAATGGAAATACTCAGATCAATTCCGTTGGTAATACAAGCCTGGTTCAAAATATGTTTGGTGATAGCGAATCCATCTTGCAGTTCAAGAGAGGGATGGAAGAAGCTAGTAAATTCCTTCCGACGGGTAACCCATTGATTATCGATCTGGACAACTATGAATTGCCTAAGAAATCGGAAGATATAAGTACTGCTTTTGTGATTAAAAAAGAAAAGGAAGAGCCTTATGAATCTTGTAATGGCCTGAAGGGAAGGAAGCATCAATATCCAGATGATGTGGATTTGGAAGACATGGAAAGAAGCAGTAAACAATTTGCAACGTATGTTGAAGAGGTTGAATTATCTGAAATGTTTGACAGAGTTCTTCTCTACGCTGATGTCAAACAGGAGTGTGGCAATGATAATACGGAATTGACTACCCTGGCTCCGCCTTTGCCGCTAGCAATGCAGCCTAATGGGTCTAATGGCCCAAGAGCTCGTTCAAAAAAGAATGAGAAGCAAGAGGATTCCGTAGACCTGACGACCCTTTTGATTGGCTGTGCTCAGTCAATCGCTGCTGATGATCGTAGGACAGCGTCTGAACAACTAAAGCAGATTTTGAAGCATTCTTCTCCAACTGGTGACATGTACCAGAGGTTGGCCTATGTGTTTGCCACTGGTCTTCAGGCACGCTTGGGTGGGACTGGAACTGAGCTTTATGCATCCCTTGTTCGCAGGCAAATTACGGCTGTAGAGAAGTTAAAAGCCTACCAGGTGTATCTTTCAGCCAGTCCATTTAAGAAGTTGTCAATTGCCTATGCAAATAAGATGATCTGTTCAGTGTCATCGGAAGCAACTACACTGCATATTATTGATTTTGGCATTCTTTATGGCTTCCAGTGGCCTATTCTCATTCAGCACCTTTCAGTAAGAGAGGGTGGGCCTGTCAAGCTTCGCATAACTGGAATTGACCATCCACAACCGGGTTTTAGACCAACCAGATGTTTAGAAGAGACAGGCAGCCGCTTAGCAAAATACTGTGAACGTTTCAAAGTACCATTTGAATACCAAGCCATTGCAACACAAAACTGGGAGAAAATTAAGATTGAGGACCTGAAGATCAAGAGTGGAGAGGTGCTTGCCGTGAACTCTCTTTTCCAGTTTAGCAGATTGCTTGATGAGACAGTCATGGTCGACAGTCCACGGGATGCTGTTATGAACTTAATTAGGAAGATAGAGCCAGATATCTTCGTAAACACCGTCACTAATGGTTCTTTTAATGCTCCCTTCTTCGTCTCTCGTTTCAGGGAGGCTCTGTTCCATTATTCTGCGATGTTCGATATGTTTGATGCTACCTTGACTCGAGACAATCCACATAGGATTGATTTTGAACAAGATTTCTATGGGCGTGAGGTGATCAACGTTGTTGCATGTGAGGGAGCACAGAGGGTTGTGAGACCAGAGACGTACAAGCAGTGGCAACTTCGCCATATACGGGCTGGATTCAAACCACTCCCTTTGGATCATGGGATTTTGAAAAAAATAGGAACTAAGCGTTCTGGATATCACAAAGATTTTCTCTTTGATGAAGATGGGTGTTGGATGCTGCAGGGCTGGAAAGGTAGAATCATCTGTGCTAGCTCGTGTTGGGTCCCTGCATGAAGTGCGACGCGTGTTCACTCAAGATGTCAAATAGTTTGAGGTGATTTTATGTCTTCATCTTAATCCTAGACCCCTCTTCCCCTTGTGCATCTATGAATATTTGCCTCTTGTTCTCTCTTCTGCATTGTATATTATGCTTATAGTCTTTCAAAGTGTATGCCACTCGTGTAGTGACAACACTGAGTCTCTCTATTTTGTCTTCAGACAATATCTGCACTTGAAGTAGCATTTTATCAGATGAAAAGGGAAGCTCCAGCCATGGCTGATGGAAGCTGGGCTACGGCATCGGCATCGAAGATGAGCTTTCTTGATTTACTGATCTTTGATGAAATCAGTGGAGATGGTAGCCTTCGTTCCCCTCTTCGGTTAGATGTAGTTAGCCTATGCTTCATGAGTTGGCTTGTTTTGTTCGTGAATTTTATTATGCAAGTTACATTACATATATGCTGTTTTGTGTCTTTCATAGAACTATTCTAGCCTTGTAGGGTTGCTGATTTCTCATATCCTTACACACATTTTACTGATATGATAATATAGATATGCAAACTCCAATTTTGTAGATATCTTTTTCTTAAAGTTAGATTTGTACTAATTATTATTGAGTTCAAACTTGGATGAATTGTTAATTTGCAGTAGATATTGCATCATTGTATATTTGATGATACTTGGGGAGTAATTATTATTTTCAATCCAAGGAAAATAAACCACTAAATAATCAAATGAAAGGAAAGAAGATATCATTAAATAAATAATATCTTAAAAATAAGGACAACCTTTTCCCCTCTATATACTACCTGGTTGATGTGATATTGTCACATTATTATACAACTCATAATAAGTTATTTTTTATTTTTTATTTTATATATTAAATTACATTCTAATCAATAAACTCTAAAAGTGAGAATTAATAAAATTTTACTCTGCTCGCGACAGATGAATGAACATTTTCGATCATATATGTTATTTTTTTCTTGAAATCGTCTTATAATTATAATATTTGAATTGTGGCCATAGGCCCATAGATGAGTGAGTGTTTTCGATCATATATGTTATTTTTCTTCATGAAATCGCCTTATAATTATAATATTTGAATCGTGGTTGTGGTTATATGATTATATCCTCATCGGATAAGAGGAGTCAAATATTTCACTTAATATATTCATTTATTTGAATGTAATATTTTATGATTTCTATCAAAAGTGGTACTCTCTTCGTCCCACTAATTATGATATGTTGTATATTCAATTACGTGTGTTGGTCCCGAAACGAGTATACTGAGTGTATGGGGGGGGGGGGGGGGGGAATACACCAGTTTATAATTTTTGCAAGTTAAAATCTTTGAGTGAGCTCCTGTACTGAAGGGAGGTACTTCAGCAAGAGTTGTATACTTTAAATAGCAATCCTTCAGTCTACACTTAGTGTTTAACTGATGGACTAATATCTTAAGTGTTGTGCGGAATGTGGTGGTTTTAAATCTTACTCGTTTGTCAGAAAACTTAATGGAATCTTTCTCTTTTCAATTAATCAGTATTCAGTGTATGATAAGTAGTGAATAATAAATACTGAATGTAAATGAGAGAGAGCCAGAATTTGGTTTGCGTGGTTCGGAGATAAAAACTCCTACGTCCACGAGTACTCGATGTTAGTCGAGAGTTTTCAAGTTAATGGAGATGATCTTACAGTGATCTTACAATAGACACAATAAGTCTGATCACTCTTCGGTTACAAAATATACTCGCTTCTAAGAACACTAGAATATGAAAATCTGAAAACTAGAGTGTTCTTGTGTGAAAGCTTGAAAGTTTGAGAGCAGAATAGCGATTGTATGTTTGAAAGCAGGGTAACCGGTATCTTGAAGTGTTTGAAGCAGCGGGGTATTTATAGCTCTCTCATAAAATATGTCTGTTGTGAGATAGAGCTCATTTGAATTCTTCCTATTGAAGTCTTCGTCCTTTTTGCCATTTTTGGTGTCTGCAACTAGATTGTGTTTCACCTACTGAGATTTTTGCTATAAATGGTAAGTCCTATACAATAGACTATTACTTAGTGGAAACTTCATAATGGACTTCAGTGCAGTACTTCAGATGAACTTCAGTGGCAATGAGACTTTAGCTTCTAACTTCAACTTCAAAACTTCAGGACAGACTTCAGTAGAGTGGTCCTTCAGTTTTGGAATGTCTTGAATCTTCAGTGGAAATTGTCCTTCAGTGTACCTGAAAAATAGAACTCCCTAACATTTGAGTTCTTAGACAAAACACTAAGATTTCGGTATTGGACTTATTTACATAGACAAAACACTAAGATTTCGGTATTGGACTTATTTACATCTTTCAGGGAAGGTATTGGGATCTGAATCAAAACACTTATAAATATTTCCCAACAACGTGTATTATAATAATGAAACGTGTCATAAATAATGAAAGATAATGTTAATTAGTCACTCTCTAATCTTAATGTAGAATCAGGTAATAACACAATTTTACTTGTTTATTTCTTAATGGTCATTCAATTGTAATGTAGTGGTAAGTGGGGTTTATCCAATAATTATTACTACTATTTTATTTGGAAAATCAAGTGAAGATACATTCACTCTGCACTAAAACTTTTGACATCAATACTTTTCACGCTTATCCATAAAAATATCATAATTATGTTTTCATAATTGCAATTTTTTACTTTAATTTAGAATTATTTAATGTTTACATCAACAAGTATTACGGTAAGATTGAAAATTCATCTGCTTCCTCTCCCTATCCCATTAATCTTGGATCTTTTGATCAAAATACACTCACAATTGTAATTAAATGAACTAATATTATTGAAATGGAAGAAATATTAAATTGGAAAATTCCAAAGTAAATTAGTAAAACTAATAATCGAACTTTGATATTTATTCCAACTAAAAAAATCGTGTATTAAATTAGACGAATTCAAAGTTAACATAAAATCAATGCTAAGTGAAATTTACAATTAAATTAAAAATTCATGTATTGATGGGAAAATTTTAAATTTAGATGAAAATAAAAAAAATTGAAAGAAAAAAAGGTTCAGGTGTTATTTAGCTAATAAACATGTACTAATAAAAATTAAATAAAGTAAAGTAATGCTACAAAAAGTATTAGTAATTAATTGGTAATTATTGTTGCCCCAGGTAATTGGGCCGAGCAGGTTTCCGAGAGGTTTCGCTTCGGATCCGGACAAAAGATCCGGGCCCAAATCAATTGACCGGTCAAGGCTTCTAGAATCTTTCACCCTTACATTTTGCAGCCTAATTTCTATTTCTATTAATTTAATATCTACTTTTCAAACTTCCACCGGCGGCTCCCAGTTACCGGTCATCTATTTTATTTGCATCCTATAAGAATTTTCGGTTACTCGAAATTAAATTAGCTCGAGTTAAGTTGAGATTATTCGAGATTAATTTTGTCGTAGGAATAGTTCAAATTTCAAACATAGACTTTATAACCTAACAATTGACAAAATTAATCTCAATGTTCAATCATGCTAACAGAATAATTCCTATTTTTTCAGTTCACTTTTTCTTTCACTATAATAAATATTGGATAATTTGTCCTATGTGATATTACACGGTTCCATTATTTAAAAAATGTAATCAAACCGTGGCGATAACGGTTCATGATTCGGAATTGGCACTATTCAAGGTGGTTCCGATTTTGAACTACCGGTTCTTTTAAAACCATTTTTAAAATGTGTACTTTTATATAAACTTACAGGTTAAAATGTAATTTTATAAGTTAATACTCAATTATATTATATAAAAGATAAAATTGAATTAGAGATTGAAAATTCTAATAAAATAAATGTTGAAGAATCAATGATTCACGGTTCCGAACATATGAAATCGGAACTGAACCTTTCCCTACACAATTATGGTTCAAAATGGAACTGTCAAGAATGGTTACAAGTCCTAAAACCGCTGATTACAATTTAATTACAGTCTGATTTCAATAGTAACGATTCTTTTGAACACCTTTAGAGTTTAGATCGAAGATTGGGACCATCTTTTAAACTTGGGTCAAAGATGATACTCAGAAGTCAGTAATGAGTGAATGACTGTGTGTAGATTGTTTTTCAAGGGTGGCGTTTGAAAATTAGAGTGGAGTGGCACATACTTTTTGAAACTTGTCAAAAAGATTTTTTTTTTTTTTTTGCTATTATCACTTTCATACTATACATATCTCATCTGCCTACTTGCAATTAATGCATTGACATGTTATATGTAAATAGATAATAATATTTTTAAAAAAAAGAACTTGTTAGTTTAATACATATTAAACAAAATAATAAAATTTATAATAACTTGTATATTTACAATATATTAATACATCAATCACGAATTAATTAACAATGTCCATGACAGATAAAAGAGCATACTTGTATATATATTGTTATACTAATACATTTAGTCCATACACACACTCAATGCACTTTTTCAAAAATAAAATATTTCATCCGACCATTAAAATGGATTCACCATTGCTCCACAACTTAAAATCATGTCTATACTCAACTCTCTGCCTCTTACCTATTATCCAAGTCCAAACCACAATTTTTATGTCTCTCAATATCCTCTCCTTGTTCCACTTACCATTTTTAAAGATAATCTCGTTTCTACTCTTCCACAGAGACCTACAACACATTCCCACACTGCCGCCATTATCGATCTTCTTCGTTTGCCTTTAACCAACGCACAAAAATGAGGTAACTCATTTACTATAAATAAAAGTTTAAAGTGTGAATTATTTTTATAGACGTCTCACTATGATGAACGTGCATAAGTATGTGAACAATAAACCACAGAATTAAGAACTATAGTTCCAACGTTAAGCCAATATTTATTTTCTTTTTTCCTTAATTACAGTGTCCAGCTTAGTATCATATTATAATTAAGGTTTTTATGTATCGTGGTAACATGCAAAAAAAAAAGGAACAACATAATTCATCCAAAGCAAATCCTCATTTCACAATTAAAATATATATATGCAACTCATACCAAAAAAGAAAAAGAAAAAGTCAAGCATGCATGATGCTTTACCAAAAAAACATATTAATAAATTAAATAAAATGAAAAATTAAAATATAACACAGACGAACACAAATAAAGTTTATAATATTGATATAAACTCATGAATTTCCGATTAAAATAAATCCTCAAAATTCACATTATTTGCGATTAAAATCAAAGTCTAGAATATAAATAAATATAGTCCACTAGCTTGTTATAACTTATTTAGTTTTCTTCTTAAATATAACTCCAAATTCAATCAACGTATGCTAGAGTCAAAGTCAACTACTGAAATAAATGAGTAGATAATCAGATACTCCCTCCATCCTCCAATAAGTGTTCCCAAACATAAAACTTCACATACCAATACAATTAATAATTTCCACTGTTTACCCCTAATAATTGTATAGAAAACATAAAAAGTAAAAGTAATTCAATGATGAAAGAGATAAAATTGGAAATTTAATACTATTTTTGTCTTGATTTTTGTAATAGGACACTTATTGGGGGACACAAAAATTTTTCTTAGAGGACACTTATTGGGGGACGGAGGGAGTACGTCTTAATCCTTTACTCCGTGTAAACCGGTTGAGCCGATCCAACTTGTATTCAGCTCTGTTTCCGTACTCGTTTAGAATATTAGAGTGTTCAGGATTCGATTCTAATTTTTTGACATGTTCAAGCTTGAGTCGAAATGTAATTATCAAGTTCGAACTCGGTTTGTAGGATACTCAATAGTAAAATAGTTTTCAAGTTTGAGCTCAATCTCGGCTCGTTTGATATTTATATTAATAATTTTCAAGTTTAAGCTCAAACTCGTATAAGTTTTTATTTTTAGAAAATTAGTTATTGTATATAGCTTAAGATTCAACTAAATGCTTGATTAAATGTTTGACAGAACGTTCATGAACATACTTAATAATATGCTTGTGAATAAACGAACTCAAACATATTTGTAAGTAGCTCGGTTCGGACTCGAGCTTGACCTTGCTAATGAAATATGGCTTGAGTTCAGATTGTTTACTATCAAATAGAGTTCCAAACGATTTTTCAAATTAAATTTCGAATAGCGCGAGTATACTCTATTTATTTACAGCTCTACTCCTATCTACTAATTACTAATTATTTTTCTTAGTTACTTGCACCTAAATCAAAAAGGGAGTAACCCAAACTAGCTTAACCAAATATTTTTGAAATCTCTATCATACCCACATAAAGTATCATACACAATCGAATCCAATTTTAATCTTCCATTTTTTATTAAATCAAAATTTCGAACACATTTTTTAAATACAAAATGTAGTTGTATTTTACATAATAAATGATCCAATATATATAAGACAAGCTCGAAGTGTAAAATCATAAATCTTAAGGGTTATCCTTTTACAAGGGTTTTCTTTTTGATTCTGATTTTTAAATATTAATTGAAGGATTCATTTTTTTCTAATTAATATTAGTGTATATTTATTAATATGATCTAATAAAAGTTTGATCAGTTCTGCGTCCATTCATATTTTCCAAAAAAATCAATCCAAACTAAAAAGAAATATTTCATAAAATTACAATCGAATCGAATTCAAAATTTAATCAAAATCGAACAAACTTCAACGACCCATTTCGACTAATCGGTTTGGTTCGATTTTACTCACCTTCTTGTCTATAGAATTAAATATTAGTAGCAAAAGAAACTACTTTTCAAAGGGGAGCATCATAACTCATACCTAATGCAAGAGAAACCTTCCAAAGACGAACATGTTAGAACATTAAGGTCAGATACATTAACTTAATCTGAATTCTGAACCATATCTCCATTAAACAACTATCATTAGACTATTCTAAAGGATTTTATACATAAATTACTCATCCTTTTAATCTTTATTATCATCTCATCACTTATTAGTGACCAAAAAGTCAAACTTAACAAGACTATTAATTTCCCCAACACCCTTTTTTTAATAATTATTTCACATATCCAATCTTGTCTGATTATTTTTGGGGAATATCATCTGTTAAGATTTCCCACAAACAATAAAGAATTAAATTTCTTTTATTGAATTTTGAATATTCAACTGACAATAAACAATATTTTGGTCGGCTCTTCATAGTTCATCCTTTTAATATTTTATAATTGATAAATGCAACAAGTTTTTTATAAATCGTACGTGTTTTGGAAGTTTCGAGCTCGAAGTCTTTAGTACCGAACATTAATACCCTATCCTAAACTCATTTTAATTTTGTGGAAGATTAGTGATCCTTCCTATATACTCCCTCTGTCCCCCAATAAATGTCCCCAAACACCAAAATTTAATTATCAAGAAAACAAGCTAAATTACACTCTTTATCCATTATCATTACATTGAAAATATAAAAAATAAAAATATTCAAATGATTACAAGGACAAAATAGGAACTTTAATACTATTTTACTCTTGGAAATTGAAATGGGACACTTATTAGGGGACAAATTTTTTTCCCTTATGGGACACTTATTAAGGGACAGAGGGAGTACTCCATTCGTCTCACTAAACTTGACACTTTTTTTTTCGGTACGGTTATTAAAGAGAGTGTATAAAATAGTGTAAAAATAATAAAGGTGGTAGGGTCAACACCTTTTTGAAGAGATAACTCTTATTATTTTTGGAATGTGTCAAGTTTAATGAGACGTCTCAATAAGGAAAGTGTGTCAAATTTATTGGGACGAAAGGAGTATAATGCTAAGAAGTTTTCCTAAATGAATTAGAAGTAATTAATTTTTAGTACTTGTGCAAGCCAATATTATATTGATATCTGAGTTTTGACTGTTTAGAAATACTTAATTGGGAATGAATATAGTACTTTAATTACTTTACTGTCCACAAATTTTTTACTTATTTTGATCAAGCACACGAATTAAGAAAAAAAATATATCATTCAACATATATTGAGTATTGAATGAAATTTGAATCAGACATAAATAATACATTATGAATTGTTCGGTTGAATGGACTATATGTTATTTAGTATTACAAAGCATTTGGTTGCATGCATAGGGCCCGTGATTCAATTTCAAGACTATGTCACATAGGATTAGTCATAGTTTATTTTTCTTGGCCTCGTCCATATGACAAAAATAGTGTAGACTAGTCACGGGCCAAAAATTAATCTCGGACAATTATGAGCTAATATAATCATAGGTAAATGAACACCCCTATGTCTATTGGGTTCGGTTAACTAATACTAAGAGGGTGTTTGACTAAGTTTATTTTAAAGATCTTATAAGTTCTTAAAAGCTTATAAGTTGGAAAAATAAGTTATGGTAGAACTACTTATTTTTTGAAGAACTTATAAGCTCCAAGAGCTTATTTTTATAACTTATAAACTCTTGAAGAGCTTAATTTGTCAAACATATTTAAGGAATTTATAAACTCTTAAACAACTTATAAGTTGTTTTAAGGAACTTATTAGTTTTAGCCAGGGGCGGATCTACCCTTTGCTTGCACCGGGCTTCAACCCAGTGCAAGTCCAAAATATTTAGTGTTATATATGTATATTTTTAAGGTCCAATATAATATTAGCCCACCCCAAAATTCTTATGCATGTATAAAATATAGTGTTAAGAAAAATTTTATTTTTCAGTCCACCCCAAATGCAAATCCTAGATCCCCTGGTTTTAGCCAAACACCCCCTAAATTAACCCATAATTATTTGAGATTGATTTGGTCCGTAAGTATTCGAAATTATTTTTATCATAGAGAAAGTCAAGACAATTAAATGTTGACTAATCCTATAGCATAATCTTGAGATGAAGCCATGGAGCCCGTTCATCAAACCAAATATTTCATAAAAATGAATAAGATAGCGAATGACGTCTAATTAATCCAACCGAACAGGCATGCCTGTGTAGTTTGAATCATGATTCCAATAATTATGCATATCCCTATGCCTAATCTATATCCAAATGAATATTCTGTTTTAAAATAAATAAATAAAATAAAAGGCCGAGTGAGTGACTCAGTGAGCACGCTTGTATGCTTCCCGGCATCTTCCTCTTCCTCTGCTCTGTTCCCTCCCTCACTTCCTCATTATCTAATCTTAAAAAGTCTATATAATGGCGTCCGCCTACATCTTCTTATAAAATTCATACCATTTTTGTCAAACACCAAACGTCCCTTTCCCCTCTCCACTTGTCGGAGTTTTTCACACCGCGTCCACATTCACCCTTTCAGTTTTTAGTCTCAGCTCATGAATACTTTATTCCAAGGATATATGGCTCCAGCGAACGATTTCCAGTCGAATTGCCGATCGAGATCAGTTTTCGCCGGAGAAAATCGTGTTTTGGGGAGTACGGTCAACCTCGTGAGTGGCTCCTCATTTGAAGACTCTCCGTTGGAAGCTGGAGATTCCGATTCGGTTTCCCCAAATGGAGGAGGATCGTGTTCGTCGCCGGAGGGGGAAACCTCCAAGTATGAAATGGATCACTCCGATGAGATTCTCAAGTTCATAGGCACCATGCTCATGGAAGAGGAGGATTTGGAAAACAAGCCGTGTATGTTGCACGACTGCTTGGCTCTTCAAGCTACAGAGAAATCACTCTACGACGTTCTCAACAACAACGATTATGATGGCAGCGGCGGCGGAACCCCATCATCCGACATCACCAGCTTCCTCGACTCGAGTTGGAGCGATAATATGAGAGATTTCGAATCTCTCGTTACCCCCTCCGAAATTCAATACTTGCAATCTAATCCGCCGCCGATCGACGGCATGATAGCTCCTGTTCTTCATCAGGCAATGCAATTTAGGGCACCGAATTCATCCAGGGAGAAGAAGCACCGATATAGGGAAGACGGCGGCGATTCTGCAGAAGATCACCGGAGCAACAAACAATTAGCCAACAACGTCGCCGAATCCGAATTACCATTGGAGATGTTCGACGAGGTTCTCCTCTGTTCCAACACAGGCAATCTCTCGATCTCCGCCGGCAACAAATCAGACCAAAACGAAGCGAAGAAGAAATGGCAGCAGCAGCAGCAGCAACCCAAAGGTTCTGGATCGGGCAGAGGGCGGCCGAGGGGAGGTAAAAAGCAAGTAGCGATGAAGGAAGTCGTAGACCTACGCACTCTGTTGATGCAATGCGCGCAGGCCGTCGCTACCTACGACAGCAGAACCGTAAACGATCTGATCGCGCGCATACGTCACCATTCTTCACCCCACGGCGACGGCACCGAGCGCCTCGCTCACTACTTCGCCAACGCGCTAGAGGTACGCATGGCCGGCACCGGCTCCGCTGCCTACGCCCCCTTAGCCAACAGAATATCTACTGCAGAGATTTTGAGAGGTTACCAAACATACATCACAGCTTGCCCTTTCAAGAAAATGTCCAATATTTTAGCCAACAAAACCATCATAAAATTAGCCCACTCCGCAACCACGCTTCACATCATCGACGTCGGCATTTTGTATGGTTTCCAGTGGCCCTGCCTAATTCAGGCCCTCTCCGAACGGCCCGGTGGACCCCCGAAGCTCCGGATCACCGGAATCGACTTCCCTCAGCCGGGGTTCCGCCCCGCAGAGAGGGTGGCTGAAACGGGCCACCGCCTTGCACGGTACTGCAAGAGGTCCGGGGTCCCGTTTGAGTACAATGCAATCGCACAGAAATGGGAGACCATCAAGGTGGAGCAGCTGAACATCAAGAGGGATGAGTTGGTGGTTGTGAACTCATTGTACCGGCTGCAGAATGTGCCCGACGAGACAGTTGTGGTGAACAGCCCGAGGGATGCGGTGCTGAAGTTGATCAAGAAAATCAATCCCGACATGTTCATTCATGGGGTGGTGAACGGGACATACAACACGCCCTTCTTCCTGACGAGGTTCCGAGAGGCCCTATTCCATTACTCATCATTGTTCGACATGTTCGAGTCCACAGTGGATCGCGACGATCCCAACAGGCTGCGGTTTGAGGAGGAGATATTCGGGAAGGACGCCATCAACATTATAGCTTGCGAAGGCACGGAGAGGCTAGACCGACCAGAGACGTACAAGCAGTGGCAGGCGAGAAACGTGAGGGCCGGGTTCAGGCAGCTAAAGCTAGATCAAGGGATCGTGAGATACGTGAGGAAGAAGGTAAAGGCGGATTATCACAAGGACTTCTCAGTGGATGAAGATGGGAAGTGGATGCTGCAAGGATGGAAGGGTAGAGTTCTTCACGCCTTTTCTTCCTGGAAGCCTGAGAAAAACTGATTCTACAAGACAATTCGTTTTGTCTTAGTTAGAAAGATAACATCTTGCTTGCTACCCCCCTTCGAGTAGCTAAGAGGATGTTTTTTTACTTTCATTTGTGAGGTAGAATTTGTACTACATATTTACCGAGTTCAATGTTTAATTTGACTATGTTCTTTCTTTGTGAATTTCTTTAGAACGACATCTGCTTACTGTATCCACAGTGTTTACATAACTACAAAGAACGTTAGAAATGGAACATGAGAAGCTTAGAAGCATCTCTAAGCAGAGCCATAACGTTATGTTTTTGAAATATAGAACGAATCCCATGAATACAAACATCAAGTACTGGCAAAAAAGATCTTAACTGAACTGTAAGGACAAAACTTTGGTTACAAGGAAGATCATAATGATACAACAGAGTCAATCGGGGAAAGCAACCTGAAGTGCCAAAAAAATGCGCTAGAGCATATCATGACTAAGGATTAATCAACTATAGAAGATCTCAAATAACACTTACTTCCTTTTGCTTTGATGCCTGGGGGGCCGAAGAACATTCCAATCCAGCTTTTCACGCTTGTTTTGTTTCTGAGAACTGCGACTTCTGGCTGGGTTTGAATCTTGATTATCTTGTTCACTTTTCCTTGACTTATTTGGAGTATCTGCTTCTGAACCAACTTCGTGTTGCTTTCTCTTATGATTGCCACTCGAATCATTGCTTGAAGCGTCTAAGTCCAAGTTGTCTGATGTACTCTTAGGGGACGACCCATTTTCTCTGTAAAAAAGGGGGAACTTCAGCCTTTACAAAGATTATCACCACAAAGCATAGTTACAAAATAAATCAATAGTTATAAACTCAGTAGTTCTTCTGATACATAAATGATGAACACTTAAAGAGTGATTTAATAGTTCCTAAGATACATAATCTTCTTTAAATACATCACATCTTGAGTTGGGAAAATGCACATAAACACAGAGAGAATTTTCACCAATAATATGATCACACATAGATACCTCTTCATTTGTAAACCAGAACTCCACAGTAATCACTGAGAATTATCATAATTGAAGGGAATTTCAAGGGTAGAAAGTACTGACCTGAAGGACTCTTTTTGGCTACCAGAAGTAGTAGGAGTAGATTCAGTTTCACTAGGGCTAGATGGTTCTTCATTGAGTTTCTGCGATAAATAGATCCCTTAATGTGAGGAGCAAAAGATAAAAGAACCAAAGAAACTAAAAGGAATATTTCAAAACTCACGTCAATAGATGGATTAAAATTTAGAAATGACATGCGACCTCTTGTTGCCCCCGGATGCGGATCGCCTTCAACTATAACAACACTACATGAACAAGATCAAGACATAACTAAATAATCCCATTTATATTTAAATAATCTATCATAATGTTCACATATTATTAGCTATACAGTCGATGTATTATTAGAATATGACTTAAGCAATTCATAACAATATATTCATAAATTTCTACCATCCAGAAAGAGATGGGAATAATTACTAAATTGATACATTTACCCCTTCTAGTTTTTCCCCTAGATCTAACAACGCAAAGCAAGCAAGTCATATGATCAGCCAAAAAAGAATTTACAAGCATGGTGCGTTAAGAAAACAGAACCTTCTTAAAACAATATACGTATAAATTTAAAGAAAATCAATGAAAATGCTACCATCTTTTCACAGCAGCTGAGGCAGGGAAGTCTCCTGTAGGCACCGCGACCTCTTCTTCTATCTTCGCTTTCTCCTCTTTCTTGTTGGCCCTTTGCATAAACTGAATATACCGGAGGTTAATAAAGTTTACGCATCCATACAGAATAACACATTGAGATTATGCGTACTTGATAAATTGAATAATTATACTCAATAAAATTTAAACAAAACCAAGTTTAACTAAAATTAACCCAGTTTCTCCCAAAAAAAAATTACACACAATTAGTTGAACTGCAAATAAACAAAAAGTCTCATGTGATAAACAAGAAATCGCACCTTTAAGTTCTTCAACGTACTGGAAAGCTCTCGCTTCGCCATGGCAATTTCTCAAAAATATCACAAATCACAAAGTGCGCAATCCTCTTTCAGACAACCTCTCTCTCTTAAATAAAAGTTTGAGCTACATAAAGCTCCGGTACTGGAACTCGTGTATCTAGTAGGAGAGTTCCCGTGAGTGGAGGTGGCGGAGGCCGACGGCGGCGCTCCAAGGGGTTGGTGGTTAGGGTTCTAATTGGAGCTTCAGAGTCTGGAATTGAGACTGCGGAAAAAAATTAGAGAAAGTGTATGCAAATAAAAATAATTATTCGGGCTTATTTCTCAATCTATATATATATATATATATATTTAAACAAGCTTTTCAATTGAACATCAATTTGCAATTATGTAATTATATACAAATTAATGTCTCATTACATAAATGTAAATTAAATGATTTAAGTTACTAATAAATAATGATTAAAGCCCAAATAATTGGCAAATAAAAGTAATATTCCAATTACTTGGCAAATGAAAGTAATAAAAGTAACTATTCAATTTTTTTGTATAACTATACTTTTTAATTTTTAATTTATTTGTATGTAAAAAAATGTACAATATACATCATAAATTAAATATTGTGATGAAAATTATAATTAGATATATGATATAAAAAATAATTTCATTTCAACAAGTTACTATTATTTTAAATCGAAATAACTATATATATATATATAATTAGGTTCATGAGAAATAATTTATCCATTAATGATTAATCTATAATCAATAATATATGCATAGTGAATTTTAAAGAAATCAAAATCGTTGGAATCGAATTGTAATTGGATCATAATCGATAATTCTAAAACCATAATTGTAATAGTCGATTATAATCATTTCTTACACCATAATATATATATATATAATTAATATATTTGTACATATACAAAATTTATATAATATATATGTGATTATTACATTTGTTCTTATATCATTACTGATTATTTTTATTATAATTATATTATTCATTTGAAAATTTTATGAAGTAAATTAAATTAATATCATTTTTTAAATAATTTTAAAATAATCTTGTATGAGACTTATACAACAAATATAATATAGTTTCATTTTCTCATTAGTAGCACTATAGTTCACTACAAAAAAAACAGCTTCTGGCGACGGAAAAATCCGTCGTTAGGAGAAGAAATCCGTCGTCCCGGGGGCTTAGCGACGGACTGGCGACGGATATTTTCCGTCTGTATTTCGTTCGTCGTTAGCCCACCGGACGACGGAAAATACAGTCCGTCGTTAGCTAACGACGGACTAACGACGGAATTTATCCGTCGTTAGCCACGACGGACTAAAATCCGTCGTCAGAGGCTGCCGGACGGTGCCGGAAAGCTAACGACGGATTAAATCCGTCGTTAGTGGCGACGGACTGCAGTCCGTCGCGAGCTTCCGTTGACCGTTGACCTGGTGACGGACTGCAGTCCGTCGCCAGGTAATTTTTTTTTTTTAATTTTAATAAATAATTTTGTTTTTTTATTATTCATTACCTAAAACGTGTCATAACAAACAATACAAACATAATCCAACATTGAACAATAATTTAAAATTGAACCAATCAAATGAAATTCAAAATGAACGCGGATTTCATATAATGAACAAAATAAATAATTGTATCAGTCACATCCCACGACAAACCAAAAAATAAAATAATAGTAAATGTATCAGTAGCATCTATGAATCGTAGTCATCATCAGGAGGAAACTGGGGAGGGGGATCAGACGGGGGAGGCTGATAAGAGGGAAAGAAGGGTGGACCTCCCTGCTGAGACTGCATCCAGCGCAGCATCTCGGCATGCTGAGACTGCATGAGCGCCATCTGCTGAGCTAATCTCTGCTGCTCAGCCAGGTACTCACGGCGCTCGCGATCCTGCTCCTCGACTCGGCGCCGCAGCTCCTCAACCTCGTCTCTGGATGGGCGTGATGCGGACGAGGATCCCCCGAATCTGGAAGCTCTCAAGGCCTTCGCCGCGCCTCCCGTGCCGAACAGCCTCTTCTTCTTGTCCGGGCCGCCAAGAACCTCCAGATACAGCTCGTTGATGTCGACTGCATCGTGGTCCCCCTCGGGTAGCTGGGCCCGCTCCTCGTCAGCACGGCGAAACACCTCAGTCTGATTGCATGTAAACGAGAAATGAACAATTGTTAGTATAAATATTATAAATATTGAAAATCTAATACATATATATATATATATTAGATTTAAATTAAAACTTACCGCTATCGCCTCAGATTTCGGATCGGTGTATGTCCCGTCCGCGTATCGATGCTCGTCCAGAAAGGAGTCGAACATGCACGAAATCGGAGCTACTCCCCGCTCACGACCCTATGCATCAGATCACAATATTGGAGTTGTGTCATTGAAACATGTGTATATGAATTAAAATTGTACCACATAATTAGTATTATTATTTGAAGTATATTATTACCTTTTCCTCAGCTCGTTGCATGACCGACTTGGACCCTCCCCTGTGCTTGATAGGACCAGTACCCGGTCCCTGGGGCTCAGACAACCGGTTGCGCCTCGCTGCCTGGGATTTGGCCACAACCTCATCCCGGGACCAGTAAGCGAGCCAACCCATCCAGACATCATCCGTCCACCACCCAGGCTTCCCACCTCTGGGTGGCGGATCATTCCTCCTCCTCTTGATCCTGCAGATATAATCCTTATATCTCTCCCGGATCTTATCATACCATAATGCCCGAATCCTGGCATCGAGTGCCGGCTCCCAAGTAAATTTTTTCTAGCATTGAAAATGTGTGTTAGAAATTGTAGTTATAATTTTTAATTAAGAATGAATTTGAAAGTTATAGTAAATTTTCGAACCTTAAACTCCTCCCAATATCGCTGTCTCACGTCCTCAGGCGTGAGCTTCCAACTGTAGCCAGTCGGGTTGGGAACTATCTTAAATAGTTCCCAAATGTAATCTGCCGGGTCGGCATGCGGGTAAAATCCCCTGCATAATTAATTTTAGAATGATTTATGTTAGATTTTGGAATAACTAATTAAATAATTATCAAAATTGAAGATGTGGTTGCATTTACGTACCCCAACTCACTCACAGAAAGAACAACGTCTCCTGTGGGTCTACGCTCCAACTGACCATCACCGTCAGAGCCAGAAGATGGACCGCCTATGTGTATGCCACCAATATGGTGGCTGAGACCGCCGGTCCCGGACTCATATCCAGAGGATGAGCCCGGGGAACTACCCCGTCCATGGGATAGCTGTGATCGGCGTGTACCCCTACCACGAGGGGTCCCCACATCCTCTCGCCGAGAGTAAGACATCTATTATGTTGAAAATAAATAGATAAATAAGATTCATGATAGACATATCACGTATACGTAGAATGTTTATATTGAACTTATAACATGTTGCATTTATAATTAATAACTTGAAATTCGAATGTGTTAAGTTTTCTACACAAAGTGTTAAGGAGAATCCTCTTCATCGTTATCATTTTCATCTTCCTCATCCGCATTTTCATAGTCATCCTTCTCTTCTTCATCTTCTTCTTCGTCATCTGATGCTTCATCCTCTTGGTATTCATCATCCTCGTCATCTTCTTCTTCTGTTTCGAGGACATTATCAGAGTCCACGTGGTCATCATCATCTTCAATTTCTACATGTTCACCGTCTCGGGCAACTGATGTAATATCGAGGACATGTTCACCATCTTCAATTTCGAGGACATAGAAAAGAAGATATTAGTTGCTTTGAACCACACATTGCATTAAATAGTCGTATAATATGATTTGTAAAAGATTACTTGATATATGGATCGATCTCCACACAATTATGGAGGACATATAGATGCGCAGCTCTATATTCCCTTGGATCCAACGCTCTTTTCGTTGTTTTTCCAAAACCAGTTCCGGCAAGTTTGAATACAGAAGGCAAGTCTGATTGATCTTCTACCCCACTAGTAGAACATCCTCCAACGTTGTTGCGAGGCACCTCTCTATGTTTCGTACTGACATGATCCTCAAAATAATAGGAACAGAAAGCAGTGGCTTCCTCCACTAAGTATGCATTACATATCGATCCCTCAACGCTTGATTTGTTCTTGACATTATTTTTCAGCTTTCTTAAATATCTGTATTGAAATAATTCATTTAGAAAGCATGAAACCTTAGTTAAAATTCATGAAACATTAAACACAATTGATTCAGTTTGATAAAGTACCTCTCAAATGGGTACATCCATCGATATTGGACTGGTCCTCCATCTCTTGCCTCGTCGGCTAGATGGATAGGCAAATGTTCCATTGAGTCGAAGAAGCTTGGTGAAAATATTCGTTCAAGCTTACACAAAATCAGTGGGATGTTATTGTTAAGTGTCTACATGTCGTCACTCTTTATGTTTCGTGATGTCAAATCACGAAAGAACAGACACAACTCAGTTATGGACTTCCAAACAGCTTGTGGGAGTAGTTCTCGAAATGCAACGGGTAGTATGCGCTGCATGAAAACGTGACAGTCGTGGCTCTTCATCCCAAACATCTTAAGTTTACTCATGTCTACACATCTACCCATATTTGAGACGTAACCGTCAGGAAACTTAAGGGTTTTCACCCACTCACACAAGACTTTTCTCTCCTTTTTGTCAAGTGTATAACATGCCTTAGGATATTTATTAGTGTACTGGTCACGCATCAACTGGGGTCTGTGACAATAGAGGTTGAGTTCCTCCCTCGACTTTGCCGTGTCTTTTGTCTTGCCTTGGACATTCATAACAGTATTGAAAATGTTGTCAAACACGTTCTTTTCAATATGCATAACATCTAAATTGTGTCGAATGAGCAGAGAACTCCAATACGGAAGGTCCCAAAAGATGCTCTTTTTCCGCCATCCAGTGGTAACTTGTCTTAAGATGCGCTTGTTATTATCATCATAATCTTCGGTGACCTTTACTAGTCCCAAATCTTCAATCTGATAAAGTATCTCTTCCCCTGATCTCCTCTCCGGAGGATCATCTGCAACAATCTTATTCTTTCTAAAGGCCCTCCTATTCCTCCTGAACTGGTGATCGTAAGGTAGGAACTTGCGATGTGTATCAAACCATGACTGCTTCCGGCTATATGTTAAGGAGAATGCTTCTGTTTGTTCCATGCATCGAGGACAAGCTAATCTTCCGGCTGTACTCCAACCAGACAACATCGAGTACGCCGGAAAATCACTAATGGTCCACATCAATGCTGCGTGCATCTGGAAGTTTTGTCTTCTTGAAACGTCATAAGTATGGGCACCGACTGTCCACAATTGATTGAGTTCAGATATAAGTGGCTGTAGGTAAACATCAATCTTATCTTTTGGATTTCGGGGACCAGGAACAAGCACTGTGAGAAACATGTGCTGTTCTTTCATGCACAACCACGGAGGTAAGTTGTAAGGAGTAAGGATAACAGGCCAGGATGAGTACTGTTGTCCCGATTGCCCGAATGGTTGAAAACCATCTGCTGACAGTCCTAATCGTATATTCCGTGGCTCCGCTGCAAAACCCGGGTAAGTCACATTAAAGTGCTTCCACGCCGGCGAATCTGCAGGATGGCGCATAACACCATCATCAGCTGAGGTTGAATGCCAGATCATGTCGCCGGCCGTAGCTTTAGATGCATACAACCTTTGTAAACGAGGTGTTAAAGGGAAGTAGTACATCTTCTTAAGGGACACTTGTTTACGTCCCCGACTCCTATCTTTGTATCGGCTTTCATTGCAAAATTTGCAATTCACAAGATGGGAATCCCCCTCCCAATAGATCATGCAATGATTTCTACACGAATCTATCTTTTCTACAGGTAAACCCATTGCCCGTAGCAATTTCTGTGTGCTGTAGTAATTCATGGGCACTTTGTGGTGATCTGGGAATGCCTCATTCAATAACACACACAACTCGTTGAAATATTTTTGTGGCATCCCAGAACGGGCCTTCAAAGTCATCAGACGAGCCACAAAAGACAATTGAGTGTGGTTCTTACACCCAGGGTATAACTCTTGATCGGCAGCGTCCAACAACTCGTACAACAACTTCGCTGTAGCGTTTGGATCTTCCTCTGTGTCTGGGTTGTTGAAAGAGGGACCCCCGAGATCATGAACCATCGTGTGGTATGTCCCGTACTCTTCCTCGGGTTCTACATCTACGTCGACACGTGTTTCTTGAGCATATGAAGGTATTTCATTTTCACCATGAAACCTCCAGACCTCGTAACCCCGTGTGAAACCCTTTTTAGCCAGATGAAGCTGTACAACATCTGTACTTCTAAAGTATATATTCTTACACTTCACACACGGACACTTGATTTTTTCTCCATCCATTAACTGAGGCTGACTACTTGCAAATCTTAAGAACTCGTCAAGCCCAGCAAGGAAGTGCGGATTAAATCCCCCGTTCGGAAGTAAACGCAGATACATCCAATCTCGACTCATTTTTATAACCCTGATTAATATTAATAAGTATTTACATAGTAAAATGAAGTTGAATTAGTTACGGAGAGGGCATGAATATATTAGTGGTCGATTAAATGAGACATTAATTTGAATGAAGATTGCACATGTGTAAACATAGACTCACTTAGGAAAGTGTTAAATGAGAGTTGGATTATTTGATGTTAAATAGAGGAAGACAATTATAAGTTGATTTGGAGTAGGATAGTGGACGACAATAGATGACGAGAATTATGAAAATTATGGTCCCAGGTTGAGAATTATGGTTTGTCGGCGAATATTATAAGTTCATTTGCACTTGATTGTATTTGGTTATTTTCGGTCATTTAATTTGGTCATTTTTGGAGATTTGACGTTGATTGCGTCCAAATTAATATATATCTCATATCACTAAATCTAATCAAAACAGCCAGCTGACACAATCATGAAAATATCCCAACATACATTTCATAATCAAAACATTCGTACATAATAATTAAAATATCACAACACATGCATCTCATCAAATCACCACAACATATATAATATTACACATATTGGGAGAAGATCCTTAAGACGTAATCAAAATCTATCCCAAAGGGAGAAGATCCTTAAGAAATTGATTACGTCTATCCCAATGTCAAAAATCCCTCATTTCGTTATACTATATTACCAAAATCTTTTGAAATTAGAAACAATCAACTATATATAAACTAATCAACATACATTATATATTTTTGTCAATTAAAACAATAAATTAAATTAAACAATCAATTCACTCATTATGAAATTCAACAGACTTAGAGAAAACATGAACAAAGCTTAGTCTAAATTAGTCTAAATTATTTGGGAGAAAATTAGTATAATTAACCTACACAATTAACTAACATGATTAATCAAATTAAATACAAAAATCAACTAATTCATTATAAATGCTAAATAATCTAAAAATTACCTAAGAAATTTAAATAATTAACCTACGTAATTAAATAAGTACATTATTATAATTTAATTACCTTTCACCAAAGTGGGAAGCGCCGGAGCGGCAGAAGGCGGCTCGGAAAGGCTGAGAGACGGGTCGAGCAGCGACAGACGTAATTAAAAAAAACCTAATTAAACAATTTAAACTAATTAATCCACAATTTAAACTAAGATATCATAATTTACATGTAGTAGACAAACCCGTCAATTATATTTAACACTAACACTATCTAAAGTAATTAATTTATCAAGGATTAATTACAATAATTATTTGTCCATAAAAAAAAACTATAATTAACTAAACTAATTAATTACGCTAACTAAACTAATTAATTTATTAAGGATTAATTACATTAATTATCCTTAACCCTAATTAAGTAATTCAGAAAATAATTTATTCAATTATTCAATTAACTAAACTATAAACTAATTTATTAATTTACACAAATTAAAATTAATTAACCAAAAATTAGGTTTAACAAATTAATCAATTATCCTAATAAACTCTACTAACAAGTAATAAATCAACAAATTCAATAGTTAAATATAATTCAACTAATTAAATCTATTTATATCAACATAACAAATTACATATATATATTAACAAATTAAATAATTAAACCTTAAGTAAATAGCATAAACAAAATACTCTAACATTATCCTACTTAACATAACTCAACCGACTATAATTAGTTAATTATGTATAATTATATCACATATATAACCTAATTAAAAATAATTAAAAAATAACAATAATTATAAAATAGTCAATTAATTAACATACAATTAACAAAATTCACATACAATTAACATACATTAACATACAATTAACAAATGAAATTATAAGAAATAACAATAATTATAAAAAGAATCTAAAAAATTAACAAATTAAACTACAATTAACACATAATTTACATACAATTAACATGCAATTTATACAATACAATGTATAACATAAAATAGCTAGTAATTAGGG
This sequence comes from Leonotis leonurus, assembly GCA_026898415.1. NCBI lineage: Eukaryota > Viridiplantae > Streptophyta > Magnoliopsida > Lamiales > Lamiaceae > Leonotis > Leonotis leonurus. The sequence goes on from JAPKLX010000008.1 coordinate 867,613, forward strand.
GTGTCAACCGGTCCGGTACCGGTTAACCGGAACCGGTACCGGAAAAGTCCCAATTTGAGGAACCGGTACCGGAACCGGTTATTTAACCGGTTAACCGGTTACCGACCGGTTCGGTACCGGTTAACCGGTAGAACCGGTTAAGGTACCGGTTTTTTTTATTTTATTATTTTAAAATATTTTTTTAATTATTTTTAAATTATATTAATTTAAAAAATAATAATTAAATATAAATATAATTTAATTTAATTTTATAAATATTTTATAATATATAAAATAATTTTATAAAAAATATAAAACATAAAATAAATATATAAAATATATATTTTTAATATTTAATTTTATAAAACCGGTACCCGGTTTGGTACCGGTTCGGTACCGGTTACACGGGTACCGGAAATTTTTTAAAACTTAGAACCGGGAACCGGCTTATTTCCCAAAAAACTGGTTCCCGGTTCCCGGTCCGGTACCGGTTCGGTACCGGTTCTTCCCGAGAACCGGTTACCGTTTGACACCCCTACTAGTAATTAGTTAATTAACATTCAATTAACAAACAAAATTATAAACATTAACAACAATTACAAAATAATTATCAAATTAAACATAATAAATTAACAATAATTAACAATAATTAAAAAAATAAATTAAATTGGACATTACCTGCGCGGACAGCTTCTGGAGGCTGGCGGCGGACTCCGGCGGCGTCGGCAGTGGCGGAGCAGGGCCGTGGAGGGGCGGCAGCGCAGGCGGAGCAACGGGCAGCTTCATCCCAACGGTAAAATTAAAAAAAAAACATAGAAATCGAAAGAGGAGAAGCAAAAGGGAAGGATTCGACTTACATTGGAGTATTACGGCGGTGGGAGGTCGAAATCGCCTTCAAATCGCCGGTGGGGGGACGGATTATGTGTTGCAGGTTCTGATTTCGCGAAAGGAGGGAGACAACTGTTAAAAGGGCTGGACGACGGACTGGGCGACGGACCAGTCCGTCGTCAGCATTAAAAATAAAAAAAAAATAAAAAAAAACTTAACGACGGACTGGTCCGTCGTCCAGTCCGTCGTTAAGTTTGCCGCCAACTTACGCGCCAAAAAACGGTCGCCAGTCCGTCGTTAACCGAAGTCTTTGGAGTCCGTCGCCAGTGGACGACGGAAATCCAATCCGTCGTCCATTCCGTCGCCAAATTAAGGTTTTTTTGTAGTGGTTTTTATAATAATATATTTATTTAAATAGTATTTATATTCTCTTTATCAACTAAGACTATAAAAAATTGTGACTTAATTTTTAAAATAATTTTTCTCTATTTGAGAATGTAATTGACGGTCCAATAAGAAAACATGACACACTTTTAACGGGACATGTAGAATAATATTTTTATTACCCAAATTATAGGTTACATGATTTCACTAAATATTAAGTCTTCAATTTTGTATAAATGATTGTTTTTTTTCTAATTTTATTCTTTATTTATTTTTGTCGAGACCAAATATATATGAATTGCTTTAAGAAAAAATATGTTCATTGTCGGATTGTAAAATCGTCGTTAATCTTGATATTTTAATTCCATAAATTTGAATTGTCCGTTTTAACCGTCAAATAGTTTATATGTCATCTCACTCTTTTTTGCATGTAAATACATTTAAATTTATCACTCATTGGAATACTGGAAAAAAATGGCGAAATTATTAAAAATGATTTAAAAAATGATGAATTGTTAATCGAAAATAAAGAATTTATAAATAAAATATGTTATCAATTTTATCTATTATATATATTTTACAAAACAAACAGACCGTAATGTACCATATATGTTCTTACTCTATAAAAAAGATTCTTACATGAAATTAAAATGAGAAAATACATTAACCATATATTTGGATTAATCTATTAAACTTGATGTTAGATTTAAATATGATAAATTAATTAGCATGAAACCTAATAAATTAAATATATTCTTTTTCTTGCATGTTTATATTTGGTGCATAATAAATTATTTATATTTAGTTGTAATCATCGTGCTCCACTAAAAATGTGAAACAATGTTACTCTTTTTTAACTTGAATTTGTATGGACCGTTACACAAGAAGTATATAATTGTGTGTCTTAAATAATTATAATCAAAATAGATTATATTACTTTTAACTCTTTTTGTGCATCGCACGGGTACACAAACTAGTTTTTTTAATTTCACAGTTTTCACTTATATCTCAGCCCGGCCCGGCCCAATTAAAATAACTGGACTGGCGCATAGTGATTTGACACGTGTATTTCACTATTTCAATGTTTTTCCGACTTATATATTCACATTTATAAACAAGTAATGCATAATATTTGTTACATGAAAAAATAATTATCTTTTCTTTGATAAGTATAATTTATTATTTTATCATATTTTCACATTTTTTATTACGTCATAAAATCAAATTTAGAGTAATATATTTTTTTCACATAAATTTGCAAAATTATTTCACCAACTTGCCAAATCTCAAACATTACAAATATATACTAAAGTATTTGTATGTTTTAATACTATGCTTTACTAATTAAACATCATGCTAAATAGATGTAACAAATTAAACATCATATTTTTTGTATGTAAGGAATATTTCACCTATATTTAAGAGCATTCTCAATGGGTTCCAAAACTAGAACTCTCATTTGTTTTTTGTTTTTCCTTCTGTAGTTTTTAGCAATTTTTTGTTAAGATACATCATATTTTGAGAGCTTAAAACTATCCACAGTGGGCGACTCTGCAAAATCGGGGTGGGAGTCCTGCACTCTCCAACGCGGACTCCCGACAGCCAATAGAACTCCCCAATGTGAGCCCAAGCTCTCGTTTGAGAGTCTGACCTCCGAGTTTCATAACCCCTCAATGCAAAGATCGTGACTCCTGAGCAATGAGTCTCAACCCAGACTCTTGCATTGAGGATGCTCTAAGCATATAATATAATAGGACTAGAAATAATAAATAGCATGGTAAACCAAATTAAAGAAATCTGAGTATTACTAACCATACAACATATGTTACATTAAACCCTAAGAAAGTAAGAAACTAATGCACAGGAAAGGAAGATAACAAGTGATTAAGTGAAGTCACTCTCTGGCACTCTGCTTTAGGCATGATAAGTAAGCTCATACATAGGCTTCAATGGCAGCCTTTGCATAGTAGGGAACATCAGCCTTGTCGACAACCGCTTCCCACAGTTCCCGCAACGCCTCCTTCATATTATGAATGCTCTCCAACGAATAATCCACGCCCTCCGTTTTATGAGACGACCCAACCCACACGGTATCAAGGCCTACAGTCTTTGCAGTCTGCAGATTGCGGATCGAGTCATCAAAGAACAGCTGCAGGGAAAAACAAATTTTATTTCAAATGACACATTGGCAACTAGCAAGGAAGAAAGCAGTACAAACTTAACATTATCTTGTCTGTACCGTTTTCCGGGGGTTAATACCGGCAATCTTGAAAGCTTGCTCGAATGCATTTTCGAATGGCTTGCAAAGAATTGGAGTTTTAGGGAGCTCTGCAGCAGCAAGAATCATGGTTTAGTCATCCCATAAGTGTATAAGTATATGAAAATTTTCATGATCTTAACTAATCTCACCATTACTAGGGGTTTCAGATTCTTGAGAGGCTTTAGTGGGATTGAGTGTCTCAAAACAAATGATGTCTTCAAAGCAGTCCTCTAATCCTAGCCTACTAAGAACCTTAGCCACATGTGCTTCATTTCCATTTGAGAATATCTGTTGCAACGATGCATATAAACTAATCAAATTCTTGAATCAAATAATGCATATTGATAGACTAATGGAACATTAACATACAACTTTTCGAATGGGAACGGTGTGCAGAAGGTTCCTCAGGGCTTGGTCGGCCCTCAACCAGTCGTAAGGCAATCTACCGTGCACGAAGCTAAGCAGCACAAGATCATGTTTTCAGAACAACATCGAATGATAGGGAGGACAAAGAACAAGTAAAGAAACATATATGAGTAATGCAGGCTACCTATGGTAATCATCGTAGTCGAAATCATACCCAACAGCCTGCAAAGAGGGGGCAAAGAAGGAGAAAAGACGCCGTTCATCAACAAGTTTTTCGAAGACAAAACACATACACGTATACACGTAACGAAGGCCTAAATAATACCCGAAGACCGGCCATTGTTGTACCGTAATCCTTATATAGCTCAGCACACATCACAGGAACTTTCTCCTCCTCTATGCCTAGCTTAGTTATCATATATTCTAAACCAACATACAACAAAATGAATTAACAAATTCTGAGAAGAAAATAAGGCATCAATTGCTCACAATCAATAGATTCTTTTTCCTTACCTCTAATATTCTTGGTACACTCTGCTGATAAACCGGAACTAAGGGGATAAACAGTGTCATCCACATCTAAAAATTCACATATCTCAATGTTAAAATGAATCAATAATGCAGATATAAAAATACGAAGCAGAGTATACAAAGAGAAACCAACCAAAGAGGAGACATTCATATTTGGGCTCTCCTTCCTTGTGCTCCATTTTGATATTTAACAAATCTGGTAAATCCAAATGGTGTGAGTGTGCATAAAATTAGACAAGAACAGTTCAACATGTATATACAGAACAGGGTTTCAAAAGAGCAAAATGAGTATCTACTAAGAACAAGCAATAGGGTTGAAGATATGCTAAACAAATGTAACAAACAAGAAAAAAAGAACCAATAACACAGAGAAAAAAGAAGCAGCAGATCTCAGAAAAGCCACAGCATTTAATGTAATATTGGAGTTATTTTTTGCATTTTCAGGCTCACATTCAGAGATGACTTAACTGAAACTGATAAAACAAAGAAAGCAACGCAAATGAATGATAAAGTCACCACCTTTGCACGTTTCAAACCATTTCTGAACAGAATCAAGAAAATATCACAGAAAACTGAGAATCAATGAAAAAAGATAGAAACTTTTTTTTAAATACAGATGTAAAGAAGAGATCCCTTTATTTACAGACTTACCAGATTATAGGGAGATTGAAAAGATGACGAGAGATTTGGAAAGAGAGAAGTGAAAATGTAGGAGGAAAGGGAAGAGGGGTTGGGGTGGTTATATAGAGAAATAGGAAGCATTAAAAGAGGCCATTAAAGCAGTCATGAAAACTTGATTGATTCTGTTCAACTGCAAAAGGCAAATATCATTTGCTTTCATGTTATTGGAGCAATTAGGAAAATTGTTGCAACTCCAATCATCAATTCTTTCAATGTAATTTTTCCTATAAAATAATGTGTTGGGAGTCTTGGGACTTATTTCAGTTTTATATAAAACTATTTGTTTTTATTTTTTTATTTTTTGAGGAACAAGTGAATTGGTTTTGAAGGAAGGGAAATATGAAAATAATAAATGAGGAAATAGTTTTTTATGTTGAGCTATAAAATAATTGTAATTTGAAAATTGAGATTATAGTAAATTCAAGAAATATATATGTTTCAATAAAGATATTGCAAATTTATTTTGATAATTAGTTCAAATGAATGAGGTTGTAGTCAATTAAGATGATTATTAGCCATTAAGAAAGGAGGCGATGTCGACTATGTTGTACCTTTTTGACAAAAGGAAGAAATATAAAATAAATTCAAATAAAGTGAAAGGATTATATATTTCAGTAATGTGGCAACTTTTTTACTTTTTTATTACACTACTTTCACATCAAACCTTGGCGCGTGGCGTGCGTGTGTTGGCCTAGTGGTAGTGAGGTTAATGTATAAGATCAAGATCCTGAGTTCGAATTTAATCCCTTGACACGCGTTGCAATGTTGGGTACTGCTAAGATTTCAACGAATAAAAAAACAGTTGCTACTGAGATTAGCCGCGTAAGGAGTTAGGAGATTTATAAGCATATTCGATAATAAATTGTGAAATTTGGAGGTGAGACTTTGAAATGAGATAATGAAAGTTTGGACTCGCCACACTAGAGAGTTTCATCGAAAGTTCGTGTTGGGAAGTGTGAGTCTGCAGATACGGGTCCACTTCCTATTTCTAATTTTTTTTATGTATTATATTTTAATTTTATTTTTTATCTCATTTGTTAATGAATACGATAGTTCCGATTTTGAAATTTCCACTGCCAATGTTTTACGAAACTCTTAAAATGTAATTAAAAGGTTATTATAAATAAATAAATAAAACCCCAGTTTTGATAATCCATTGAGGATGATAGAATAATGGAATATTTTAAATATATTAATTAATAATTACTAAGAATATTAATAATAATTCATACTATTAAAATTATTAAAGATTCAAGAATGAGTTGGGCCTACGATCATCCTACTTTTCCACCGCCCTTCTTCCATTTCTATTGGAAATTTTCACATGCTCTTTATTATTATTAATTAATTTATCTAATTTTGTTTCTAGAGATCCAATATTTGCAGTATAATAAACTTGTAATGAAATAAAAGTCAAACTTTACTTGTAATACCGACATGTGTTTGCTCCCTTCATTCATTACTCATCAAGTCTCATATAAACTTATGTTGCTTGTCTGTAAAGAGACTTAATTTGTGTCTACCACTTCACATTCAAATTTGGTAAAGATCATGTTGCTTCCTTATTTCAAAGAAACTACTGCGCGTCTCCGTACAATTTACGGGAAACAAAATAATTATAAATGAGTATTTGATATGTATAAGATAATTCTTTTTAATTTTTTTTATCATGTTATGTGTAATTATAGTTATTTATTTTAATTTTTCATTCTTATATTTTATGTGCATTCGAAATTTTGTGATTTTTTGTTTGTTTTATGTTGTTTAGTATTTGAGTTAAGGGGTTATTTATTAGTGCATTGAGATGTCTTAGCACGATTAGAGCTATTAAAATAGTCAGATCGTACTTTCTAATGGTTTTAAGTCCGTCCAAACTTGTAGAAAAATTTCCAAACCTATAAGTATAAAAGTCAGTTCAACCATAGGTTGTTGGATGGCTCGATTTTACTCGTCCAACCAATATAATATTTTTTTAATTTAATAAATTTAATAAAATTAATAATTTTAATAACTTTTTGTACAATAATATTTTACTTATATAAAATATTGAAAATGAAATATTTTAATTTTAATCATTTAAGGTTATATTTTAGTATTTTAAGTAAAAAAACTCAAAATTCTCAAAGAATTTTAATATTTCAATTACATAATCACCATTGAATATGAATTCTAATTTATGTTTTGTATTGTATATATATAGATGGATAGACTTTTTTAAGCCCGACATTCTATTGATTAGTAAAAAATTTTAGATTGATTTATCGATTATGATTATTTTTATTCCTAAAATTTTGAAGTTGGTTTCTCACCCAAATCTCAAGTATTTTGAGTAGGCAGGTTGGATCGAGCATGTCGCGACAGCTGTATCCGTGATACATATGTTAATAAATAAATTATTATGAAATTCGATAGTTAATTAAAAATATTATTTTAACATATGTATTACTAATCCAAATACATTGAAAATCTTAGTATAATATATATTGATTCATAAGAAAAATATTTAAGTGATAAACGTAAAAAATTATCAACCATTCATTTTAATAAATAAAAAATTATGAGATTTTTTTTTCAAAATAACTTAATTAAATAAAAATATAATTTCCACGTCCCTATTGTAATTAAAAATATTGCATTTAATTAAATTAATCTTAATAATTAATTATAAATATATAAATGAGATAGATTTTTTCATTAATAAATTAAAAAAAATCACATATATGAACTTAGAGTATATATATACATATTTTCATTAATTATATATATATATATATATTATTTTCTAAAATTATAAATTACTAAATTAATAATATAATTTATAAATAAATTAAAGAAAATTAATTATTGATAATATACAGAAAAGAAAATTAAAAAATATAACTATATTTATAAGTAGTTCTTTTTATTCATTTAAAATTTCATAACTTATTAGTATTAAAATTATTTTTTACATGTCTTATATCAAATTAAAACTCTTTTTGTACCCTTTAATTCATGAGACATATTGTACATATTTTTACTAATAAAATAAAATATTTTTAAAAAATAACATAGAATTTGAAGAAAGAAAAAAATGTAGTACATAATTAAATTTAGTAATTAATATATTTATTTGTTTAATATCAATGTTGTTAAAATTGAAATTATTTATAAAATCGCCACTATATATATATATATAGAGAGAGAGAGATATATATAAATATCTACATAGTAAATATAATATTATTTTGGTAGTTTTAATATGATTAATTGTCAATTAAATTATGATCTCGATTCAGTATGTACTTTTAAGATTACATTTAAACTATTTATACAAACTCATTCATAAATATATTGCAAGTCATATACGTCTAAAATCTGTTGCTATAGGAATTTCCAAATGACATACATTATTATATGTTATCTTACCTAAATCGATTAAAGAAACTATATCAACATGTTATATATTCTCTCCGTTTCACTAAATTTGACATATTTTTAAAATAGTAAAAGTTATCATTTCCAAAAAGTGTGGACCCTACATCTTTATCACTCTTACACTACTTTATACACTCTCCTTAGCAACAGTGCTCAAAAATTTTGTGTTATGTTTATTGGGACGGAGGGATTACTAATGTTTTTGAAAAAAGAAATGCATTTTAAATATTCAACTCGGATATAATAATATTGATACATAACAATCACCTCACAAGCTACAATATCATATATTTTACACGAGTATATACATTGGGCAAAAGCTTTTTTCTTCTTAAAATATGTATAATTTAATTTCAAATATCCAACAATACTCGGCCCAGCCCATTAACTAATCACTTTGCATAAAAAGGCCCAATATATAGACCATTAAAATCAATAATATAAAATTGAATAAGCAAATTAATAGTATCTTTTAATTATCTTATTCTTGTAAAAATTTGAAAAGCTATATATATATATATTTTATTTAAAAGATATTATATGTATAATTTATCGGGTGAGTTCAGAGCGCGGAAATATAAATGTGACCGTGATATTCTTCTTCCAAACTCATCTCATTATAATTTTTATTATGAAAAGTGTAATTTGTATCATAATTCAAAATTGTAAATTATTGTAAAGAATCGAGCTGGAAGATAAAAACTATGGAAGAAGGAGCTATGGAAGATACGGGAATAATAAAGGAAGAAGAAAGGGAGCTGGGAACAAACTAAGGAATGAAAAGCGTGTTTCTTTATTTTTTACGTTTCTATTAGTTGGGTTGTTGGAGTAGTTATCCACGTAGGATTAACTACCTCCTCCACTCATCTCTTGTATATGTATATATATTTATATACCTCTATTCTTTAGAGTTTGTAACAGAGATGATACACTTCTATTCTTGAATAATAATTTTGATTCTTACTTTTCCAATTTGCTCGTGTTCTCTCTTCCTCTTTTCATTTGTAATATGGTATCAGAGCGCTAGAATCTGTTGCGCCTCTTGAAACTCTTTCTTCTCTTCTTTTTCTTTTTCTCTCGTTCCATCATGGTGAAGACCAACAATCGCGAGAATGGAATCCATCAAGAGGACTACAGCTCCCCTCTCTATCTTCATCCTAGCGACAGCCCTGGACTCACACTCGTTGCAGAACTCCTCACGTGAGAAAATTACACCAGCTGGAGCAGATGCATGTCTACTGCATTAATGGCGAAAAACAAACTTGGCATGGTGGATAGATCACTGGTGAAACCAGAAGAAAGGGATGACTCTTATAACACATGGATGCGCTGCAATAGCATGGTAGTTTCTTGGCTTCGAAGTTCAACTAATGCAGAAATTCGATCTAGTCTCCTCTATATGGACTCCGCCCACAAGATTTGGAAGGACCTTCATGAAAGATTCTCCGAAGGTAATGTTGCTAGACTGTTTCAATTAAAGCAACAACTATTCAGAATCACACAAGGACACCTGGGTGTTAACGAGTATTATACAAGACTAAAGACCGTGTGGGAAGAGTACATTAATCTTCAGCCTACTTGTTGGTGTGATTGCAATGAGGGTGGAAAGAAGTGGAACAGTTTTCAACAACAAGATTTCGTCCTGCACTTCTTGATAGGACTCAATGAGTCATACTGCAATGTAAGATCTCAATTGATTCAAAGAGATCCTCTACCCTCCATATCAAAGGTGTTTGCTCTAGTTATCCAAGAAGAAAGGCAAAGAAGCATTAGTGATGCACCTAACCCTTTGATCTCAACTCAGAGTACTAGTGAATCAACTAGTATTCTCACCAATAGTGCTGGAGGAAACTTCAAGAATCACAGGGAAGGAAAGAACAAATTCTACTGCACCCACTGTGGCCGTAAGAATCACACAGTGGATAAATGCTTCCAACTCCATGGTTACCCCCCAGGCTTCAACAAAGGAAGGTTCAGACAGGATGATGATGAAAGAAACCCTAATAGCAGCACTAGAAGAATACCAAGGTCCATCAACAATGTTAATCAGAATACAAGCCCTGATCCTGCATCAAAATTTTCAGATGAACAATGTCATCAACTCATTTCTCTCTTGCAAACCAAACTACAAAGCAATGCAGCGTTGAATCCTACGGCTGAAGGACAAACAACCATTCCTGCTTTTAGTGGTAATCTCTATCTCCATAACATGCACATCAACACTTGTCTTTTATCTCCTAACACTTGGATTCTTGACTCTGGGGCTACACACCATGTGTGTTGCAATTATAGCATGTTTAACAATTCCTCACCCCTTACTAATGTGTCAGTAACATTGCCAAATGGACAAAGAATTCCTATCACACAATCTGGCATAGTTACTGTCACTCCATCCGTATGCCTTAAAAGTGTTTTATATGTGCCTGGTTTCTCTTATAACTTACTGTCAATAAGCTCTCTTATAGCTGATATTGGTTGTCAAGTAATATTCTCACCCACAGGCTGTGTGATACAGGATGTTTCAACGGGGAGTCTGATTGGGAAGGGTGAAATGATAGGGAACCTATATGTTCTTAACACTTCATTGCATATAAATAGTTCTGTAACTAGTAAAGATAGATGACATACAAGACTTGGACATCCATCCCCAGAAAAACTTAGGCTTCTTGCAGATTATATCCAATTCCAATCTTCTCAAGAAACTCACTGTGACATATGCCCTTTAGCCAAACAAAAAAGATTACCATTTCTGGTTTCTCAAAGTAAAGTTGATGCTGTATTTGACCTCATACATTGTGATGTTTGGGGTCCCTTTTCTCCATGTACTGCCCAAGGGCACAAATACTTTTTGACTATTGTTGATGATAATTCAAGATTTGTGTGGACCTATTTACTCTTGTCTAAATCATGTGTTGCACCCACTCTTACTTCTTTCTTTTCTCAAGTTCTTACCCAGTTTGATAAGAGAATTAAAACTATTAGATGTGATAATGGAACTGAATTCTCTTTACCTTCTCTTTTCACTCAATATGGCACCATTGTCCAACACTCATGCGTTGCAACTCCACAGCAAAATGCTCGAGTTGAACGCAAACACCAACACCTTTTGAATGTTGCTCGAAGTCTGTTCTTTCAATCTAAAGTTCCTATAAAATGTTGGGGTGACTGCATTTTGACTGCATCTTATCTCATTAACCGCACACCATCTAGTGTCTTAACTAATAAGTGCTTAACTCCCTATGAGGCATTATTCAAGAAGAAGCCAGTTTATCACCACCTAAGAACCTTTGGATGCCTATGCTATGCATCCACTCTCTCTGCAGGAAGATCAAAATTTGATCCTAGAGCCTCCAAATGCATTTTTCTTGGCTATCCCTCTGGAATAAAAGGTTATAAGATCATGGACCTACAAACTCACCGTGTTTTCATAACTAGGGATGTGGTTTTTCATGAAGATATATTTCCTTTTTCTTGTGATAACAGTCCAACCTTTCCCTTAGACTGTCCTTCAAAATACTGCCTTGATGATCCTTTAATCCATTGCCCTCAACAACAAAACTCTACTACTCCCACACAAAACCCTAATACACATAAAATAACACAGTCTGGTAGGATCTCAAAGCCACCACATGCTCTTAATGACTATATATGTGGTTCTATCATGTCTAGATCTCCTTACCCTCTTCACCAACATATATCATACTCAAAATTAACTCCATCCTACCATGCCTTCGCCACATCCATAACTTCTGTTCCTGAACCATACACCTATGCCCAAGCTGCAAAATTCACTGAATGGCAGCAAGCCATGAGGGAAGAGTTGCAAGCTTTAGAAGCAAATAAAACTTGGATAATCACACCTTTACCAACTGGAAAAACCACTATTGGATGTAAGTGGCTATATAAAATAAAATATCAAGCCAATGGAAAAATAGAACGTTATAAAGCTAGGCTTGTTGCAAAAGGTTACACTCAACAAGAAGGATTAGATTATTTAGACACTTTTTCTCCTGTAGCTAAATTAGTTTCTGTCAAGATGTTATTAGCTATAGCTGCTGTCAAAGGATGGACTCTACACCACCTTGACATCAACAATGCCTTCCTCTATGGAACCCTTAAAGAAGATATCTACATGGACCTCCCAAAAGGCTTGCTCAGTCAGGGGGAGTGTCACCACCCTCGTTTAGTTTGCAAGCTGCAACGCTCTCTCTATGGACTGAAGCAAGCATCAAGACAATGGTTCCTTGCTCTCTCTAAGGTATTGAAGGGCTTTGGCCTATCTCAGTCTGCAGGTGACCACTCTCTCTACTTTAAACAATCATCCAATTATTACTTTGGACTCATTGTGTATGTTGATGATATTCTGATTGCTACTAACAATGATGACATGATAGTTTCTTTCAAAGAGTATCTTAACCAACATTTTAAATATAAAGACCTGGGAAGACCCAAGTACTTCCTGGGACTGGAGATTGCCAGAAACAAGAATGGAATTTTCTTATGCCAAAGAAAATATGAATTAAATCTTCTTGAAGACACATGTATTAAGGGATGCAAGCCACAAAATACACCTATGGATCACAGCCTCAAACTACAACAAGAAGGCTCTGAACCTTTAGAAAATCCAAAAGAGTATAGGAGACTAATTGGAAGACTACTTTATCTATGCATTACACGGCCTGACCTGGCATTTGCTGTACATAGATTGAGCCAATTCCTGGCTAAACCTTGCTCACATCACATGATTGCCACTCAAAGAATCTTGAGATATATAAAGGGAAGTATAGGAAAAGGCCTTTTCTTTCCTGCATCATCTAACCTTGAACCTAGCATGTTTGCAGATGCAGATTGGGCTTCATGTCCAGATACAAGAAGGTCCATCTCTGGTTACTGCTTATTCTTAGGTCCATCTATCATTTCATGGAGATCAAAGAAACAACATGTAGTTTCAAGATCATCAGCTGAATCAGAGTATCGTGCCATGGCCCAGGTAGCTTGTGAAGTGGTGTGGATAAACATTTTGCTAGAAGATCTTGGTGTTAAAAGGAAGAAGCTTGTACCCCTTTTCTGTGACAACAAAGCTGCAGTGTACCTCACATCCAACCAAACCTTCCACGAGAGAACCAAACACATAGAGATCGACTGCCACTACATTAGAGAAAAATTCTTGAATGGGACTGTAAAACCAATGCACATCAGTAGCCACCATCAACTGGCTGACATCTTCACCAAGCCATTGAATTCTACTGCGTTTCACAAAATACTTGGCAAGATGGGAATGTTGAACATATTCTCCCATCTTGAGGGGGAGGGTAAAGAATCGAGCTGAAAGATAAAAACTATGGAAGAAGGAGCTATGGAAGATAAGGGAATAATAAAGGAAGAAGAAAGGGAGCTGGGAACAAACTAAGGAATGAAAAGCGTGTTTCTTTATTTTTTACGTTTCTATTAGTTGGGTTGTTGGAGTAGTTATCCACGTAGGATTAACTACCTCCTCCACTCATCTCTTGTATATGTATATATATTTATATACCTCTATTCTTTAGAGTTTGTAACAGAGATGATACACTTCTATTCTTGAATAATAATTTTGATTCTTGCTTTTCCAATTTGCTCGTGTTCTCTCTTCCTCTTTTCATTTGTAATAATTATGAAGTTATCTACACATGTAGTAAAGTATCTACGCATTATTACCTTCAAAATTAATTCTGTCTCACTTAAAATGTGTTTAATCCAAATAATTTTATCAAATAAAATCAACACTAGAGTATATAAATAATATGGACTTCATTTAATCCAAGAAGACTAATAGATTTCTTGGTTTTTTTTTCAATATACGCATAATATATTTATCAATATATAGAAAATAAATATCTATATTCTTTTTCTCCATATTACTACAATGATGACCCCCAAATATATGCATGAATATTTCTTTAAAAAAATTACAAAACAAAGACTGCGACGAAAAACATTATTTCAATATTCTTCATGTGATTTTTTTAATACACAATTCTTTGATATTATCCGAAAATCACGTCCTTGCTAAAATCCACAACTTCAAATCATCGTTCTCATCAAATTCACAGAAGTCACTTGAGCCAGCTGTAGTTTTGGAACAAAAAAGAAGAGAGAATTAATAAAATAATGTGGCCAAATTGTGTGAAATGAGCAAGAAACGTGGCTGCACAAGATGCACATTTTAACCTCAAAGAAATAGAAGAAATCTAAAATAAATTATTACAGTGCAGTGCGATAGTTACTTGCGCCCATATTTATCGCCACATACATTTGATCTCCTTATAATTGTTTCTAAGGCACACATCAATAAATGGAGGTAAAGAAATGCCTTTCTTGATATTTTTATCCACTATTTTTGTGTCTTTGTGTGTGTGTCAACTCACATGTTGTTTGTAGTAGTAATTTAAATCCACTACTAATATTAATTTTCTTGGTCCCAATATATTTAGATCGACAAAATGCACTGCCTCTGCATACGTCCGTACACTACAATTCGACAAAAATTAAATTAAATTGTTCATTTTTCAGAATTAATTATTCTTTCTTGTCCGCATTTATTTGTACAAAGATATACTCCAGTTGTAATTTTGACAAAAAATGAAATTAGGTCAAAAATAAAAGTATTCCTATTTTTAGCAAATTAATTGTATGTCATATAAGTAGGTATTTGCAAATAAAATTTAATGCCTCACTTTTGCCTCTCATATTCCATGTCTCTCAACTAAAATTTAATTTATTAATTTATATATTTTAGTTTATTTTTATACCTAGGATTCATCATACAACCCACATAGTATATATATATTTTTAACATTTAATGTCACTTTTAATTGATTTTCATAGATTATAAATTTAAAAATATGATATATATATATATATAAATTATTATTAATTATAATTCATTATATAATAAAAAAATATTTAAAAAAATACTTATTAAAATGACAAAATTAGTTGTGGAACATAAAATTTGGTTATGCAACTAGAAAAATAATTCACTCTCGTAAACAAATATAGAAACCAAAGAATAAATTTTCATATATATACACAAGTACAATTAATTACACCGAGGATTAAAAAAAAAGAAAATGATATGATGAAGTAATAGGTACGTGGAACAATTTTGTTCCCAATTTAATACTTTTGTTACAGAACTAATTCAATTTTCTTTTGAAGGTTTAGTTTTTACTGTATTGAGTGACGTCATTTTCCGGCGAGTGACATGAATAGGCAGCCCTCCTTTTGGCACCGGAAATGGCCCATATTGTATCGCATCCTCCTCCATTATTACTTTCCATCTGATATAAATAAACAATATTGTAAATAATTAATTACTAATTATTAATCATGGTTTTCCACTAATTAACAATGAACAAATTCATGAAATAAGAGCTTAATTACACAAGTTGTTCTTGTTTGGTAGATAAGATATGATAGAATAAGATTAAATATATTACCAAATTATGTGTTAAGTAGCAAATGTGATTAATACGTCGGCTCACTATTAAATATTAGGCCCGTTTCAAAATTACTAATATTTTAATCCTAAATAAAAAGTAAAATTAAAATAATCTTTATGCATTATACTAATTTAATCTCATAATGTTATATATTATATCGGCTACCAAACACGTCCCTTATATATTATAAAGATTGATTGAGCTATGTATGTGCAGTATAAAATTAAAATAGTTGAATGATTTCAAAAGATAATGCTATATATTTTTGGACATAGAGAGAGATTTGACCAAGACTGATATGTGATATATTACTATTTTTATACTAATTTATTGGTTCCTTCTTCTTTTTTACACACAAATTAATATTTTAATTTTATTTTCATTTACTTTATTAAATTTATTTTAATATTTTTTATTTTTTAGTTATAAAATTTGTAAAAAAAAGAAATAAGACTACATTTGTGGAACGTCTCAATTGAAAAAGTAGACCACATTCTTGAGACGAAGGGAGTATGATTTAATTTTTTATTTTATATAAAATAATAAAAACTAAAAATCACAATGTTTATTACCCTTAAATCTATAACTGCAGTAGATAACAGCCCACCCCCTTCACAAAAATTAATTATTAATCTCGTGATATTTAAAAGATAATTAACTATATATAGATCATGTATTTTAGTTTATAATTGCATGAACAAAATTATTATAAGAATGGAGCTTAGCTTTTTTCCCTAATTAATTAAAATTACGATTATTGAGTTGATTTACGACAAACACACCAAAAGAATAATAAATAGTATTTGGCATTATCATTATTTATATTTAATTAATATTCTTAATATATGTGGTAAAACAAATGGTGGTTCACTCTCATTCTCTCGTAGCCTCATAAATGTGCGTGACAAAGTCATCAACTTCTTCAACTAGTCTCTAGATCTCTCTCTTTCATATACAAACAGAATTAACCGTAAACCTAAAATCTCAACTAGGATGCATGCATGCCACGTGTACTAAAATTATAATGGAGTCGGCACAGAAATTAAAAAAATAAAGTATTGTGTTTGAATAAAATAAAAATGATGTATTTCAAAAGTGAAAATTTTTGCTTTTTCTGAAAGTGACCACTTTTAGCGGGACAAATGTATTTTATTTGAACTTCATCAGTCCCGTTATTTCTGACATACTTTGTCTAAAAATTTCTTGTAATTTTGATCAATTAGTAATAATGAGAAGAAAAGGATACATAATTTGCATGTTCATTTTTTGAATGTATATTATACGTCAAAACTCGTCTAGATGAAGATGAAAATTATTAAGTTCGAGCAATGTGATTAATTAATTATAAGTATACATATCATTATATCTAAATAATACTTATTAAATATTTATGTGAATTGTACTCGAACAGTAATTAATATATGCAACACCTATGTACTTAATTGATATGATTTGTTATTACAACAGTAGGAAATTAATACATCATGCATCCTAGTCATAGTTTAGTAATAATATCAACATTTTAGGACCACCTGACCTATATATTCCACCAAAAATATAAATATAGAGTCCAAAACCAAGACTTTTATGAGGATTTGGTTCATATATATATCGACAGATCGCAATGCACGTGTCTATATACACTAAATCTTTTACTAGACTTTTCCAACCTATATATAAATGAACATCAATGCATGTACCTAAATCAATCCTACGTGGCACTCCATTAATTCTTTTAAGTACAATCTATGGCCCAATTGGATACCATTCTATTAACTACGCCTACACACGTGTCATCAATATATATATAAATTATATATATAGACTTCACCGCCAGTGATCAACACAACTTAACGTGCTCCCGACTGATGTGACATTTATACGAATTATTATAAGTTTTTTAGCACATTTAAGAAAAATAAAAAAAATTTAAAAGAAGAGCACTTAATTAAAAAAACAAATGGATGAAGTATATTGGAGTCGAGGACAATACCGATAAGTGGTAACGAGGTGGTGGAGCAAGACGAGCATCTCGAGCTTAGCAAGCTCGCTCCCGGGGCAAGAATGTGCCCCGTTGCCAAAAGGCATGTACGTGTTAGGTCTAGGGGGAACCTGCAAGAATTATGAAATCGAGTATTTATATATAAATCATGTATTGAAATGCAGATTTGCTCGTTCAAGTAATGAGACAATGTGGGATGGGTTAAGACAAGTACTAAAGCTAGTTAAAAATGTAGAAATTAAGTAGCTAGGGTACAAGAATGGCTCACTTGAGGGTAATATAACATGAACATTTTAGTCATGGAAATTAATATGCCAAAAGGCCCAAAGATTGGAGAAGATTTGAATAACAATGAAGGAAAGAGATAGCACTAGCTAGCTAGGGACCCAATATCCAAAATAATTGAAACATTGTCAACCTTATTATATCTTATTATATTATCCACTCCCATAAAAAAAAAAAAAAAGTGTGTTGTGAGGATATCGACAAATAAAGTAATTAGTAATATTACGAACGATAATGAAATAATATACTCTGTATGAATCATATATTGCACACTATACATTAATACTATATATCACCACCTCATTATCCTAAACAATAATGTTATAATATCAACATTGTACTATGTTTGTATTTACATATACCTCAAACCTTGAAGGATCAAACTTTTCAGGTTGGGGAAAGAAATCAGAAGAATGGTGGATGCTTCTGAAGAGAGGAAGAACTTTCCATCCTTTGGGGATGACGTAGCCTTGGAACTCGACGTCTTCGATGGCCTCTCGAAACGTGAAGGATAATATGCTAGCACTTCTAAGCGTTTCTTGTATCACCTGCACACATATTTATGGAAGAAAGGGTTAATAAGTAAAATTACTTAATTTTATAAAATAAAGATAAAAATATTCACATAATTACATGCATTTATGGCCATGTGAGTCAACTTGAAATTTATCTAATTTTATTTTGTAAATTAAATAAAATTTTAATTTAAATACTTTTTTAACTAAAATGATTATTTTAGTTTTTATCGAGCACACACACATATATATATATACCCTAGTAGTGAGAAACATGGCTCGAGTATCGTCCCACGTAAGGCCTCGATTGCCCTCTACTTGTAGTTTTTGTCGAATTCCCTCTTGCTCCATCTATATAAAGCAAAACTATTCGGATTAAACATTATAAGTAAGTAGATAGGTAGTAAAAGTGAAAGAAGAAGAAGAAGAAGAAGAAGAAGAAGAAGAAGAAGAAGAAGAAGAGGGGGAGATGTAATTACGTACGAGGACAGCGGCAAGGACATCGGGGTTGTCGTGTAAGTATTTGAGGAGCCACGTCAGCACACTTGCTGTGGTGTCATGAGCTGCAAATATTACTCCAATTATGTTATCTGCTATCTGTGAATCACTCAGTTCATTCTGTTTCTGCTTCTGCTTCTGCACTCTCAACATGTTTCCCAGCAATCCCTCTCCACCATTAATTCCTCTTCTCTGCTCCATTATTTTCCTCAACCTCTCATTCAACGCCTTCCTCGCCTGCTCCAATTCATATTAATTCAACTCTATAATATTATATATGACCAATTTCCAAATATATATAGGAAGAAACTTTATATAATCACAATAATTTAACTTTGATAGAGCTAGTATTAGAAATTTTGGAATTTGTTGAAAATTTATGTATTTATGGGAATATTTTGTAGGTTTGGAATAAGACGATGGGATGCGAAATACGTGTACGTTTGGTCTACATACAAACAAAAACATAGAGGTGTACGACTCGGTGTCACAGCTAGCTGCACTAATAATAACAATACTAAGATCATCTAACTTAATTATAAAATTTAACAAAACCAGAAATATTGTAAGATCTTATAATGTCTGTAACTTTTAACTTAATTTGTAAGTGGTAATATATTTATATGTATGTATAGTAATCACCTTCATGGCTTTGTGGAAGGGAGTTCCCGGAACATCGAGAGGCATAGAATTATAGCCCTTTTCTAGCTCCTCGTACAAACTTCTAATCCCTTCTCTTTCTTCCTCTTCTGCTTCGTTCCCCAACGCTGCAACCATCGCCACCTCAAACGCATACTACAGCACAAACTCAGTATATATATATATATATATATATTTTGAAATGGGAAAGGCAATCAAAAGAGCATATATATATACCTTCTTCATTTCGTGCAAGGTGCAGAGAGGGGTGGGGGAGCGGTCCCAGCCGGAGAGGAGGTGGCGGGAGATGCTCTCGACGGCGGCGACGGAGGGTCTGATGGCGGAGGGGGAGAAGGAGGAGGCGATGAGTTTCTTGAGCAGGGAGTGGTAATGGCCTTGGTGGAAGAAGAGTGCCTGGGGACCTATCATCCTCTCCTTGCTGGGTGGGTACGTGGGCTTGAAGAGATGGGCTTTGGTGGAGAGCACCATTTTCGCTGCTTCTGGGCTCGAAATCATCACGCAGGGACACCCTAATATGTGGCTCTTGAATATGTTCCCATACCTCTTTCTCCTGCTGTTGAAGAAGCTGTTGGGGTTTTGGCCGTACAGTTTCAGTGTTTCTCCGATGTACGGCCACCCCATCGACCCCGGCGGGAGCCGCCGCTTCCTCCGCAGGAAGAGTATCACCACGGCCGCCGCTACCGCCGCCGCCGCCGCAGCAAGGATTGCAGCTGCTGTCATGGTGATTTCTGGGAATAGAGGGAGAGTTGCAGGGAAGAAGAAGATGATGGAGACTATAGAGTGATATTGGTGCATGGTGTAGGTGTAGGTGAACCCTTAACCTTGGCTTTGTTGCTCTTTACCTCATTGTTTGCCCTCATATTTATAACCCACTTTCTCAAACCGGTCCCCACTTTCCGCTTCGACCGCTTTCATCCTGGACCGCCCGGTTTATTATATTCTCGTAGTTTTGGAATCTTTATCACTAGATCAAAGCTCGGTGACTCATCATGATCACTACAACTAAAATAACAATAGATATATTCCTTTCATAAATAAATTTAAATCTGATTTGCATTTCACCAATTGTGAATGTAAATTTTTTAACTTTTTTTTATCTTGTTCTCTTTAATTGGGGGAGGTGGGTTCATGGAGATTATCTCTGCCGTCAAGACAGATACAACATTAATCTGGATCATCTATTGCATAATAGTGTGACTGTTATTGAATTGTTGAAATCATGATATGTGATATAATTAATGGTTTAAAAAGATTATATTCTTTATACATATCGTAAATTTCGAACCTTAATGATACCAAATATCACGATCTTATTAATGCAAATCTGAATCGCGAAGGGCAGTCAATTGTTGGTGATATGAAATAGGTTTGTCCAATGAGTGTAGACCACCTGTATTATTTGTGAAGAATAAAATAGGGGTGTTTGCAAGAATTGATGGGATTTTGTCTGCTCAGTATTTCTTTTTTTAATTAGTTGCACTAAATATCTAAAAGTGGACTTGACACGAATCGATAGAGATGTTGCTGACTTTTTTTCATTTAAACTATAAATATGAAAGTTGAGGTTGTTAATCGTTGAGGTGGATAAATGTGGGGGACTACTTAATTAGCTAATATACAAGTGATCTTGGACTTTCAAATCACTTCATTAATAAGAAATTTCACTTGTTTTCAAACTAAAGTAAAGTTTCAAGTACATCTATATATTGTGTTGTATTCAATTTGGTATATGAGATCGATTTCACTTGTTTTATATTACTATGATACTCCATATTTATAAATATATATAGAACTCATTCTATAATTCATGATGACAAAACTTAACGTATTCACGACTGATGATAATATCATGTAATGCTACAACACCACCACAAGAGATTATTTTTATTTATAAATAATAAAAGACCTTTTTAAGAAAAGTAAAGCCTAGCTAAATACATGATGCTTTGAATATATATATATATATATATACACACATATGACTAATATATATATATATATATATATATATATATATATATAGAATGCTTTGTGTGATACAATACAAGTAAAGTAATGAACTTAAGTAATAATTATATGCATATATTTGGTTATTCTATACGTAACTAGCTATAGCCACAATATTGTGAACCAATTGAATGAATGAAAAACATAAATGATTAAAAGTGGAAGATATATATATATATATATATATATATATATATATATATATATAAAGACACCTTTTAAAATCAAAATGAAACTTGACCACTATTGGTCGTCTCAAACCCAGACCCACATAATTTTGAATTATATATGAGAATAAATAATATTATATAATTAATATGGTGAGCCATATTTTATTCAATCTAATTTTGATTAATAAAAGTAGCTAGCTAGGTATAAATTTATCATAGAAAACACAATCGAGGGGTAATAATGACAATTAATATTGGAATTAACCCAACAAATTATACAATGTTTCTAATACATTGTGCAAGTTCGTTATTGGTCTACAGAAATTTGAATTGTATGGCCATATATGAGGCAGAGACTTTTAAGCACATATTCATTTTTCTGTAAAGTCAAAAATAGACGTGACAATTGAGGAAAATATGTTTAAACATATCAATTATATTCTTGAGTTGGGTATATTGATAAAAAATTATTTACCAGTTTAAAAATTAAATTAAGTAAAATTTTAAAAAGCTTCAACTGTGATATCACCTTTAAATCTCTTTATCCTTAATCGTTTACAATTCATCATTTTTACATCTTCTTCATCAGTTTATTATGTAATCATGCACTCATTTAAGTATGATAGATTATGAATAAGGGAAAATTATATGGTACAATTTTCTTATCTATTGATAAATTAATCTTTCAAACCAAACAATTACTAACCGCGGGTTTAATTAATCCATATGGTTTCTTGATATGATTGCAAAGAATATATATGAGCCATGAACATTAATTTATGATCAATGAGATTGTAGATATTACGACCAAGCATTACCATTATAACGTCCGGGGCAGAAGTACGGAGTGATCACTGGTGTAGAGATACAAACAAAGAGCGGCTCGACTTCAAGGCGCATGATTACATGAATGAACTGGAACACACCGGAATGAGAGGGATTCCGAAAGTATGCAGGTAAGGGACTGCATATTCGAAGAGAGCTTAAAGGATTTGAAATTGGATACTCGTACCACCAAGGTGCATTTTCTTTTCTGGTGGCCCTATCATGAAAACTTTAAAGTTAAGCATACTTGACTTGGCGGTCCGAAATCCGAGTCGTTACAGCAATGCCCATAACTTTATCCTCAATTTCTTTAGTTTTACACTTCAAGAAATCCAATGTTAGATCAATCAAAACACAAAAAAAGATCTACTATATGATATCTCTACAAGATCTACTGTACTTAAATTTAGAGTAGTGAAAATGACATATACCCATTGTGCTTTGTTAAATGCTCCATGAATTAATATTTCCCATAACTTAAAATACATATATAAATACTTAATTATATTTTTATGAATGCGAAGTACACATTTTGCAAGGGTTACTGCACAAACAGATCTCTATTGTTCATGCAAATTTGGCATTCATTCTATTTGTTTGTTTGATTCATTGATGAAATTCTTTTGGCATTTTTCTTGAAGCATCTTATCGGTTTCAATTTTTTTGATCACTTCTAAATTTAATTACAAGTTAAATTTATGAGAGAGATATTTCTTTTCATAATACCTAAAGTATATAATAAGATTTGAAACATTAATATATATAATACACTTTAGGTCCAAAATTAGATACTCCATCACTCTACGGAAAGTTTGCACATTTTTACATATTATTGCGTTCACATAAAATTTGCACAGCACATTTTTATTTTTAACAAATATATTCATATTGTTAGATCTACTATTAATTTTCTAATTATTCATATTACATATTTAATTATAAATAATGTGAAATTTTATTTCCACTATAACATACTCTCTCCTTCCCAACTAGTTTGAATCGTTTCATTTTTAGAACATCTTTATTGGATACAGAAATTTAAATAATATATATTTTTATCATCACTTTATACTTTAAACATACACTCATTAATTATCATGCCCAAAAAGTATATATGCCTCAAGTTAGATGGGATGAAGAAAATATTCGATTCATTTATTAATCAGTCATGCAGTAACTTTTATTTCACTTTCATACACATATTTACTTAATAACTAGCGTGGAACTCCGAATCACATCCTACATTCAAACTATTCGTTTAATAACTAGCGTGGAACTCCGAATCATCCTACATTCAAACTATTCGTTAAAATCCATGCTGAAACAACACTGCTTGGATTCATATATAAACTGTAAGCAACATGCATGTGAATGCACATGGCTGCAATTCTCAGTCTCAGCAGCAAAGACCGAAGCGCCGCCCACCACCGCCACCACCACCCCCCGCCGGCCGTACTACCACCACACACTTGTACCCGACAGCATGCTACCAAATTAGGTGTAGCTATAACTATAGCCCCACGTGTTCTATTTATTTATCAATTAGTTAAATTATACATAATCCAATTCCATCAAGTCGTCGTCATAATTTCCAAGATACGATGAGCCACTCCCCAAGACGTGGCGTCCTCCCATTAGTTAATATCGTCTTGATTTTATTTCTTCGAATATTACTATACTCTATGTGCATTGATATCATCATGAGTGAAGTATATATTTACTATTTTATTTTATTTTCTTGCAGTTGCTGCCAACTGCTTCCTCTTGATATTTTCATCCTTTTATTTTGGCTTTGTGAAAATTTCACAAATTCTCAGACACGCGTTTGCGTTTGTGTAGTGAATTAATGGAGATATGTTATATGAACATCGATGATCTTATCTTGTCAGAACTCAGAAGTATATTAATATATACTTAATTACATGATTTGCTACTGCATTTTTATTGTGTTGAGAGTGGCTTCTTTCTATTTGAATTCTCTTTTTATTTGTTATGATCCAATCTATATCAGTATCTAGATGCTGCAAACAGTTTCTAATTTAATTACTTTTATTTCGAAAAGAATTACTTTTACTTATTTCATTTTAGCCTGCATATAATTTGTTTAGTTAACATTTTTTGTATTATCAATATTTCTTAGTTTATTATTTCAAAACATAATTCTGTAAATACGAATGCTATGTGTTATATATGGGCGGGGGTGTATTGTATATAGTTAAATTTTTAAAAATATATATATATACTGATACAAAAATGTTCACCTGCGAGCCGTGGACGGGGTTAATAGGCCCGCAAATGATGTGGCATATGCATCGTAGATAAATATTAAGTTTTTAACAAAAAGTTCATTAATTCTCAATTTCTGATATAACAATGTCAAATCAACCGTGAACACGTTAAGTTGTACCCAACCCGATGGAACGATGGAGCGGTAATATACTAATAAGTGATAACTATGATATGTACACATGTTGTGATTAAATTAATTATGGTAGATCATGCATATCATATTAATTATATGTTCTAGATGAGTGAGGAATGCAAGCTCATTTAGCAATTCTTGATTCTTCCATTCTTGCAATACCAAATCTTCAAAGTCTATGCAATCATTGTGTCGAAGCACAACATATATTAATATTAGATAGGCTGACATAGAGAGGAAAAGAAGAAGTTGTTTTGCAATTTTGAGTTTGGGAAAAAAATCAAGAGATAGGCTTGTGTCAACTGGTACGTGGCAAAAATGTTAGAATTTTTTTTGCCAACTTAGGTTTGGAGTTGTATTAAAAAATTAATAAAGAAAAGTGGGATTCATACCTAAGAGGGATGGACAAAAAATCTTGCAATTATTTGATCTATATATATATCTACATTCATTGCTCTTCCATACTAATGTAGTAGTATATATATTTTTGTCACAACCTTTTCATCTTAATTTATATCACTTTTTATATATAGATGTGTAAGCACATGATTGAATCCACGATTCGTGGTTTGCCAAAAAACGGCAAGATATTTCTGTATTTTTAATACACTTTATTTAATTTAAATAATATTATCTCCAATAATTTCTTTAAAAATGTGTTGGCATATACTGAATACTGTATTTTTTTTGTTGGAGTGAGATATTCTAATATAGGTCGAGATTAATATATTGATCCGAATTTTTCTAAACCGGAGGGGATTATCAAATTTATAACTCAAATGTTTTTTAATGGACAATTTTGAAATTAATCGGTAAATCGAATGAGTTAGTCTTATTAATTCAAATAATTTATAATTGCATATGCTTCATTTTTGTAGGTCCTATATAAAAAGATTAACAAAAAATAGCCTGAAGAATATGATTGAATATCCGTGAGTCTTATTTAAATACCATGTTATACATGACTGTCTACTTTTTACTAATTAAATACTTTTAAATATACAAAATACTAATTTTACAAAAATATACTCCACTTCTCTCTGCTCATGAAAGTATTTAACACTTTGACTTGACACGTGTTTTAATATAGTGTTTTGACTTTACGTAGAAAAGTGTAGTTAGTGAAAATTGGATCTCACTTATTATTATTTTTTAATTAAGATGCGTGTATTGAGTGAAGTTTAAGTTCCACATGATTTATAGTTTTTAATTATTTCGAAAAATATGTAACGATGAATTGAGAAAATGTCATGCATGACTTCAGTACATGACATTTTGCACCACATCAAACACTGTTGCTTAATAATTTAGTTCATAATCATTCACCTTCTCATATCTTTTTAGACACTTATCTTTAACTACAGAACTTCATGTTCTTTGCCACAGAAATGCGTGTGGGTGTGACCGAAAATATCCGAATACTCGAAAATATTGTTAATATTTTTTATGACTTTAAGGGACGGCACCGGGTATTGTATTTTTGGATACATCAGGTTAGGGTATTATTCGATTTCCGATCAGTATAATACTCAAAAATAATTTATTATAATTAAATATTGTTTATTAATTATTTAAAAAATTAATATTCAAAGAATAAAATTAATCGGATACTTAGAATCTCCAAACTGCCCGACTTAGATATCGGATACTCAAAATTTTGTATGGATTTGGGACCAAGTATCAAAATTGTAACTATTTCGGATTCAGGCACCCGAAATTTGTGGGACAGGAACTCGACCGTACCCATTTAGACACTCCTAACTACATGTGTTATTTATTATGTCCTTGAAATTAATAATATGGCATTTATGTGAACAAAAAATTTAACTTGGCTTTGCCAACATTTTATAATTAACATGCTTAAACATGCACTATTGTTTTATATTTCATCCATCCCATTTCATTATAACCAGTTGTATGGTAACAAATATTAAAAGTGGTAAGTTATCTATAATAAAAGAGAGGAAAAATATAACTTCTAAAAAATAAAAAGTTTTTTAAAGAATTTTATGTGTTGTAATTCTTTTACTTTTAACAAATACACATAAATAAATATGATGTACAAAAATAAAAAGTGCACATGATGGAATGGAGTTAATGGGGTATTCAAATTGTGCTTTATTTCCAATTATAAATTAATTTATCACATTAAACTAATTTAAGTGGAGCTCAAAGTAGATGGGACAACAACAAACACTATTATCTTCTATGTTTAGACATTTATAATCAATTTTTTTTTCTTTTTCCTTTTTTTTTTCGGGGAAGTTTTTATAATTCAATGGATGCATTGAAATAAAGTTTGTGGGCCACACTCACTCTTTCCAAATTCCGGTTATTTGGGCTTAATGGGGTATAAGCTATAGAGGATCGCTCAAAGAATAATAGCCCACAAACATAATTAAATTTAGAAAAAAGACTACATTATAATGAAATATCTATAATATATAGTACTTTCTCTGTCCACCAAATAGTTTACGTTTTGCCATTTTGGGATTTCCACGAAAATAGTTTACATTTGAAACTTTCCTTTTATAGCAAGTGGACCCACCACATCCACTACATACAACTCAATTTAAAACAATACTTTAAGTGGAACTCAAACTCCACTAACTACTCATAACCATTTTAAAACTATATATGAAGTGGGACACTAATTCCACTCACTACATATCCCCATTAAAGTCAAAATATAATATTAAAACTCGTGTCGGGTCAAACCGTAAACCATTTTCATGGACGGAGGGAGTAGTAATAAATATCATTGAAAGGATCTCTTTTTATGGATATAAGGATTATTATCGTCTGTATTAGTCTAGTAGTATGAGGTTAATATTTGAAATAATAGATTTTGAATTTGAGTCATTTTTCACCCGTTTTTATAATTTAAATTTAATTGCATTTCAAAAAAATTTAAATATTATAGTAAATGAATAACTTATTTAAGTGAATTTAATTATATAATCAAACAGCTTGAAGTAGACAAATATGCTAAAGCTTGTTTAATTCCAAATATGTTAGTTTAAAGCAGAAAGTGAACTATCTTCTCTAAAATTATGATATCTAATATACGATGTTTATATCGTAATAATTATTCTATAAATATTAAGTATTATTAAGAGGAGTATTATATCTTATAATGGGAAGCTAAATCGTGCGGCTAAGATCGAAACCGCATGAATTCCCGCCTAAAGTTCCCGCCATGGCGAAACCAAAATACAAATGGGTGTGGAGAGTGCGAGAACTTACTCCAGTATCGACGTGGAGGAGAACGCTTCTTCTTGCAACACGTGGACACCTCGTGCCCTCCACGTGTCTCCATCCCGCACCACGCACGCGTACCGCCTTCCAGAATTCACCAGGAAATTCACTTCTTTCCATTTTTATAAATATACACACACACATCGACACGCAATATTCGAGCTCTGTTTGAATTCATTCAGTCAGTAGAGAGCTAGAGGCAACGCCAAATCCCAAACCCTAGGCGCCGACTAATCGCGCGATTTCCCCTGCTCCTCTTATTCGATTAGATGGAGATAGGTAGCGGTGACTATTGGGCGGAGGAAGAAGGATGCTCTACACCGAAGCACGGTATTCCCGCAAGGACTACGCCGCCTCCGCCGCCGCGGAAGAAGCCGCTCCACGACTGCGCGGCGAAGAAGGAGTCGCCCAAACACGGCTACTTCCAGCCGCCTGATCTGGACCTGCTCTTCGTGGTGCGCCCGAGGCCTGAAGCTTGTGTTTGATAATTAATTGATTTTATTAAAATTAGAATCGATCTCTCAAATTTTGCGGTGGTTCGCTTCTAATCAACGGCATATTTTTTGAAAAATGCAGCTGTATGTATGTGATGATGGTAGAATATGTAGATGATGCTATTGAAGCTTTTCAGCTTTTGTAAATTTTCATAGCATGCATTGCATGGCTTTAGGGCTGTGTTAATGTTAGTCTTAACTCTGTTTTGTACATGGTGATGAATCGTGATAATGCATATTGCTTCTAGATGTTTATCGCTTCCATTAAATATAATATGGGCTTCATATTTTATTTGGGCTTTCTTTCCTGATTGAATGATAGATGAGTCGGTCTAAAACCGGCCCAATATGTAAATGGGTTGTTAACTTGTAATTTTAAATATGGTCTCCAAATATTTTACTAATAACTCTTTTTCTAAAGTAATAATCAATTACTACTATATCCTTGTAACTAAATTTAAATTGTAATATGAAGAGAGAGATTTCAAATTTTCACACAAAATTCACCTTTTCTTTTGGTTTTAAATGAAGAGAGTTGAAATATGATAATAGTGATAGACACAATTAGTTGGGGTGTTAATTGAAGAAATGCATGCACACTACACACATGGGATTCCAATTATATCCCATTGCCTACAAGTACATGTCTTGTCCCCTTATCTTACTCTGAATTTGTCATCAGTTAGAAATTTTATGAGTTCAGATTATTTCAAATACATTAATATTTTATATAACATTATTATTTATATATTTTAGTTTAATTAAAATTCATTATTATTTATAATATATTATGGCTTAGTTATATTTACTTTTCAGTTTATGCATCATATTTTCATCTTCTCATAAACAGTTTGGATTAGGTTATGTTCGATTGAGTTCGAGTTTATATCTACTATATATTTAACGAGTCTAATACATGTTGGATTCGTTATCCCTAAGCAAAATAATACATTTATTAATCTTTTATTTAATTCTTAGTTAATGGAGCTAGAAAGAGAGAAAAATGGGTATATTAAAAATTATCCATTATTTAATTTTTCTCTTAAAATTGAATGAAACAAATACTCTCCTTAAAATATTTTGTAGATCCATCACAAGTTTCTTAAGAGTATATCAAAATTTGTAGTTTATTATATAAATCTTTACACTTTATATATTCTCTAGAGTCAAGAGAACTCCTAATTGCTATTTTTGGTACATATTAGATAAACTCCAATCATGTGCAATGACACCAAAATCTTACCATTTCTCTACTAATGCAAAATGTGTATATATTGGGTAGAATAATCGATGATACCTTAGTCAAGAGAAAAGGCCTTGACCAAGATGTTTAATTTAAAATGAGCAATAGTACCATATGGTATATCATAAATAAAAGTAGTACTTATTTAATTGGATGAATTAGAGTAATTTGAAGAGTGACGTTGTGAAGGATTGTACCATGAGATAATAGTAATTAATAATAATGGTATATATAAGTGGGGATGTGTGTAGGCCACATGGTTACCATGTGGGCCTCCAAATGCTTATATTCTCAATTCACATGCACCATATATACACACACACACATTACTATCTTCAAATCTTATTGTAACTTTTAATTACTCCTCCAATTTTTAAGTAGGGGGATTCAGGGGTGTGAATCGATAATCGATTATTTCAATGAATCAGTACTTAATTAAGAATTAATACTGACGTGATAATCAATTATCGCGTGTCGATTTGATGGTAAATAAATCGGTTCTTGATTTTTGTAATTGAAAATTAACAATATCAGATAATTAGTATGTAACTAGTTGGCTAGCAGAATCGATAGACTCGGTACTCAATTTCACGAAACATCATTTATTTCTCCGATTACTTTAGTTAATCAGAATCAGGTTGATTGACACTCCTAATTTATATAATGTTAAGTAACACAAGCACATAATTGATAATAATAGTTTAATATGGTAAATAAAATACATCCGATTGTCTTGTCTAGAACGTTAATCAAAGATTTGGTTATGGGGAAAAGTAAAAGATTGAGAGCTTCTATAAATAATCATAATTTATTGGAGGTTATGATTAAGTAAACAAAGATTTGTTTATGAGTGGACATGATGTCTTAAAGCGGATCTTTATTATGAAATTCAAGATATATTGACCTAAACTATCATGGTAATATCCTAATTATGACTTTTAGGGCAGCAATCCAATGAACTAATCCAACATCATTATATTTAAATTATATTTATTTGAAAATTTGACGGTGTTCAACTCGAGTTAGGTTTGAGCTTTGTAAACAAAGTTCAAGTTTAGATCGATAAATAAAAAGTGAGCTAAATTTGGAATTTTGTTTATTATTTGATTAATAGTGTATTCGAACTCGAGTTTGTTAAGTATTCTAGTTTAACATTGTTAAAAAAAATTATTTATTAAATTATTTGGTTAATATATATTTTTATATTGATTAGATATGTTCTTGAAATGATTTGATCACACACACATATATATAATTCGTGAACTATTCAAAAATCGACTCGTTCTTTAAATTCGTGAAATGTTGATTAGCAAAGTTTGAATTATTCGAAACTCGATTCGTTAAGATTTGATTCGAACACATTCATGAATCTTTGGAACCGAAAGTTCGATGCGAGTTTGATTATAAGTTTACTGAACAAATAAATATTAAATATAAACAAACCGAAATCAAACGAACTTTTATCGAACCAATCTCAAAATATGTCAGTATACTTACTCTCTACCTAACTCCATGTCATCTTTTACATAACTTTTTTGTGAAATTAATCAAACAAAAAAAAGAGAATTAGGAGGTGTAGTAGGGTAGGGGAGTTGGATGATTGTATCATATCATAATGTGAAAAGCTTCATCATATAATGAATGCTATAGTAATAAACCCTTGAAGTGATGTGAACAAACAAACCAAAGTTTGAAAATGTGTGATCAATAGACAATGGTCACATGATTTTTATTTGTTGATAGTACAAACATTAGCAGCACCTCTGTTTATTTTTCATATTCTAGTAGTTTCATCTACACTTTGACTGGTCGCATTTTGAATTTTCAATAAATCTCAACAGTCAAATGATTCCCAAATAAACTAATACTAACTGATCAATTAGCATTCTATAAACATTGTCGATTGGCATTCAATATGGATGTCTCCTTGCACCTCAGATAATTAATCAACCAACTCTATACATATTGTTTTTTAAATCATTCTTACTATATACATATTGTTTTTAAATCATTCTTACTATATACACAAGTGGTTAAGTAACTCCACATCAATCACCAAAATCAACTTAGATCGATTATATAAAAGTTAGGGTTAATTTTAAGTTATGACTTCACATTTGGTCATTTGATGATTTTGCCAATCACCTTTTAAAATATTGAGTTATAGCGTTATTAGGGTTCGGAATCCAACATCTTTAATTTGCAGGCTGAGTTTTTCATGTGTTATATCCGAGAAAGTTTATAAAGGTGTGATTTGTCTCAATCGAAAAAGGTAATAGGTTAAATGAATTGATTAGTAGTATCTTATAGCATTCTCAATTGGGCTCTTAATAGTTTTTTTTATAATTTTTAGCAACTTTTTAGTAGGTTACACTATTTTTAAGAGCTTTCTAAAACATCCGCAGTGAGTGACTCTCAAAATCGCTACTTTCATATTTAATTAAAAATGAGATTAGAAATTAAAACAAATATCACACATAAAAAAAATCATAAATATGGGATAGGAGTCTCGCACTTGAAAGATTCGCACTTCCCAGCACGGGCTCCCGACATGGCTACCTATTGCAAACCTAAACTCTCGTTTGAAAGTCTCACCTCCAAATTTCGTAACTCTTCAATGCAAAACTTCTTCCCAATCTCGATCTCCTGGACAGCAAACCTTATCCCGAACTCTTATAATCAACCAATCCTAAAAGTTAGCTGTCCAATAATGCCCAAAGGATTCAGGCTTCAGTCCTATAAGGAATTTTCCCTTTTATAAAAAATAACAAAGAAAATTGTGAATAATAATAAGAAACACATAAAAATGGTGGGGCTTTAACGAATATATAATCAATGGAATACCACATAATTTGAATATGTCGAGTTTCAAATAATATATATATTATTAATTAAGTTGATGAAATGGGACACACAAATTAAAGCAAACAATATTATATGTAAGATCCATATAATAGTAACAATTAGTGAGAGATTTAATTACCTTCAGATATATTAAAAGCTAAATATAAACCAATCACGTGTTCCACCTAAACTTACTAAATTATGATTTTTTTTTCTTTTAAAACACATCAAGCTATTTTGAATGAAATTAACTTCATCATAATATATACTAATATTAAATAATGTTTTGACTTGATTATATAATTTTTTTTAATTAATAAATAGATTGAATAAGATGGTATTTTGGAGGATTCGAATTCGAAAACTTTAGCCTCGATTATTATTTGTTTGATAAAGCAACACAATCTTATATTAGTAGTATTAGGTACAAAATTTAGTGACGCTGGCACGCAACCCTACCATGTGCATATGTTACTCTCATATCTCATCCCTAACTTAATACTTACAAAAATAACTTTAATCTTTTCATATTTCATCACTTTTTGGAAGAAAATGCTTTTAAACTTACATAATGCTCTAATATCCTATTATATTATTATTACCTTTTGAAAATAGTATGTAAATTAAATTTTGATTCAGTAGCAGTTAAATTTGAACTCCAAACCTTTCGACGTTTCAAGAGTAAGCACTCTATCACTATATCAACACACGCAAATAATTTTTGATGGCAGGAACGGCTATAAGTGGAATAAAACGATTGATTTGAGGACACAGGCAGGTTATTTTGTTTTATATAAAATAAAGTCTATTGATTTCAATGTATTAACGGTAGTTCTTATAATCTTATCACCTTTTTTTTCTTAAAATTAAAGTGATTGTGAACAGAAAAGGATGATAACAAGCAACGTACAAGAATCACAAGAAAAGTGATTGTGAACCAAAAATCAAATTGAATTTATCATTTTTTGATTCAATTTCGGTCTTGAGAACAAAATTACCGAAGAATTAACTAAAATACATTATATAATGATAATTTATTTCATATTATTTATTAAATAACTATTTATTTAATATTTTCAGTTCAGTTTTTTTCGATTTTTAACTAGAACCAAACCGAAAAGTCCAACCCATTTCTTTCGTTTTAGGCTTGATTCAGTTCGATTTTAAAAAAATTGGCTCGATTTTTTTCGGTTTTCTTTATTTTTTTTTTTAAATTGAACCAAACCGTGTTCATCCCTACAAATCTTTGCAACATAATTAAAATTTTATTTTATTTTCTTAAAGAAAAACACTATCCTGTAGTGATGTATGTAGACTAAAAAGGGGCACACAAAGTAAATTTGACCTAATTAAAGACTATGCAAGATAATGAAACATCAGCTCAGAGAGAAAAATAAAATAGGGAAAACTTTAATGGAACGCAAAGAAGAAAAAGAAAAAAAGAAAAGTATGAAGGAATAATCAATTGATAGGAGATAGTGAAAAAAGTACAATAGATTAATGAGCACCGACCTTTTCCCCAAATGAATTCGAATTCCAACATAATTCCACTCTTTTTCAAATGCAAATCTCACATTTTCCCAAATATAACACCAACACATATAAATAAACTTAATAACTCAATGTCAATAACTACTGCCATTGCAGTAAAAATGTTGCATCTCCATACAATAATAGGAGTAATTCTTTAACCTACACTTGTACACAAAAGTAAAAAACATAAATTACTACACAAAAACCTCATAATATTGCTCGACCAGGTCAATCCGTTCGGTTTGTTGGTTTATATGGTTCCAGCTAAATCCAGTCAAATGTTTTTCGGGTTAAAAATGCACAACCCTAATCATAACCTTCAATTTTTCGGGCTAGCTCATCGGATCAATCATGCTATAATGTTTAAGAAAAATTTTAAATGTATGTATTTTATGATTTCGTATTTGTAAGAATGATAACAAATAAAATACTTCTTACGTCCCACTAATAACGACTCATTTTCTATTTTGGGACGTCTCATTAATAATGACTCATTTGTAAAAATTATCACACGGGGTATAAAATTTTCGGATTATAAATTTTTTGTGGCTCTAACCATCTTTTGTTTTGAGTTGGTGTTTGAGTGAATCCGCAGTTTCGAGTTAAACTGACATTTCTACTAGCAAGATTGAAAGAGAGCCAATAAACATTGGAACCGCGGTTTTGGGAATAGTAATTCTCCCCAATAGTTCAATTCCGAATCCTAACCGTGTAGGGAACGGTTCGGTTCGATCACGGTTTCAAAATAATTAAACCGTAAACCAACAGTTGGAACCGTACCCATGAACGCCTCTAATTGAGACTATGATTTCAATAGAATTATGGATTTGGGAGTTGAAGATGAAATAGGATTAGAAGAAGAAAAGGAAATAATGGAGGGGCAGAGAGGCAGGGGCAGAAGGGGTTGGGGCCTATAATAAACCAGATCCAGCATAGAATTTGGCTGCAAATTATAAAGTAAGGTGCAAAGTCTGACCATTTTACTCAAGCATCCACATGTGATGCTGCAAACAACAGTCTTCAATACATATACACATTACCACCCACCACCACCACCATTGTCTCCACCCTACTATATATTGTCCCACCATTACCTCATCTCACAACTCTGCATGCCCCTCACTCACTCTCTTTCTCTCTCTCTCTATAGTCTATACATATTCATATCTCCGCCCTGTCCCTCTCTCTCTCACTCCCACAGCACAGGCACAAATAGGAGGCATTACTAGGTGCTTTTGGGTGGATGGAGTATTACATGGATGAGAAATGGAAGTTATCCAAAGAAGATAGGCCGCATTCCTCAAGCAAACCATCTATTTCGAGGAGTTTCTCGACAAAGTCATCACTACAGAAAAGTTTCTCACAGAAGAACCCTTTTGGGCTATCGAGGAGTACATCGCAGAAGAGTACCTCGTCTAAGTCGTCTCTCACGAGAAGCTCGTCGCAGAAGTGCTCGGGTTTCACACGCAAGTGCACCAACATGGCAAAGGAGCAGAAGGCCAAATTCTACATTGTCAAGAGGTGCATCACCATGCTTGTCAGCTGGAAAAAGAATGGAGATTCTTGATAACAATGCTTCGCTTTCTTTACTTACCTCTTGGCATTGCTGGGCTGAGAAACAACAACTTGCTTCCTGTTTTGATCCCGTGTTTCTCTGTGTGCGATGGATCTTGGGTTCGGGTCGGTTCGTTTCTAACCCCAAGAAGTTTTCCTGCCATCCGAGAAGAGAGAAAGTCGATGAAAAAATTTCTCAGATCCTCAATGTAACTAGATTCAGAGGTTAAGCTTGCAAGAGTGCCGTGTTATGAGATGTAAGATATTTTTAAATTCATTGCAAAGTGCAAAAACAATCTAAACAAGTTATGAATCATCTCTTTTCGCTTTCTACATTATGTGCATTAAATTGTTATAGTAGAAAGTAGATCCTTATGCAGTGAGTAATCAGTATAGAGTAAATGTGCTTGCACTATTCTTGTTTCTCCAAGCATCTAATTTGGTGATAGAAAGATTCCTCCAGCAGTAAAATTCAAGTGCTATATACAAAGCTGCTACCTCTCAGAAAACAATGGGAATCTACACAAGTACCCAAAATGATGTATTACTAGAAAACTGTTACCTGCTTGGCTGCTTCTAACATCAAATTTTTGAAAAAGTTACTGTCATGGTATCAAATCTTCAAATTCTACTTTAACATTTAACTTTTTGTACAGCATTAATCATGGAGATGTGTTCATCAAATATGACAACTTCATCCTCAGTAAAACCACACTCACATACATATATAATATATAATTTTATTATTTCTGTCTGTTACTTCTTAGCATCACAGATAGTCATGGATATCTTGCTATATGTAAGATTACCATAGAGAATTCTATCTCATTGCAAATGCAGAAATCAACAACAGATAAAACAAAAGTTACTGCCTCCAGGCTCTGTCAGGTGTACAAATATAAAAGAATAAGCATCAACTTTAAAGCTCTATCTGCATTTATAACTGTGCAACGGAAACATTAAACATCAATCATTCACCCCAGTTAAAATATTATAGTATCAAAATCACACTTTTCCTTACTGCTAAAAGATTTAGATAGCCAACAATGATCAGCCTTTAACCCTAACAAAATTCAGCCATAATTCTCAACAACTTGATAGTGAAATACTAAAATCTACTGAAGTTCAAAATTCTAGACTAGTATGACTCTTTAATACTCTCTCTGTCCCAATAAAGTTGGCCAACTTTGATCAAAAAGCTCTCTCATATTTAGTCAAAGTAGGCCAACTTTAGTGGGACGGAGGGAGGATATTATTATAATTACTCGTTTTGGCAGATCGAGGACTCACAGTGTATTTGCAAAAGTAGTGGTTAACATTTTTCTTTAGTTGATATCAATATTCAACCATGTGCTTCCTTGGGAGAAAATATAAGCTTACCAGAAATTGTTGGAATCCAATAAGTGCAAGGAGGCCCGTCCCCTCCATACTGCACCTACTTTTATAAAGGACGGTGTCGTGTCACAACCACCTCTTCCATTCACTACTATATAGTTTTCAGATTTGAGATTTTAGTCATTAATCTAGCTTTCAATAGACAAGAAGTTTACCAAATTGCTTCTATAACATAATTTCTTGGGGCCATCTTCAATCGTCTCCATCAGTTGACACAAATTTGACACAAATCTAGCTTTCCAACTGTTTACACCAAAATTTGCAACAAAAAGGAGAATCATCTTAACATTAATTCAAGTTTTTAATACTAATGTTTAACTCGATAATTATATAATCACAATTGATGTTTAGCAATTGTATAGTATAAGATATTATATCAATAAAATAATATTAAAACTATACAAAAGACAGGAAATAAAAGCACATAGAAAAATAATATAAATAAAATAGTGATTGAGAAAATGATATTTTTGGCTCGAGCGAATAGGCGACTTAAACAGTGTTTTCTCCATACCACTGGAGCATTTTGGCATTATACTGCAGCTTTGTGCTGTGGTTGGAGTTGAAGTTCATACCATTTTGCAAATTAAACCAAAAAGTAGTGTAGATAAAGAGATGGCATGAAGTTGACAACAAATACTACATTGCTTGCCTAAGTTTTGAAATCTTTACCCCTTGATTTATAAATTAAAATTTCGCCTTGAATGATGACTATTTTCTACAATAAATCAATGTAAGAAGAGGGATTTCTATTCTTACTTTGGTTCATATTAATATTTTCCAAATTATGCAAATGGAAGATATGTGAGCTTACCGGAAACAATCAAATTCCCAGAAGTGCAAGGACTGCATTTTCCAGTTGATGTTTCAAGCCGATGAATTCACAGATGATTGCCTTTCATCTGCACAAATGAAATCTTCGCTACTTGCATCATAATGCGAGGGCATTGGACGATCTTAAGCCATACTTTAGCATGCCAGCGAAAAGATTTCGAGCTGCTTCTTGTTTCCCATCTCCCATAAGAACTTGGATTGTCATACTGTAACTAGCTGCATTAGGCATCATTCCCTTTCCAGTCATTTCTCTGAGCAGCTTCAGTGCTTTATACGAGCTACCTTCCCTGCAGTATCCATAGATCATCGTATTGTATATTACATCATTGGGTTTAACTTCCGACTCACTCATAATCTCCAACAATTTTGATGCCTCCCTCATATTTCCTTCGTTGCACCAGCCTTTTATCAAGACGCTGTAAATGTAAACATCTGCCACCAAACCAGTCCTCTTCATGTAAGAGAGGACTTGAAGTGCTTTCTCCATATCATTACACCGCGCAAAGAAATCAATTAAGATAGTATATGTCACTTTTGATGGAGAGATCCCTCTCTCTTCCATCTCTCGCACAATGTCCAAAACCCGAGATGAATTCTCATTTCTGGAGCATCCTGCAATCAGAACATTGTAGGTAATCACAGTAGGAGATAAGCCAAAAGACTTCAGTTCGTCGAACAAATTAAAAGCTTTTCCGATCATCCCAACACGGCAGAACCCATCCATTAAGGAGTTGTATGTGATTATATTTGGTGTCAAACCACAGCTCTTCATCTCATCAACCAAAATTTTCGCCTCCCTGACATGCCTCAGCTTACACAGTCCCTCAATCAAAATGTTATATGTGACGACATTGCAAGTCACCCCTTTCTCACGCATTTCATGAAACAAGTGAAATGCTTTCCGCATTTCACCATCACTGCAATACGCATTCAGCACAGAGTTGTATGCATGCAGGTCATGCAATGCCCCTTCAATCTTCATCCTTTCAAAGAGCTCAAACCCATCTTTCCTCAGACCTTTCTTGAAGAACCCATTAATCAAAACGGTGTAAGTATATTGATTTGGTACCACGCCGATATCCTCCATTTCAAGGAACAATCTTTTCGCCTTCTCGACTTCACCCTTCTTACAGCACCCATCAATCAATGTAGTGTACACAATGACATTAGGATTGAAACCCAAATCACACATTTGACTCAAAACCTCAAAACCCCTGTTCAAATCATCGTTCTCGCAGCAGCCTTTTATCAGTATCCCAAAGGTGTAGGCATCCAATCCAACTCTCCCCTTATTCTTCTCAAAAACCAACCAAGCCTTGTCGAAATCGCATTCTTTCACAACACATTTCAGCACGGAATTAAAAAGAATAGACGGCGGCATAAACCCTTTCTCAATCATTTCATCAACCAACAAGAGTGCGCGTTCCGCCGGTAACTGCGCTTTGACATGAGCGCTGATGATAGCCTCATAAACGCGGGAAGCGTCGCAATGATTCGAAGTGCTAGTCAAGTGCTGTAGAAGCGAAGTGATTGTGAAGAGCGGGGAGGTGATTTTACCAGAGAGTAGCCTTATGACGAAGGACTCCGCGTGCAACAACATGTTAAAAGAGAGGAGGTGGTGGACGATCATTGAAATGGACTCGGGAGTGTGGTGGAGGTTTTGTGGCGTCGAGGAGGTTAAGAGGGAGAGAGCTTTCTGCGGCGGAGACTTCATCATTCTGGAAAGAAGCGTGGGAAGATGATGTTTGGTCGCAGACATTTTCACAAACAGATAGCAGGCCAAGTCAGAAGTACGCAGCTCGATTGAACATTCAATTTGCTCATTTTCTTATATGCATTCTACTATTTATTAAATTAAAATTTAGAAAGAAAAATAACTCTTGAGGTGGATTTGGATAGGGTTTTAGAATCGGACCAGATCCGGGTATCCGTCGTCCCGTTTTAAAGTTCCGATCTCAAAATTTGTCATTTTTATCTTGTCCCGATTTCAATCTATTTCGGAATTTTTAGAGTTAGAAATCATGAGATCAAAAAAAAATTAGTATGGTAACGAGTCCAAATTTTCCAAATTTTTTGAATAGGACAAAATAAATATTTGAATTTTCTGAAAAATACTCGCTCAGAATTTCGGGAGTTCTAAATATTTATATAATTAAAATTAATTCCAAAAAAATAGAATAATTTCCATCAAAAATCGAAAATTACGAGTCCCAAAAGAAATCAAAATTAAAATTCAATCCTAAAAATTTCATAACTTGGGATGAGACAAGAATTTTCCAAGTGACGATCTCAAATGAGGGATTAACAGATAAAATAATTAATATATTATACTAAATAAATGAGTAGTCACAAATTTCAAGTTTGTCCATCTTAAATATTCAATTTCATATTTTTTAATTGAATATATATTATAATAATAAAGTGAATTAATATAAAATAATAAGGGGAATAACATTTTTACTAAATAATGGACTCACAATTATAATATACAGTCCATTAGTTTTACAACGTTGAAGTGGATATTGTCATATTAATACTGTTTGTATGATAATGAAGACTGAAGAGGTCAACATATTCAACTAAGGCAACTATAAATGTTTTGAACTCGAAAACTGCACTAATTAATTACATAAAATTACAATAGTGGCTGTTGATCAATTACAGAATATAAATCACAGCTCAAACAAAAATATGGTCAATTACAGAATATAAATCCCAACTAAAACAAAAATGTGGTCAATTAAATTAACACAATAAAACACCTTATACCAAAATTTGTAATTTATGGGTATTTTTTATAGGAGTTACAATTGTAATATTAAATTCCAGCCATTAAAATACAGCCATTGTACATAGATCATGGGCTGAACTTAAAAAAGTTCAATATAATTTTTTCATTTTTTTTAAATCAAAATAATATAAATTTTAACCTAAATTATTAAAATTATGATATTTTATTTACAATCTCTTTATCTACGAGTAAAAATAAATTTTCTTTCGTTCACCAATTTCTTACTCGTTTTTTCTTTTTTCATTTTGGTTCGTCCACGAATTTATTATTAGTTCATTTTTTTCATCTTAGTAAGTAAATTTATTTATTTTATGCACATAACTCAATTAAATTAAATATAATCAATTGCGCGATACTCAAACTCTACTCAACACACAATGTACATCAAGTTAAACTATTTTTAAAACATGTGTTGAGTTAAACTAAATAGTAAATTTGTGGATGAGATGAATATTTTATAAAAAAAAATATTAAATTAATTAATTTTATTACAATTTTTACATTAAAAATTAAATATTAATCGACCCGCATGTATTGTAGTCGTCGGTCTTCCTACACGCATGCATCCTCCCGAACGCCTCCTTAGTTCGGGCTCATGATGATAGTCTTATAATCAGACTAGATACCTTATTTTGGTGGCTCGAAGTTGACTTGATTTTGCCAAAAAGAAATAAAGGATTCTCGATTATCCTATACATAGATTTTGAATAAATAAAAAAAACCTTAGTTTTCTCCTAATAAGGTTAACAGATTTATCAATTGATGTTGATTCATGAACACTAATTTAAAAGAAAGATCCACATCGACCAACTGCTCGTCCAGGTCGTCGGCAAAATCGACCCTGCTTTGCCGCGAATCAAGTAGCTAAAAGTAGGGGTGTCAACCGGTCCGGTACCGGTTAACCGGTTAACCGGTACCGGAAAAGTCCCAATTTGAGGAACCGGTACCGGAACCGGTTATTTAACCGGTTAACCGGTTACCGACCGGTTCGGTACCGGTTAACCGGTAGAACCGGTTAAGGTACCGGTTTTTTTTATTTTATTATTTTAAAATATTTTTTTAATTATTTTTAAATTATATTAATTTAAAAAATAATAATTAAATATAAATATAATTTAATTTAATTTTATAAATATTTTATAATATATAAAATAATTTTATAAAAAATATAAAACATAAAATAAATATATAAAATATATATTTTTAATATTTAATTTTATAAAACCGGTACCCGGTTCGGTACCGGTTACCCGGGTACCGGAAATTTTTTAAAACTTAGAACCGGGAACCGGCTTATTTCCCGAAAAACCGGTTCCCGGTTCCCGGTTCCCGGTCCGGTACCGGTTCGGTATCGGTTCTTCCCGAGAACAGGTTACCGTTTGACACCCCTAGCTAAAAGGTCAAAAAGGACCTCATATTTATAGGCCCTAAATTTTAGAAGGCTCTAATTGTACAATGTACATGACTACATGAAATTTGATTCAAGTTTATACTCTATTCCACCTACCACGAGGGCATGGGCGACTTGGTCCAATTTATAGTTCTATGCAACATTTTTGTATGAAATAGACCAAATTTCACCACTATTTCTACATCTAAAACTATTCACAATATTATATAATCCAAGCAAAAAATATAAAAATAAAAATTGGGGTTGATTTTGATCTTGATCCTATCATATTAGATCGAAAAAGGTTGGAAAAAGAATTACAAGCAATGAAGCTTTAGTTAAGATTTAAAAGAATTTA
Source organism: Leonotis leonurus (assembly GCA_026898415.1). Taxonomy (NCBI): domain Eukaryota; kingdom Viridiplantae; phylum Streptophyta; class Magnoliopsida; order Lamiales; family Lamiaceae; genus Leonotis; species Leonotis leonurus. Next base: position 910,618 of record JAPKLX010000008.1, read on the forward strand.
ATATGAACCTTGTTTTACATAACTTTACAATATTTGGCTTGACTAACAAAATTGAACTTTAAAATAATTCCTAAGAGTAATTAAATGACCATCATGCCCTCCCATTTATGCTATTGCTCAGTGGTGACCGAAGTTGTGCTCCTATCCCTCCTCAGCACGTACCTACTGAAAACCGAATCACCCGTACCCGAACCCGTATCCGGGTTCCGAAGACTAGAACTCCTCCTAATCGGACCTCCATGATCCGACCTTCCCCTCCGAAAAATCGATCCCAAATTACCGAAAAACCTCCGGAGTGCGCCGCCTCTCCGCCGCCGCACCCACGGCGCCCACTCGATACCCCTCGGGGGACCCCCGTTGAGGCTGAGGCTCCCTTCCACTTCCGAGTACACAGCTGGCATCTCGCCGTGTCCTCCCCCGACGAATCTCCCCACGGCGAAGCCGCCTCCGGGGAGGCGCCAAATTGAGAGGCCCACCGCCCCCGAATGGGCGGATCCGCCGTCGGCTTCGTCGACGGGGAGCTCGTGGCGGCAGACGGGGCAGGAGTTGTGGAGGTCGAGCCACGGGAATATGCAGTCGGCGTGGTAGATGTGGCTGCACGGCATCTCACGCGCCTCCGATCCGAGGGCGAAGGCGTCGGTGCACACGGCGCAGTGCGCCTCCGCGTCCACGTGGCACGCCTGGATCTGGACCGTCGGCAGCGACGCCACCGCGTGCTTGCTCGCCGGCGGATTCTCCGGCCGGGCCCACAGGCTGAAGCCGATCTGCGAGAGCCGGTCCAGCATCACCTCGAACCCGGATCCCAGCAGCGACTCCGACATGGCGGAGGGCAGCGGCCGGATCCCCGTACCCGACCCGTCGTCGTAGTACAGCTCGTAGCTCCGCCCCCCGCTCCCCTCCGGTGAAGACTCCGCATCCGCGTTGCTCCGAAGAACAATCAGCGGATTGAACGAGGCGCCGTTTCTTCGGCGGCGGCGGGGTCGCTCCGGCGAGAAATCAGTGGGGTCCACCGATTGGATGAAACCCCCACTGCAGTGGGGGCAGACGACGGCGGCCTCTTCAGCCACAGAGACGATTCTGGTGCACTGGTAGCACCAGTATGAGGGCGAGGGAGGCGGCGGCGGGGGTGAATCCATGGGAGTTGACCGGGAGGGGGAATATTCCGTCGGAAAGAGATGACTTGATCTGCGTTTGTGGGGGAGTATATGAATATGTATGTGTAGGTAATGCAGTGGTTCTAAAGGGAAATGATTGTATTTGTGGAGTGTGAGCTGTGAAGACAGAGAGAAACCGATGAAAGATAGGACATTAGACAAATATTAGACGTTATGTCCAAAAATAAGAATGTGGTTTATGTATTATGCATTTATAACTAACCAAATACTCACTCAACTTTTCAATTATAAACGCGTCATGACGTGCCTTCAAACGCCTGTTACCCTTCCGCCCTACCTTCCTATTCTGATTATATATGTCAACTCCACATTTTTCATATTCTTTATCCATTTCGATTACTCCAAAATTAAAGTTGGAGTGAATTTCTATATATTAAAGATTTCTTAATAATCCAAGGTTTATATTTGCATTTCTTCATCCACAAGTTCCTACTGGTCATTCAATATTTCCTTTTTATTAAAGCATAGCACATTTAAATTTTGTGATATATTTTCTCTCTTCATGATAAGTGTATCATGTAGAAATAGGAACATGTTTTAAAAAAAGATACTCCCTCCGTCTCACAAAAATGGTCACGTTTGACCAAATTTGTGAAAATTTTTCGGTCAAAAGTGATCACTTTTAGTAGAACAAAGAGTATGACGTCATGTGATAATTTTGTAAATATTGAGATGTCATGTGATTTATTGTGTTGGAATATATGTGAGACCATGTACAAAAGTGGAAATAATACATTCTTTGTGAACGTTTCATTTAAGTAATAATGATACACTTATCGTGAAGAGATAGTATATATTAATAACTCATTATGTCCAAGAGAAAACGTTGATTCAAACTCTTCGCTATTAGATTGGATAAAAAAGATGTTCTTTTGGCATTTATTATGAATATTTCTCAAATAATATTGGAATAGTCTTCCAATCGAATCAATTTGAAACGAATACTATCATATCTGAGTTCGGTTCGATAAAGAAAATTAAAAATCAAATTCATTTTGTAAACTGTTCGATCTAGTAATAAATTTGAATTCGAACTTAGCTCAAATTCGTTAAATATTTGATTTTGATCTCATTAATTAAAATGTTTTAATCTATGTCTATTAATTATATAATTATTTGAACTAATTTGCACATAAAATTCGTGAACTATACAAAATTATTAGCAAAGTTTACTAACTATTCAAGGTTTTGCTCATTAAGATTATACTTGAACATGTTCACTAATTTTTCAAACCGAAAATCAGTAGGCTCATGTTTGTCTTGAAAAAAATAAACTTTGTTAAAGGGTCGAGTCCATTGGTTTAGTAAATAAACAATTATTACAATAGCTTTTATCAAATTGGGTTTGAGTAATTCAAAAGTGATTTAATTAGCTTACGTCCATTTAATAGAAACAAATAAAAATAGTTGTAAATTATTGTGGGTATGTATGCCAAATATTGTATTTCAAGGTAATTAACCTTATTTAAAGTATTATGAAGACTATTGCTAAAAAAACTATCTAAAATATTAGTAATGCTTTGTGTGAAAAAGAAAGGAGAGTTTCAAATGCTTCACTGAGCAATAATAATTATATGATCGTTTTTCTTTCTTCCTGTTTTGGACATGTAGGTTTAAAGTTTTTAAATCATATTTAGGCAGTAATACTTATTATAAATATTCTTATTTTTTGTTACCATTTAATCATGTTGCTGACGTCATATTGGGATATTATAGTATGACTCATAAAACCTCCTGGTAATACATACGGACAAAAGGTCCAAAAGTCCGGCTGAGAGTAAATATTCTTATATATAACTAATGTTATATTCCATAATATAATTTTTTTAAAAATTAATAAAAAAAATCTTAATTTCACTACATACATACTATAAAAATACATAATTTTATTTATAATGAAACATTTTCCAGAAAAGATGGATAAACTAACGGCGTTTAAGTCAAATAAGGCGGAGAGGAGTGAGAGGGCGCGTAGAGACACGCGAGGAAAGTACACAGGAACGCCGAGTTTGATGGATTTATTTTATTTTATTTGATGTTTTATTTAATTGGAAAATGGAAAATTCGTGCCAATGGGAAGTACGCGTGAGGAATGAATGGTGTCTCCACTCATACCGATTTGGTCATCATTAATTTCTCCGATATTTGCCTTTATTTATTTATTTATTTAATGGATAATTACACTTTGGGAAGGCGATGTTTCAATACTAGTCTACCACACTACACTACGCTTTCTATTGAATCGGGTCCAATCAAGTGCCTTATTTCAATTTCACAGAGTATTTGAATTCCAACTCAAATTATGATTTCATGTAGTCGAATCTAATTCGGGTTTTAATTAGAATATTTGGGTATTTGAAATTATTTAAATTAATTGAAATTATTTTTCAGGATATTTATCAAGTACTGTTGAGTATTTTTGAAATTTGCAGATATTTTGAATATGAAAATATTTAACTATATATTAAAATATGATACGTTTTGTCATTTTTGGATGTACACGAAAATGGTTTACATTTGAAACTTTCTTTTTATAGCAAGTGGACCCAATACTTCCACCACACACAACTCAATTTAAAATAATATTTTAAGTGAGACTCAAACTATACTAACTACTCACAACTAATTTAAAACAATATATAAAGTGGACTCTAACTCCACTAACTACATATTCTCATTAAAGTCAAAACACAATATTAAAATCTGTGTCGGGTCAAACTGTAAACCATTTTCATGAACGAAAGTAGTCATTAATAAATATACATAAAAATTTTGGATTTTATGTAATACAGCAATACCCGATCAACTATTGGGTATTACCCGAATCTGAAAACTCTAGAATATAAATATCTGAACCTGATCCAAAATTATATGAGTATCGGGTTTTTCGAGTAATACTTGATACCGATACCGATTCCCTATTCTCTAATAGACGACCATAAAGCACAAAAAATTGTATATTTCAGTTCGATGTGATTTTTAACGAATTATTAGAATGTGTCGTGGGTAAAATAAGAGTTTTACAATATATATCTATCAATTAAATATATGCAAGTGAAATAAAAATTCATTGATTAATTAATAAATATGTAAATATACAAATGAGTGGAATGAGTGTCTAACATTATTTACTATAAAATATGTAATAGGAGTATTTATAGAGTTAATGATGGATCCAATTATGAAATATAACACTATATAATTTTTTATATGGACGAAACGGAATAATATACATGAATGTTCAAATTTATTCCTGAACAAAAAGAATAAAAATGATTTGGTTTGTTGAATATTGAACTATGTAATGGCATAATTAAATATCAACCATTAATTTGTACTAATTTATGACTCTATTTATCTTATCAAATCATGTGTTTGGTAGCAAGCATGATAAATATGTTGGCATGTTATTAAACATTGGATATGTGTTAAAATCACTATTTTACTTTACTGTTGGTCCTGAAACGAGTATACTGAGTGTATGGGGGATACACCAGTTTGTAATTTTACAAGTTAAAACTTTTGAGTGGCTCCTGAACCGAAGGAAGGGATTTCAGTAAGAGTAGTATACTTTAGATAGCAATCCTTCAGTCTACACTTAGTGTTTGATTGATGGATTAATATCTTAAGTGTTGTGCGGAATGTGGTGGTTTTAAATCTTACTCGTTTGTTCAGAAAACTTAATGCAATTCTCTCTCTTTTCAATTAATCAGTATTCAGTGTATGATAATCAAGGAATAATAAATACTGAAAGTAAATGATAGAGACATGATTTGGTTTGCGTGGTTCGGAGATAAAAACTCCTACGTCCACGTGTACTCGATGTTAGTCGAGGGTTTCCAAGTTAATGGAGAAATAATAGTCTTACAGTGATCAACCACAATGGGTTAGATAGACAATATATCTGATCACTTCTAGCTTCGAACTTAATCTAATGCTAAACTATTCTTCGGTTACAAAAAGATCGCTAAGAGGAACACTAGATAATGAAATCTGAAAGCTTGAGTGTTCTTGAGTGATAGCTTGAAAGCTTGAGAGTTGAGAGCGATGATAGCGATAGCGAGTTGCAAAGAATGGGTAACCGGTGGTTGAAGCGTTTGAAGCAGCGGGTAGGGGTGTAAACGAGCCGAGCCGAGCCGAATATCAGCCTGATCGAGCTCGGCTCGTTTATATTATGGCATGTTCGAGCTCGGCTCGAGCTCGAGCCGAGCTTTAATATTCGAGCTCGAGCTCGGCTCGAGACATAAATATCGAGCTCGAGCTCGATTCGAGCTCGGCTCGTTAAATATTCGAATTAGTGTTATATTCGAGCTCGAGCTCGAGCTCGTTTATAATTCGATAAAAGCTCGTTAAAATGAACTTATCCAGTGTACGAGCTCGAGCTCGAACTCGCGAAAGCTCGAGCTCGAGCTCGAACTCGCGAAAGCTCGAATAAAAAACAACATATATAATTTATAATCTTGAAAGTATATATAATCTATAATATTTTATAC
>JAPKLX010000008.1:916295-1211909 GCA_026898415.1 Leonotis leonurus
TTTTAGTCTTTAGATGTATACATATACAATATATTATAATTTATAATGATATGTATATTTTAACTATGATATATATAACTTTACTATATATGTATATTTTATATTTCTATATTAGTATTTCTACCTAATGGCTAAGTATTCAACATTTATAGTCTAATTCTTAGACTATAATGATATAGTAATTAAAAAGACATTATATATTGATTGAATGATTATCATTATATATAATGATATAGTATATACTATATTATAATGTATTACTATATTTCTATATTAGTATTTCTACCTATTGGCAAAGTATTCAAGATTTATAGTCTTATTCTTAGATATACATATAAAATATATCATACTATATTATAGTAGACTATGAAATGAAATGTTAGATGATATAATGATATAGTAATTCAAAAGACATTATTGATTGAATGAGTATTTACAATAATATGGTGTATGTGTATATATATATATATATATTATATATTATTAATACATGAAAACTTCAAATTATATTGATATAAATATAAATATATATATGTATGTTTTATATTCCTATATTCGTATTTCTACCTATTGGCTAGAGACTAGAGTATGTTGATAATATTGATATACTCCCATATATATATACATATATCACATATTAGGATAGATTATATAATATATATCATTATGTGAAAAATTAGTATTGGATTATATAATGAACATATGTTATATTTTCTATATATTGTATTCTAGACTTTTGGTTCTTGATGTATTAAATAATATGCATTATAACAAATATTTTATTTTTTTGCATGTAAGGCTCGATTAAATAGCTCGATTAACTGTTCGCGAACATGTTCGATTAACAAGCTCGCGAACATGTTCGATTAACAAGCTCGCGAACATGTTCGATTAACAAGCTCGCGAACATGTTCGTGAACAAACGAATCCGAACCTGTTCGCGAGCCTGACGAGCCGAACACCCCCAGGCTCGAGCTCGGCTCGATAAAGTTATCGAGCTCGAAATCGGGCTCGAGCTCGGCTCGTTTGCTTATCGAATCGAGTTTCGAACGAGCTTTTTCCGAGCCGAGCCCCGAATAGCTCGCGAATAGCTTGGCTCATTTACACCCCTAGCAGCGGGGTATATATAGCTCTCTCATAGAATGTATCAGTTGTGAGATAGAGCTCTTTTGAATTCTTCTCGTTGAAGTCTTCGTCCTTTTTGCCGTTTTTGGTGTCTGCAACAAGATTGTGTTTCTCACCTACTGAGATTTTTGCTATAAATGGTAAGTCCTATAAGATAGACTATCACTCAGTGGAAACTTCAGTATTAGACTTCAGTGCAGAATTTCAGATGAGAACTTCAGTGGCAGTGAGACTTTAGCTTCTAACTTCAACTTCAAAACTTCAGGACAAACTTCAAAATTTCAGTAGAGATGTCTTGAATTGAATCTTCAGTGGAGTTTGTCCTTCAGTGTACCTGAAAAATAGAACTCCCTAACATTTGAGTTCTTAGACAAAACACTAGAGATTTCAGTTTTGGACTTATTACATCTTTAAGGGGAGGTATTGAGATCTGAATCAAAACACTTATAAATATTTCCCAACATTTACATTTTAATCATAAGAAATGATGAGATTAAAAAAATATTGATACACTATGAGCATGTTTGGTAGTCAAGATAAGATATAACATCATAAGATTAAATTTGTATGATGTATAAGGATTATTTTAATCCCACGTCTTCCTTATGATTAAAATATAGGTGGAAATAGTGATTTTGGCACGGGTTTAGTGTTTAATAGCGGGCCAACGTATTATTCACATTTGCTATCAAACACATGATTTGGTAAAATAATTTAATCTAATTCTATCATATTTTGCCTACCAAACAAGGCCTATATAAATTTAATCTTATCATATTATATCATATTTTGCCTACCAAACAAGGCCTATATAAATTTAATCTTATCATATTATATCATATTTTGGCTACCAAACATAACCTTACTAAATAAAACAAAATAAATAAGATAACAATTTAGTAAATGAACAAATTAAATGATAAAATAAGTAATAATTATACAAACAAGTAAAATATATAAATATTTTTGAAATCTTCAGATATTTTGAATATGAAAAATATTTTAAATTATATATTAAAATATGATATTATATTAAATATACATAAATTTTGGATTTTGGGTAATACAACAAATACTCGATTTTTGGATTTTCGGGTCAGGTCGGGTTTTCATATTATAGGGTTTTCGGGGTCAGGTAATACCCAATACCCGATCGGGTATTACTCAAAACCCAAATTTTGTATTTATATTTATTAATTATATAATATTATATTATAATGTATAATTTAAAATATTTTAATATCCAAATATCCTAATTTTTCAAAAATATTCGATAAATACCCGAATATGCGAATAATTTAAATTAAATAAGGTAATTTCAGGTACTCGAATACCCTACACGAAATACCAAAGTCGAATTCGAGTACTCGAAATTTTCGAATAAAGTACCCGACCCGAATAGACACCCCTATTTATAAATACAAGATAATAACTAGTTACCATCAAATAAAATGCAACATCGGGCAGAAAAAAAGATGATCATGCTAATTGTCTGTAAACCCTAATGAATTTAAAGATAAAATCGAAGGTATTGTGGTTGAATATGACTTCACCCAATATGCCAAAACAACAAATGAGCCAAAGATTTATCCACAACCATTTTTTAATTAATTGAAATTAAACAAATACATAATTACACATGCAAGTGTCGTGTGCATCGTCTTCTTTATTTGTCTTTGTAAATAGTATATGGACAATTTTGATGTTGTACATGACAATCAACTCCATTGATAGCCATTTGAGAAGTTTGAGCGTATTATAAACTACATTTACATCAAAACATCACATCTATCTATCTATATATATTAAAACAAGATTTTCAATTAAACATCAATTTTAATGGTAATTGTGTAATTATATGCAAATTAATGTCTCATTACATAAATGTAAATTAAATGATTTAAATTGCTAATAAATAATGATTAAATCTTCCAAATTATTGACAAATGAAAGTAATATTCCAAATTACTTGGCAAATGAAAATAATAAAAGTAACTATTCAATTTTTTTTATAACTATACTTTTTAATTTTTAATTTATTTGTATGTAAAAACATGTAGAATATACATCATAAATTAAATATTGTGATTTAAATTATAATTACATATATGATATAAAAAAATAATTTCATATGAACAAGTTACTATCATTTTAAATATCGAAATAACTATATATATATATATATATAATTAGGTTCATGAGAAATAATTTATCCATTAATGATTAATCTATATATGCATAGTGGATTTTAAAGAAATCAAAATCGTTGGAATCGAATTGTAATTGGATCATAATCGATAATTCTAATACCATAATTGTAATAGTCGATTATAATCATTTCTCACACCATAATATATAGGGGATGGTTATAATGAAAATAGATATGTTTGTGTTAACTAAAAATAAATCTGAACCATCCATATTTTTCATCCAATAGATATAATTAAACTATACCCTAATCAATAAAGCCTAGTCAGAAAGAATAACAAATTCCATATTTTTAGGGATAAAATATTTTAAATCAAATATATACCAAAATTATCTTTTAATCTGCACCATTGATCTAAATAATTCAACAGTCAAGATTTATTTTTAGTTAACTCGTACAGAAATATTTTTATTTGATCTATTCCATATATATATATATATACATACAATTAATATATTTGTACACATACAAGATTTATACAATATATATGTGATTATTACATTTGTTCTTATATCATTAGTGATTATTTTTATTATAATTATATTATTCATTTGAAAAATTTATGAAGTAAATTAAATTAATATCATTTTTTAAATAGTTTTAAAATAATCTTGTATGAGAATTATACAACAAATATAATATAGTTTTATTTTCTCATTAGTAGCACTATAGTTTTAAAATAATATTTATATTCTCTTTACCAACTAAGACTATAAAAAACTGAGACTTAATTTTTAAAAACAATTTTTTTCTATTTGAGAATGTAATTGACGGTCCAATAAGAAAACATGACACACTTTTAGCGGGACATGTAGAGTAATATTTTTATTACCCAAATTATAGGTTACATGTTTTCACTAAATATTAAATCTTGAATTTTGTATAAATGATTGTTTTTTTCTAATTTTATTCTTTACTTGTTTTTGTCGAAACCAAATACATATGAATTGCTTTAAGAAAAAATATGTTCATTGTCGGATTGTAAAATCGTCGTTAATCTTGATATTTTAATTCCATAAATTTGAATTGTCCGTTTTAACCGTAAAATAGTTTATATGTCATCTCACTCTTTTTTGCATGTAAATACATTTAAATTTATCACTCATTGGAATACTGAAAAAAATGCCGAAATTATTAAAAATAATTTAAAAAATGACGAATTGTTAATCGAAATTAAGGAATTTATAAATAAAATATGTTATCAATTTTATCTATTATATATATTTTACAAATCAAACAGACTGTAATGTACCACATATGTTTTTACTCTATAAAAAAGATTCTTATATGAAATTAAAATGAGAAAATACCTTAACCATATATTTGGATTAATCTATTAACTTGATGTTAGATTAATTATGATAAATTAATTAGCATGAAACCTAATAAATCAATTATATTCTTTTTCTTGCATGTTTATATTTGGTGCATAATAAATTATTTATATTTAGTTGTAACCATCGTGCTCCACTAAAAATGTGAAACAATGTTACTCTTTTTTTAACTTGAATTTGTATGGACCGTTACACGAGAAGTATATAATTGTTTGTCTTAAATAATTATAATCAAAATTATTTATATTACTTTCAGCTCTTTTCGTGCATCGCACGGGTACACAAACCAGTATAAATGTATAAGACACGAACTGAATTCTTTATATATAAACTATCGGGTATTTGGTTAGTGAGATCAAATTAGTTTTAGATTATTTGAGATTAATTTTGTCACGTGGTTTGTTATTGTTTAGTATGTTTTTGTCGTGTTTTTAGACGTGTTTTCCAATCTCATTTCGTAGTATTTTAGTTAATTCTATATAGTATTTTGTTCGTTATTACGTCGGGTTTCGAATTTGTGCGTAGGTTGATTGGTTCTAAAAATGTCATGAATTGGAGTCGTGGAAATGAAGTTTAGCATGAGAAAGCGTAACGGACGAGTCGAGGATGAGCCGGGAGTACGGAGAAGGCCCGGAGTGCGACACGAGCCACCCCACGAACGCTCGACGTGCAGCACCCGCTGGGTGGCCCGCGCCAGAGGTCCAGTGCCCGTTGGGCTGCTGCTTCGGCTGGGACAAAGCCTTGGGTCCAGCGGCCTCTGGCTGGCTCGCTCGACTGAGACAGAATGTGGTTTGTAATTTCGCATTGGAACGAAGGATTGGGGGTGAGATTAACGTTCAATCCAAGATTTATTCTTAGTAAGTGTCTCTTATTCTTGAATATTGAATTGATTGATTTGTTTTTCTTTACCTAAGTTTATGATTTTTTTTTATTTTATTATTCATTGGTCTTTGATTCATGTTCTATTGATTTCACTTTTGTGCTTGTTTAATTGAAGCGATTAACTACCGTTTTATTGTTTATTGGCTGAGATCGAGAGATGATTCCAATATAAATTTAGGGTTAAATCAAACAATAATTCAAATCGAAAACGTAGGAATTATATTCGTTGTTTATCTATAATTTTTCTATTGTGTAATTCAAATACGAAAGTTATAAGTACTATTCAGTTATCGAATTCGTAAGTTAGATGATTAAGCAAATATAAGAAATCATTTATTAACTTCAAATCGTTGTTTATGATTTAGTAATTTTATTAGGGTAATCTAATACATGAGTCATTATTGTCGTCTATTTATGAATACATAAGTTAATAAATAGACTAATTTTTAACAAGCCCTCGATAATAAACAATTGTATGATTAATAGGAACATGATTTGATTAATTATAGATTTTATGAACGTGTGCCCTTAAATTCGGAATCCCACATTTTTATTATTTTTGTTCGTTTATTTTATTTCTTGTTATATAACTTTATCTTGATTTAGAGTGTTTAGGATTTCCCATTTATTTGTTTTTAATAACACTTAATATTAAATCGTCCTGCTAAACTTTTTATCGAGATTCGACCGAGGGTTAACTTGTCACGTACAATTGACCTCATATATTTGTGAGAACCTAGAGTACACATTTTAGGTCTATACAGTCATGACTCGTAACTCATGATTAATTATATGTGACATTATCTTGATATTAAGTGTCGAATATAAACTTTTGAACCAAACAACTCATAAAACTAATATTGATACTCGTTCATGCAAACCGAACGCCCTCTCCACACACACATATGGGTAGGTGAAAACCATGTTTTAGATATGAATGAAAACATATACATACTCCATATTATTATTATTTTGATCGGAAAATGATAAATTATTATTAATAATTGGTACTAGTAGTACCATGAAGCATTAAACATATTCAGAGAGAAAAAAATGATAAAGGAAAAAATCTGCACTCAAAAGGATTCAGCTGAAGAGACTTGAGGCTGCAGCAGAGAACCAACTTCTATATTACGTGATATTGGTTAAAAAATTATAAACCAATTTCCAGCTCCGATATTATCTCATCGAACAATCAGGGCTGGTCCTGACAAAAATTGGGCCCAAGACCAAATAATAAAAATAGACGGGAAAAAGACGGGCCGGTCCATTATGACCAAATATTGGGCAAAAAAACCATCAAAAAAACTTATTATCATGCGGCCCCAAATTACAAGTGGATGGACCAAAAAACCACCCATATAAATCGCGCCTCTCCACTTCAATTGTCCCCTCCTTCTTCCCCCCTCTCTCTCTCTCACTCAACCGCACCCTCTAGAAGAGCCATGGAGACTCTCAGATCACTCAAAAAATTCTGGATTGCTTCTTGCACTATTTTCGTCTTCTGGTATCTCCTTATCTACGCTTCCGATCGCTCGTCTCTGCCATCCCTCGCCGTCGCCAGGACCCAATCTTCCTCTGCTAGTGATAGTAACACCTCCGCCGTCTACGGCAGCGAGCAGAGGAGGAGATTGTGCAAGGGCAGATATATATACATTCATGAAAACAGTTCTCGCTGGAGATTATATTTCACAACCGAATGAAAACAGTAATGGTTTTGGATTTCAAACTAGATGGTTCATTACTTATGTGCTGATGGTTCATTACCTCTGTTCTTATGGTTCACAATGTCTGATGTAATGGTTCTCGCTCGTCTCTGCCAAAATCCTCGCGAAACCAGAAACCTAAATTCCTCTTGGTGGTTCTCTTGTTAGCTTATTCTAGTTTTTGCATAATCTGGATAGAATAATAAAGTTAAGTTCCAAACTGCATAAATCAACACACAACCATCAACTGAAGATAACTAAACCATCAGTGAGTACAAAGTAAACCAGTAAGATATAAAAAATAAACCATCTCGTATGAAAAACAAATCTAATGGTTTTAAGATTATGTGCATATGGTTCAAAAATTTCTCTTGATGGTTCTCTGGTTAGCTTATTCTGGTTTTTGCATAATCTGGATAGAATAATAAAGTTAAGTTCAAAACTGCATAAATCAATAAAAAAACCATCAACTGAAGATAACTAAACCATCAGTGAGTAAAAAGTAAACCAGTAACATATACAAAAGAAACCAACGTTGATATCACACAAATTCGATAAAACAGCGGAAATCAGATCATTGAAACTTGAAACTTGTGAATTGTTGAAAACCAACGTCTCCTCTCTACACTTAATCAACAATGAGAAACTGCAATCCATTAGGAAACAAAAATTCAGAACAAGGAAGAACCGACGATGAAAACGGAGAACCCGTCGAAACAAAAAAATGAAAATTAGAACAGAAAAAATAGGCAATTGAATCTGAAAATTGTAGTAACAATCAACCCAGCATCAAACGATCAAATATAGAAGAAGAAATCTCCGAAAAAAAGGAATAATGGATGGCGAATCATGCAAAATTTGATTCGCAGATGATTTTCTGCAACTAAGGTTAAAAACGTGAAACCACATCAATATTTTGGGTTTAATTGAACAAAAGTGTATTAGAATGGACCTATATGTCAATGAGAAAAAAAGGTGGTTTTATTTGACTACAAGTTCACCCAGGTGGACCTTAGAGACATTAATCCAAAATAGACTCTTATTTATTAATTTTTTTTTGTCAAAAAAAATATTTTATTATTAAAATATAAAAAAAAACAAAATATAAAAGGTAACAAAACATTTTAGGTAAAAAACTTTTTTTACAATATACTAGGAATAGGAAAACAGTCGTTCATTCAAATTGAACAATGTATGAACTTTACAAGATTTTAGAAATATATATATTGTAATGTGATTTAATGGTAAAAAATATTAGAAGAAAAAAAATATATCAAAATTTTTTAATAGTGTTGTAAAAGAAGAAACATAATTAATCCAAATTATGTATTATACATAAAATTAACAATTCAAATTGATTCATAATTCATATAATAGTGTTAATTTAACCAATGTAAAAGGCGAATTTAGTTATTTGCACAGTTTACAGTTGGGTTATGTCCATGTTTTATGATAAAACAGAGTTAAGCTAAAATATTGAACAAAATATATATTATTATCTCCGTCTACCAATATCTTTAACATATTTATTTTTTAGTCCGTCTACTAATTTTTAACACAAAAACTTTTTATTTATAGTAACTATCATATACACACAATTATAAATCACGTAGGATTCAAACTCTGTTTAATACACACATCTCAATTAATAATTATAATAAGTGTAACCTAAACTCAATTAATTACACTTTTTTACACAAAGTCAAAATATTACATTAAAACACATGCAGTATTAAATGACTGTTGCTAAATGATCACACATATTAGTAGTCACATAATATAAAATAAATAAAATAATAAAAAATTATACATTAATAAGTAAAATTTAAATAAAAATATAATAATATACATATATTCGCTTGTTGATATTAAATTATTACTTATATTACATTTAAAATTTAATATTTTATTAATATTATTCGTATTTTAAAGTTTGAAAATAGCGGAACATCATACAAAACATAAAAATAAAATACAATTTAACATATTAGAAAAGAACGCCGCATTCATAATCTTATTTATAATTACTACTATTTGTATTTAAAATTAAATTTTGATCGTAAAAATAATAAATAAAAATTCATTCAATTTGTAACATACAATTGTTGCCACACATATTTATTTGAAAAAAAGAATAAATAAAATTTAATAAACAATATTCTTATTTGCATCAATTATAATTTTTTATAAATCCTAAATTTATATTTTTATAATTTTAAATTGGAATATAAAGATTTTATTCTTAAGTAAGATAAGTACATGTACATTGACTCTTCTTGTTGAATTGATAAATTTTTAAAAATTTACATATTTTTATTTACAATATCATTAAAAACAAAGTAAATTTCTACTATTTAAAAACATTTATATAATAATAATAATTTTCTACATAAATAAATATCATTAAATTTATAATATAATATTTTTGTAAATAACATTTGTAAATAAATGATGGCACATCGAAAAGATAATCTCTCGTATTTTTAACATCAGTAAAGATAAACGATAATAAAACAATTTTACAGAAAAATTGGCTATATTTAACTAATTTGGTATATTAACCTTTGATATACTGTGAACGCTTTAAGATTTTGATTAATTAAATTATATTCATAGAATTATTATTTTCTTTATTTATAGTATTTAAAACTATCAAAATAACTTTATAACATAATAGAAATTTATTTAAATATGATTTGGTTTGCTTGATTAATTAATTAGATTGAATTGATATAATTATTATTTTTTAAATTTATATTTTTCATTTAAAATGTATTATTTAATCACACATTTAAATTAGAAAGAGAGCATATAAAATATGAAGTGAGAATTTTTAATGAGAAATATATATTTGAAGAGTAATATATCATATCCATTCAATGTAATTAATCAAGCAAACAAAAACCATGACTCAATAGTTTCTGTTATACTCCCTCTGTCCCACTATTTCCGTCCTCTTTTATATTGAAATGAGTGTATTATTTTAATAAAAGAGGACGGAAATAGGGGGACGGAGGGAGTATGTATTAGAAAGAAACTAGAAATAGAATGTTAGAGAAAAAAAAAGGTTATAGTATAGGCAGTGTAGTCCATGACTTGCCTTCCATTTCTCTTTCTTGAGCTGTGAAACAAAACCCTAAATGGGGTTCAGCTCGCCGCCAGATTAATCCTACTCTTATTAAATAAACATGTGAATGTGATCCTTATTGTCTCACTCAGTTTTTGTACAAGCTTTAGGCCGATACCATTTCACTCTTCAGACACGGCTCCATTTATTTTCCACCCTTCTTTTTTATCATAATAATGGAATATTGCACATTTATTTGAGATTCGTTGAAGGACAATGGATAAAGCTTCTTTGATTTACGGTTACTTAACCTACGCTGGAAGTGAGTTTTTTTTGGTGGGGTCGCTTTGAGGATTTTATTAATATTCAGGAACTGAGTTTTTATTATAACTGATTGTCAAAGTTGAGATTTTTACGAGTTTGAAACACTTTTTGTTAGTGGGCTGTATTGTTATGTTTGGTTCTTGATGTGTTGATCGAGGTTCTATGTTGCTGGTGTTAATTCAAGCTTTTTATTTTTTGTATGTGGAATGAACAGTTGATATATGCTGCTATTGAGCTTGTGAAGAAGCATGTTATCTGAATTAGGTAGAAGGCCGATGATAGGGAATAATGAAAATTCATTTGGTGATGAGTTTGAGAATGAGATAGGTTTCTTGCTCCGCGAGGAGAGGAGGGATGATCATGAAAATGATCTGAATTTGTATAGGAGTGGATCGGCTCCACCTACTGTTGATGGCTCGCTGAGTGCTGTTGGTGGGTTGTTCAACCACGGTGTTACTGGTGCTCCGGCCTTTGCTGATTTCGCGAAAAGCAGTGGCAACCAGTTCGAGTCGGAGGAGGAGCTTAGGTCTGATCCTGCATATATGTCTTATTATTACTCGAATGTGAATTTGAACCCGAGGCTGCCACCACCTCTGGCATCAAGGGAGGATTGGCGGTATGCTCAGAGGATGCAAGGAGGGAGCTCAGCAATTGGTGACAGGAGGATGGTTAATAGGGACGATATTGGCAATGGTGGGAGGTCCATGTTTCCATCACAACCTAGTTTCGACACGAGGAAGCAAGAGAAGGAGGACATGGACAGACTGCAGGGTTCTGTGGAATGGGGTTTTGATGGACTTATTGGTTTGCCTGGATTAGGACTTGGTAGCAAACAAAAGAGTCTTGTAGAGATATTTGAGGTTAGTATGACCTCCTCTCTAGACTGTTCTTTTTGCTCATTAACCCCGGACACTTCTTTCTTAGTTTCATACCTAATGACTAATGTGTTAGCTTTGATACATTGCTCATGGTGATGAGATTTTCGTCTTTATCATGATATTTACGGTTGTTGGTCTTTCTTTCGAATAATGTAATGGTACAATTCTTTCTAATTTCTTTGTTTGTTTCTTGAGTTCCATTCCCAACATGAATTTATTTTATATTGCCAAAATCTTGTTCTATCTTGGTATGTTTGGTAGTATTTGTAAAAGGGATTGTGAACATTAATGGAAAGGCAACCACTTTGCTGAAATGGTATATATTTTTTTCTGTTGAATAAAACATGCTCTAGTTGATGCTTGCGGTTTTTGATATGGTTAACCTAGACATGATGTTTCTGGACATGATGTTTCTGATAGGGATATGTGTCCATTTAGCATCTTTTGGCACATCGCTCGATATGCTTGTATTTATGTGTGCTTAGGAATTAAATGTTTATTCTTTTGGGTGATAACTATTTGTATTTATTTCCTAGATTCTCAACTGAGTGTAAGGATCATGGTTTCTTCTCTGTCTTCTTTCATTACAATGCTGTTTCTTTTTCTGTGTTGAAAAGTCTTTTATGTTTCGCATGATTATGAGGTTGTGTGTTAGCGTTAAGTTTCCTATAAGTCAAATGTTCTATTCTGATATCTTCTCTAAATGTTTATTTGCAGTTTCAGATATAAATGTTGTTGATGAATTGAGTATACAATGTTATTCTACACATTCAATTACTTATTGTTAAAAACCATATGCGGCGTGGACTAGTCCTCTTTAGTTCTTTGTAGCTTTTCTGACTTCTCTGTGTGCTTGCAGGATGATTTCCACCAGGCCACTCCGGATTCTACACACCCTTCAAGACCAGCTAGCAGAAATGCTTTTGATGAGAATGCTCATGCTTTGAGCTCAGCAGAAGCTGAGCTTGCTCATCAGTATGGAGATTTTGCATCCTCGGATCCCTTGCTCTCAGCTTCAAATATGCAGAGCTCAACAGGTGCTCAGCATTCAGGATCATCTGCCTCATACTCTTATGCTGCTGTGTTAGGGGCATCTTTGTCAAGAAGCACAACACCTGATCCTCAACGAATTGCAAGAGCTCCCAGCCCTTGTCCAACTCCCATTGGTGGGGGTAGGGTGGGAAGTTCAGAAAAAAGAAGCATTCGTAATGCCGGCTCATTTAATGGGGTGTCCTCTCACTCAAAAGATACCGCTGATCTGGTTGCTGCTTTGTCTGGAGTGAACCTCTCGAATGGCATTGTCGATGAGGAGCATCATCTATCTTCTCATATTGAGCATCTGGATGATCCTAAGAATTATATTTTTCAAATGCAGGCAGGCCAAAATAATGTTAGACAACATACATATAATAAAAGACATGAACTTGGGCAGTCAAATATGTCTTCTGCACCGGATTCTGTTCTACGCAATGGTTATTTGCCACATCTGAATAATAGTACTTACCTTCAAGCTGAGCTTCAGAAAAATGGTTTTCCGTCGAATGATTCATACAGGAATGGATCTTCTAATGCTGCAATGACTGGTGGTGGCGGCATACTTCCTCAATACCAGCATTTAGATAGTCCCAACTCACCCTTTTCAAATTATCGAAGTGGCTTTCCGATGAGTCCAATTTCTGGTCAACTCGGCAGTCCCAATTTGCCTCCACTGTTTGAGAATGCTGCTGCTGCATCTGCTATGGCTGCATCTGGAATGGACTCCAGAATGTTGGGAGGATCAAGTTTTGGTGCTGGCGGTGCAGAGCTGAACCTGAGTAGACAGATGGCTGGGAATGCGCCGCAGTCACCTTTTGTTGACCCTTTGTATCTTCAGTACCTTAGGACTGCTGAATACTCTGCAGCACAAGCTGCAGCTCTTAATGATCCCTCTGTTGATAGGAACTACTTGGGTGATTCAAACTTTGATCTTCTTCAGAAAGCTTATCTCGGAAATTTGCTACCTGCTCAGAATTCAGAGTATGGTGCTCCCTACGGCAGCAAAAGTGGTGCATCTAATTATCATGGTTATTATGGCAATCCTGCTTTCAACATGGGATTGTCATACCCTGGCAGTCCCTTGGCGAATCCAACTGGAGGACCTGGTAGCCCCATCAGGCAAGGTGACTTCAATATGAGATTCCCGGGTGGGCTGAGAAATGCAGCTGGGAGTGTCGTTGGTCCCTGGCACCTGGACCCTAGCTTGGGATCGTCACTGCTCGAAGAGTTCAAGAGCAATAAAGCTAGATCCTTTGAGCTTTCAGAGATTTCCAGTCATGTTGTTGAGTTCAGGTATGTATTTTACTTTGTGATGGCAATTTAATCAAGAAGAGTTGGTATCTGACTTTTTTTTCTTCCTTTAACAGTGCTGATCAATATGGGAGCCGATTTATTCAACAAAAGCTTGAAACTGCGACACCAGAAGAGAAGGACATGGTTTTCAAGGAAATTTTTCCTCAAGCTCTTACACTGATTACCGATGTATTCGGTAATTATGTTGTCCAAAAGGTAACCAACATACTTGACCAGTCATTCAGTTTACATGTTTTGCATAATTGTGTCTATTAGACCTTTGTAGTTCATCTGGAGCTGATCTTTTGTCCTCCCAGTTTTTTGAACATGGCATGCCATCTCAAAGAAGAGAATTAGCCAGCAAGCTTTTTGGTCATGTGCTAAACCTGAGCCTCCAGATGTATGGTTGTCGAGTTATACAAAAGGTAATGTTTATCCTTGTTATGAGGTAAGTTCAAGACTTGTTTGTGAAATCCTATCTATATAATTATTTCTCTGCCAGAGAATTTATAAATCCCCAAACCGGCCATAAAAGTTGAATTGGGGGTATGTACTCGTTCAAAAAAAATTGTTCATTTGTTGGAATTTGAAAATGTTATCTGATTATGTAGGCAATAGAAGTTATTGACGTGGATCAGAAAATCAAAATGGTAGAAGAGCTGGATGGAAATATCATGCGATGCGTGCGTGATCAAAATGGGAATCATGTCATTCAGAAGTGCATTGAGTGTGTTCCTGAGGAGCATATTCAGTTTGTTGTGTCAACATTTTTTGACCAAGTCGTGACCCTCTCTACTCACCCATATGGCTGTCGTGTGATACAGGTTAGGAGAAGTGTATGAATAAATTTCTGCCATTTTTACCTTGATTCTTGCAGAAATATCACTTCACATTGTGATTTAACTTTGTTTCCTCAGAGAGTTCTTGAGCATTGTAAGGATGAAAAAACCCAGATGAAAGTGATGGAGGAGATTCTGGCATCTGTAAGCATGCTAGCGCAGGATCAGTATGGGAACTATGTTGTTCAGGTTTGTAATTTTGTCTAGAAAAGCCATATGTATTTGTGGCCTTGTGGAGGCATTGTTGTGGTATTATGTGGATGCAATAAAGTTTGATGCATGTTTGCTTTATATAATTTTTTCTTTAATGTTACACCTTTATGCACCTTGGCATTCTTCTTCATTAGTAATTTTATTCCCAGAGTCCCTCTACTTCCAATTCGAAACCTATACTAATTGTACAATTACATATTTAGTTGCAAATCATCTCTTTAGTTTGGAGTATCTTACTTTTATATGCATATTTTACGAAAATGTAGAATATAAAACAAATATTACTTCTTTGGCATATATTCACTATTTCATCCTACCAAAGTTCGAGCTGCAATGATTGTCTGAAGTTGGAAGGGATTGAAATGAATAATATGACTTTTCTGTATGTTAAATGCGTCCTTTTCTTGTGTTGTTCTCGTCTAGTTCATGTCCATTGCATATTATTGCTTTCTCTTTTGAGAGTTTATTTATGTCCACGGATTTTGTAGCAAGCGGGAAACCACTAGAGTTCCTGGAGGAACTTTTTACTTATTTATTGTTCTTACAGCATGTACTGGAGCACGGCAAGCCGGATGAACGATCGACCATAATTCAGGAATTAGCTGGAAAAATAGTTCAGATGAGCCAGCAGAAATTTGCATCAAATGTTGTTGAAAAATGCTTGACTTTTGGTGACCCAAGCGAACGCCAGTTACTGGTGACCGAGATGCTTGGGACAACGGACGAAAATGAACCTCTTCAGGTTTGTTATATGTACTTCCGATCACATTCACGGTATACTAATTATCTGTTTGCAGCAATCTAATACTCCCTCCATCCCACTAAAAGCGTCCATGTTTCCTTCAAAATAATAAAGTTCACATTTTTAACACACAAAACTTACTTTCTTAATCTCCGTACCTATTTCAACGTGATCACTTTTAGTGGGACATAGATAGTATTATTATTACGGTGTCGTGTTCATGTTTTCTGTTCTGTGCTGCTTTTCAAGATGTTAATTATTCTTAAGAGTATCAATAGTTGTCCTAAACTCGGGAAACCATCCTCTGCGACCAGGCTATGATGAAGGATCAATATGCAAACTATGTCGTACAGAAAGTACTCGAGACATGCAGTGATCAACAGCGTGAACTGATCATGTGTCGAATTAAGATCCATCTGAATGCACTGAAGAAGTACACCTACGGGAAGCATATAGTAGCCCGTGTAGAGAAACTTGTCGTTGCTGGGGGTACGTACATCCCAACCATTTTAATTCTCTTTTGAACCACTCTCCTTATTACCATACATTATCGTAAATGCAGAGAAGAGAATTGCTGCAGCAGCAGCTGCTCAGATCCCTAACGGTGCATAGACTCGATGATTTAGGAAAGGAAGTTGTACAGCTAACTCAGCCTAGTTTCGGCTAGTTCTGTTTCCCTCTCTATCGTGTGGTGCTCTGCCCGTACACACCTATCTCCCGGTTATGAGCAAATGCAAATAAAAAAGTCGCCTGTACTAAAAAAGTGTGTAGATTGTGTAGTAGTGCTAAGTTAAGTTTATACGTAGAGTGTATGTAGTTTAGCTTGAGGCACAAGGGACGGACGATCGTTTTACCTGTCCCCGTCTGGAGGTGATAAAGAATGACTATACAAAATGCTGAGGTTGTAATATAGAAGCCAAGGTGATGTTACTTTCTTCCCATGTACAAATCATGATGGATGCCAAGTGCTGCCTCTTTTCTAGTTATGGTATTGACTTTTATGTATCTCTTTACTTTGAACTGTTTTCTTGCTTTTGAGAGGAAGTACATTCAAGTTTAGGGTTTTTTGTAGTTTTCTTGATCTGCATTGGAATAAATTATGCTTTCATTATGTTATGTGATGTTTCTTCTATGAAAAAAGGTGATCAACTATTCATGTCCTACTAAAGTTATTCACAAGGGATTCAACTTTTCTTTTTGTAAAAGCAACTATTCAATGTAGCTCAGAGGATTAGAGCACGTGGCTATGAACCACGGTGTCGGGATTCGAATCCTTCCTCACCCACAGCTGGCCCAAAAGGGGAGAACCTTTTGCTTGTAGGAAAAGAGGAGCATGGATTATTTTCAATCTTGTATTTTTGTACACTGAACACCAACTCAATCTCGATAGTTAGGCGTTGCTTCTTCCTTCATTCTTCCCCAAGGTAAAAGCATGAAAGGGTGCCACTTTGTCAGTGATGTACGAAATTGGACTACTTTTTTGCTTTTTTGATGCAGAAGTACGTATTTTTGGAACTGTCATTTAAAAAAAAAAAAGAAATTACTCATTGGTATAAGTGGATGTGAAAGACATCTATTGTTGAAGTGAATATATAAAATAATCAAATAAGATTATAAAAGATAAATAATGACCACTAACGTAATAATATTTAAATTTTAGTTATTTCTATATTTTTTAAATTAAAATATATTTTTAATTTTAAATAAATTAAATTTGAATATAAGTATATTCATTTTTTTAATAATTGTTAAATAATCTTACCTCATATGTGCCATTTAAATTTAAATAAAATGGTACATATTGTAATTTATATTTAAAATTATTATAATTTAATTATTATATTTGTTATAAATAATGTTATTTTATGAATATTACTATTAGAATATTTATTTATTTATGTATATCTTTTGTAATATGAACCATCTATATATACAATAAAGTTTCAAGTTTGAAATTTGGTTAATATACCATAATAGTCATTCTTAAAAAAAATTAGTAAATAATAGCCACTTAAATTATAACATATCAATTATAGCCACTTTTTCTATAAATTTACTAATTTAACCTTAATGATCATAATTAAACTATTTTAACAAACATTCATATTTTTTTGCCAAAACTATTTCTTTCATCCAATTTTATAATAAATTCACAAAATCACCACAGTCGTCGTCGCTACCGCCGTCATCATCGTTGCTGCCGCTGTCGCCGCAGCCATCGCCACCACTGTTGTCGTTGCTGTTCATAATTGCACGAATTACTTGAGTATGACGAGTTTTGGTTATGTTCGTATAATTACAGGACAAAGATGATAATATACTAAAGAAATCACACAAACACGACCAGTTTTGGTGTGATAGCAGTCTCTATAATTTGACATGTGACGTTTTCTTAAAACCAATCCATTAATTACGTAGTAAGAATTAATAAATAATATTTAGAATTAATAAAATAAATTATCTAATATAAAAAATTATTATTTTTTATTTACCTTTATTTAATAATTTTAAGTAAAATATGCTTAATAAATATAAATTATTAAGCATGAATAACATAAATTAAAAATTATGTACACATTTATATACTTTCAATTTAATAAACATTTCATTCGTTTAATTAAATTTTTTTTTCATGTAAAATAAGGAATAACATTAAAAAAAAAGGTAATGTAATTTTTACATTTTAAAAAGTTATTTTTTAATATTTTAATAAATTAATATAAATAAAATAATTAAACAATAAAATAAACTGCTTATAACGAGACATAGAATCGATTAATAACATAAAAATTAGAAGAGGAAATTTTTGGCAGATCTATATATATATAAAACAGGAAGCATTCCAATTGAAATCAATTTGAGTGGCAAATTTTGTAAATAACTTCAATTTCAATGGCAAATATAATCCTACAACTATTAAATTTAAAAATTAACCTTAACATGATTCGATCTCTATACCTTTTATAAGAAAGCCTATAGTGTGAACCAATGGAGCAACAAGATTACTTGAGCATTGAACAAATCATAATATACATGTACAACTGAATCTGGTTTATGTTTAGCGTTTAGCTTATTAATTTTTAAAACTTTATAGATTATTTTCTCTCTCCTATAACACATTTCTCCTAAAATTATTTATTTTTTTCGTAAAAATATTTGCAATATTATGCATATTAAATTAAAGATCTCGACAATACATTTAATTTGATATATGTTATATAAAATATAAATTTAATATAAAAAATTATAACACATTAGTAAATTGAAAATAATTATATGTATACATATTATTATACATATAATATATTTTACTAAATTATAATGTTCCAAATTATAAAGTTGAATACTCTTTATAATATGTTTTAATATTATGCATGAAAGTTGAAACTCAATCCATTATAAATTGAGACCATGCATAGAAGCTCATTATAAAGTTTTTTTTAATGGATGTCTTAATATTTTTAGAGAAAATATTTAAAATTATTTTATTTTATTAAATATAAAATAATAAAAAATAATATAATATAAAAATATGAATCGTTCATATTTATTTTTAGTTAACACAATGAGAGATATTTTTAGACAATCAACTCTTTGTGAGATAAATTATATGTAGATCAATATTAATTAAAAAATTGCTCAAACAACTAAAAATTATAACACTTATAAATATACTATGTTAATTTTATTATATGATCAATTAATTATTATTAGTATTTAAACCAATTAAAATTTATTAAATTACAGAAGTAGAAGTGCTCATGATTGTAGTTTGGAACCTAACTCCTTCGAATATTCAAAATCAGAACCAAATCGTTTTTAAGATAGTTCACGATTTGGAATCGAATCGTATTGAACGGCTAGAATTATATTTATGAACTATCCAAAAATTAATACTAATATATATGAAAATTTAAAAATTCTTATTATTATGATTACGTAATAATTTATATTATCATTTAACTTTTCAAAATTTTAATGTTTTATTTGTTAATTTTAAAATTAGAATGACTATAAAAATAAAATTTAAATATTATTATATTATCATATAAAATCATAAAGTTTTATTAATTTTCAAATTCCAAAATTAAATTTTGATTTTTAATTTATTTTATTATTAATATATTCATAAGTTTTAATGTGTTATTGTGAATTATATAAAAATACATTTTACAAATAACAAATAAATTGAATTGGATAAAATAAATTGAAGTTATTGGTTTGGATCGCTGATCATGGTTTCAAAATTTTGAAATTATAACTGAACCGTCCTCTACACAGTCATATTTGAAATCGAACCATCGTTTATGATTAAGGTTCTAAAACTACCGATTATTATCTGATTACATCATTTTCGATTATTTTAAATATCTCTATGCATAAATTATTGATGAATAACATATTCCCGTGCATAGCACGGGTGCACAAACTAGTTTTAATAACATCAAAATTGGATTGAGTGATATGTTTTTCATGTAAAATAAGGAATAATGAAAAAAATAAAAGGTAATGTGATGTTATTGTACTTATGTTATCTGTACTTTTCTTCATTTGTTTTTCTAGTAATAATTTGTTAATTGTGAAAACCGCTCATTTCAATAACATGAAAATGAAAAATGCCCAAGTTATAAAATATACATGAAAAATACCAAAAAGTACCAAAATACTCCATATTATATTTTAAAATATATGTATTCAACCTAAAACACAAAAATTCTCAAAATTAACACTATCAACCTAACAATATCTCATTGCTTACTGAATTCACTACCTTTCTTAATGACCAAAATTTCACAAGACTCGAACGAATTATATATATTCTATGTTCTAACAAAAATCTGGTTGTCGAAAAAAAAATCAAAAAAATTATTGTCGTAATTATAGCTTTTCACGACCATATTTTTATTTTGTTTTTACGTTAAATTTCAATTTGTCAATATAAGCATTTCCCATAAAAATCTGGTCGTGTAACTTCAACTTAAAAAAAATCTGATCGCTAGTTTAACATCATGTACCAAATGACGACCAAAATTTAGTGAGTTATGATCAAATTTTTAAAATTATTGTTCTATAAGTTTTAATTTGTTGATACAAGCACAAATCCTAAAAATCTGGTCGTTTAATGTATTTCTTATAATAAATTCATATCGATTGAAATATCTCGTATTAATAAACAACCAAAATTTATTTTCATTCAATAAAAGGTAAGAATATTTTTGTCTCTTCACCCATTTTTGAATAGTTTTCATAGAGTTTTTACCGTATGAAATTTTAATTTTGTACTTATGGAAATAGATACTTTAATTACCTACCCTATTTTTTTTCCTCCGACAAAAATTAACATATAAATAAAAATAACTATTCCCTTCATTCCGTTAAATGCGGCCACAAAGGATCCGACACGAAAATTAAAAAAGTAAAATATTGTGGTCTAAAAAAGTAGAAAATATATATTTTAAAATTAAAATTATTTCTTTTTGAAAAAGTAGCTCGTGACTGAGTACTACAAAATAGAAAATGATATTCCTAGACTGTACACGTGGCAAATTCGAGATTCTTTACGAAGAAAGTCAAAATCCCTCCGAAGAAATATATTACTAAAAGAAAAAAGTAAATAAATAAGAAAAGAAGAAGAGAGTTACGGCAGTAATAAACAGTAGAAGAGGAGAGAGATGGAGAGCGAGCTTGGAGCCTTGGATTTAGGTAGTGCAGTGCATTAACCACAAGGGGAAGTTTGTAGTAGTTCTCACACTGAATGTAGAGAGGGAACGTGTCACTCGCAGATTTTTGTTTTGGAAAACAAGTACCAGCGAAGCTCATTCTCTCTTCTCTCCCTAAAATCTCTCTCTCTGTGTATGTGTACTGAAGAACCATTTTTTATTTGTTTATTCATTTGTGGTGTTGATATAAATCATTGGAACTACAGGAGTCGGTTATCTATCACCGGGTCAATTAGGGTTCCTATTATTAAGCGAGTTTGTTTATTGACAAAATTTAACTCAGAAATATCGCCATGTATTTTTAGAAACTGTGTGCGTATATAAATTTAGCAGCTTACATGAATTTAGCCACTGTATTCAACCACTACAGCGCTTTGTCTCTTTCTCTTTCCACACTTGTGGTTTTGCGTAACAAAACCCTAAAAGGGGTTCTTTGCGGTAACGATTCGCCGCCATTTTGATATTTTTTCTCACTCAGCCTCATTCTCTTTCTTGACACACTAATGCTCGCTTCTTAGCTGAGCTTGCTTTCGTTCCTTGTATTATAACAAACTATGTTAAGAAATGGATGCCACTCTTTTTCCAACACTTACGAAATGGAGTTTACGGTTATTGTGGACTGAGTTTTTGTCCCTTTATATTTGATCGTGCGGTTTCTCACGACTTTATTTATCTTAAAGAACTGAGCTATCTTGAGACTTGGATGGTCAAAGGTTGGTTTCTTGACACCCCCAGGCTTTGCTTTTCAATTTGCTCATGTGGGTTTTTGTTTGGATTAGTTAAGTTTTGTTCTTGGTAGCTCTATATGGTTTTATAGGATTGGCATGTTCGTGGTGTTATTGATTAACTTGATTTTTTTTAATTCTTGTAATGAACAGAGATTTGGTGGGTTTTAATTTGTGAAGGAACATGTTCTCTGATTTGGGTAGGAGGCCGATGATGGGAAATGGTGAAAATTCCTTTGGGGATGAGTTTGAGAATGAAATAGGGATGTTGCTACGTGAGGAGAGGAGGCAAGAGGATGCTGATCTTGAAAAAGAGCTTAATTTGTGTAGGAGCGGATCAGCTCCACCTACAGTAGAGGGTTCGCTTAATGCAGTTGGTGGGTTGTTCAACCACGGAGTCAGCAGTGGAACTGGTGGTGGACCCAGAGTTGGTGCAGCAATTGATGACTTTGCAAGAAATAAGAGTGGCAATGGATTCAATTCAGAGGAGGAGCTTAGGTCTGATCCTGCCTATTTATCTTACTATTACTCGAATGTCAATTTGAACCCGCGGCTGCCGCCTCCTCTGTTGTCAAGAGAGGATTGGCGGTTTGCTCAGAGGCTACAAGGAGGGAGTTCTGCTGTTGGGGATAAGAGGAAGGTGAACAGGAATGACAGTGGCAATGGTGGGAGATCCCTATTCGGGATGCCTCCTGGTTTCAATCCGAAGAAGCAAGAGGATGAATATGAGGACAAATTGCAGGGTTCTGCGGAGTGGGGTGGTGATGGACTTATTGGTTTGCCTGGGCTAGGACTAGGTAGCAAGCAGAAGAGCCTTGCAGAGATTTTCCAGGTTAGCAATTGTCACTGTATCTTATTCTGTACGTTACATTTTTCACGGATGCTTATTTGATACTCTGAGATTTGATATTGGTTTCTAAAGATTGTGGTTATGCTTGCAGATTCTTCAGTCCAGTTATGAAGAGTTTCATAAAATATGTTCTCTTTTAACATTCTATCTCACGAGTTCATTCCACAGTTCCTAAAAACTGGTGCTATTTAACACGTGTCTTAGGATTTTGGTATCCTCAATTTCTTAAAAATAACAGACTCAAGTTAAATATACATTGCTTTAACATATCCACGAACTAAATATACTTAGCTTTGTTTTGTTTTATGTCATTGCATTGGCTTCTTCAATGAAGCCCCCTTGTTAAAGTGATGCATTATCTGATATAATCATTGAAAGCACAGCATGATTTATTTAAATTGTATTAGTATTTCAAACTCTAGAAATCAGCGTACTTGCATATTACAGCTATGCTCTTCCTAGTGCCTCCTAGATAGGATTAGCATATCTGCATTATAATTCATTTTTTTCTAATTGGGGTAGTGTTTGCATCTTCGAATCTCCTCTTGAGGCCATTTTTGTGAAGCATTAGTTCATGCTTTATTATGTGTCTTTAAGAAATTTTCTATTGGGGCAGTGGGTGGTTAGGTACTACTTATGTCAGATTACTCATTCTGCATGCTCCATCCCTTTTATTTAGTCTAAGCTCTCAGTGTCTATGCAGGATGACTTGAACCGTGCTACTCCTGTTCCCAGTCATCCTTCTCGTCCTGCTAGCAGAAATGCTTTTGATGATAATTCTAGTGCTATGGGTTCAGCAGAGGCTGAGTTGGCTCATCTACGTCACGAGTTGTCTTCATCCGATCTTGTACACTCTACTTCAAATATCCAGACCTCATCTGCTGCTCAGCACACTGGAGCAGCTGCATCATATTCTTATGCTGCTGTCTTAGGTGCATCCTTGTCCAGAAGCTCAACTCCTGATCCTCAACGAATTGCAAGAGCACCTAGTCCTTGCCCAACTCCTATCGGAGGAGGCAGGGCAGGAAATCCAGAGAAAAGAAACATTAACAGCTCTAACTCTTTCAATGGTGTATCCCATTCCAATGAATCTGCTGATCTTGTGGCTGCTTTATCGGGCTTAAACCTTTCAAATGGCATCATGGAGGAGGAGAATAATTTATCCTCTCGGATTGAGTCTGATGTTGACGAACACAATAATTATCTTTTCAATCTTCAGGGAGGCCAGAATAATGCAAGACAACAAACTTATTCAAAGAAACATGAAGGTGGACAATATGTTATGTCGTCTGTTTCGCAGGCAGGAAAAATGATGCCTTCTGATTCAGGTATGAGAAATGGTGGTGCATCGGGTATCAGTGTTAACCCATACCTTAAAGTTTCTCCTAATAACCCATACCTTAAAGTTTCTCCTAATACCGTAGCTAATGGTGTGGGTGGTGCAATTCCTCTGTATCAGCATCTTGACAGTCCCAACCTGTCATATTCAAGTTATGGATTAAGCGGTTACCCTATGAGTCCAATATCAGGTCAACTTGGCGTCTCCAATTTCCCACCATTGTTTGAAAATGCTGCTGCAGCATCAGCTATGGCTGTACCTGGGATGGACACTAGGAGGTTGGGGGGATCAAATATTGCTGCTGCTGTTGCTGCTGAGCAAAGCCTAGGAAGACTGGGAAATCAGGTTCAGGGTAGCACATTGCAACCATCTTATGTTGACCCGTTGTATCTGCAGCATCTGAGAACTGCTGAATTTGCAGCACAAGCAGCAGCTGCTAATGATCCTATGGGTAATTCACACACGGACCTGCTACAGAAAGCCTATCTTGGGAATCTGTTATCTCCCCAAAAATCTCATTATGGTGTTCCTATGGGTGGCAAAACAGGGGGTGCATCTAGTTCTCATGGTTACTATGGGAATCCTGCTTTTGGAATTGGATTGTCATATCCTGGAAGTCCTCTGGGTAGTCCAGTTATTCCAAATTCAGGTGGAGGACCCGGTAGCCCTATGAGGCATGGAGACTTCAACATGAGATACCCTGGTGGGTTGAGAAATAATTCTGGGAGCATCATTGGACCCTGGCACTTGGATAACATGGACAGTACTTTAGCTTCTTCCCTGCTGGAAGAGTTCAAAAGCAATAAAGCCAAGTGCTTTGAACTTTCAGAGATTGCTGGCCATGTTGTAGAATTCAGGTATGCTTGCCCCAAATTGAAAAAGCTATTCATTTTCTATTGGTATTTGATTTCTCATCATTATACCTTTTATCAGTGCTGATCAATATGGAAGTCGATTCATTCAACAAAAGCTTGAAACTGCAACAACAGAAGAGATGAACATGGTTTTTCAGGAAATATTTCCTCAAGCTCTTGCATTAATGACTGATGTGTTCGGTAATTATGTAATTCAAAAGGTACCAGTTTCGGTGACTAGCTGTAGTTTGGTATACACTTTTCATTCCACCTCTGCATTAAGTTTTATACCTTTTCAGTTCTTCGAACATGGTATGGCAATCCAAAGAAGAGAGCTCGCTGACAAGCTTTTTGGTCAAGTACTTGCTTTGAGCCTCCAAATGTATGGTTGTAGAGTGATCCAAAAGGTAACATCAGCTTTGGATTTTTCACATTAATTTATGTTGTTTTTCGCATAAAGCTGTCTGAAGGGAGCTCTTATGGTACTTGGTTGCACATAAAATCCTCTTTTCATCAATCTTCCTTATCCAGTAATTTTCTAGCTTATATAGCTATCCAAATCAAGATCTTTCCAATGATAATTAATGTCTCATTATGTAGGCGATAGAAGTAGTCGATGTGGATCAAAAGATCAAAATGGTGGAAGAGCTGGATGGACATGTCATGCGTTGTGTTCGTGATCAGAATGGGAATCATGTTGTCCAGAAGTGCATTGAGTGTGTCCCCGAGGAGCATATTCAGTTTATTGTCACCACATTCTTTGACCAAGTAGTGACTCTCTCCACTCATCCTTATGGCTGTCGTGTGATACAGGTGACTAAGAACTGTTTAGATGTCTTTTTTGCACACTTATAATTTGAAATTACTTTCAAAGAGTTAACACGTAACGTATGATGCTTCCATTTACGCAGAGAGTTTTGGAGCACTGTCAAGATGAAAACACCCAGAGCAAAGTCATGGAAGAAATTCTGGGGTCTGTAAGTATGCTGGCACAAGACCAGTATGGAAATTATGTAATTCAGGTTTGCAACCTTGTTTCTTCTGTAGACACATAGCTTGTTATACTACATCAATTAAAGCTTAATTTTGTGTTACATATATTTACTTATAATTTTTTTTTACTTGACCGTCTGTTCTTGGCGTCTTTTCACCATACTGTTTCCTCTGTTGTTGCCATAGCATGTACTGGAGCATGGAAAACCACATGAGCGAACAGTCATTATTCAGGAATTAGCTGGGAAGATTGTCCAGATGAGCCAGCAGAAATTTGCATCAAATGTTGTTGAGAGGTGCTTAATTTTTAGTGATCCTAGTGAACGTGAACTATTGGTGAATGAGATGCTTGGTACAACTGATGAGAACGAGCCTCTTCAGGTTTGTTACGTACAATATGTCTCTCTTCAGAAGAATTTATTATCTTAGTTGTACATATGTGTATCATATATTCATTCGTGGAAGCTAATAATTCTTCTCTCCCACTCTCCCTCAACCAGGCCATGATGAAGGACCAATTCGCGAATTATGTTGTACAGAAAGTACTTGAAACTTGTAGTGATGAGCATCGCGAACTGATCATGTCAAGAATAAGAGTGCACTTGAATGCATTGAAGAAATACACATACGGGAAGCACATAGTAGCTCGTGTGGAGAAACTTGTTGTTGCTGGGGGTACGTTCACTCTCAACCTTCTGATTTCTTGTTTGGAAAAATATAATGAAATACACCCTCTTTACATCACACGCTTCTTACGTATTATCCTATTTGTTGGTAGAGAAGAGAATCGCCGCACAGACCCAAAATCCAGCGTAGACGACAGTGTCGTAGGGAGGAAAGAAAGAAGTTGTACAGCTAACCGAGGCTAGTTTGGGCTACCTCTCTCTCTCTCTCTCTCTTGTCTTTCTTTTCTCGACCACCACGTCCACGTACGTACGTATCTTTGATGCTGATTGCAAATAAAATGATGTTACCTGTACTAGAAACTTGTACATTGTGTAGTGTTAAGTTTATACACAGAGTTTAGTAAGCTGAGGCGATTAAATCGTAAATCGAGGACGATACGATACATATGCTGAGGGTGTAATATAAAGAGCTGAGGTGAGGTGAGGTAGATGAGATGATGAAGTGATTGTACAAAATAATGCCATGTTCCTGTCCAGAAGTTTTTCTAGGTATATGTATTGGTTATTCAACAGTTTAAGCCATCTTTCTACAAAATAATGCCATGTTCCTGTCCAGAAGTTTTTCTAGGTATATGTATTGGTTATTCAACAGTTTAAGCCATCTTTCTTGGCCAAATATATTATTATGTCCACTCTCTTTTTATTTGAATTTAATTTTTCTTAGTATATATTCATTGCTTCATTTCTTTATCTGGGAAAGTTCTGCATGCATACTGTTTGTGAGCTCAAAAATAGCAGGGTTTAGATTAGGCTGGAAAATACATACTTTGATATTTAAAAATTTGATCTTTGGATCTTCAAAAAGAAAAATGATCACCTTTCTTTCTTTTCCCAATCACATATGCCTCTTCAATATTCTTGCTCCCAAACACATCACTCCACACAAATAATAGACCAAAAGCTTTATTCCTCAACAAAGATTTGATATTTCTAACATCAATATGGCTGCAAAAGTCATCTTGCACTATGTAATGAAATAAACTTAATTAAATTAAAAAGATAATGCTAGAGTGAAAGAGAGAGAATGATTGTGGTTAATCCACGTCATCGAAATCATCATCTTCTTCCTGAATCTTCTGCCCAAAACCTTTAGGTCCAGCTCTGGCTCTGGCCCTAACTTTACCTTTCTTCCCACTCCTCTTCTTCTTTGCAGCTTCTTCCTTCTCAAACTTCTCCCTCTCTCTCTTCGTCAAGAAATCCGTTACCGCGATGTAGATTACCTGACACAATCATTCTCAAAATTGCTCCTCAAAAGCCAAACCCCAAACACTTCCTATCCGAATCGAAAAAGGTGGAAAGTCGTAGTTACCCCTATGGTGAGAATGGTTAAACCGACGAAGGCGATGAGGAGGAGAGATGATATGATAGTGGAGACGCCGTCGCCTCTCATCGCGGCTACCTCCTCCGAATTCTCGACTACGCTTGCTTCTGAAAGTAGGAATTCGTAGTTGACCGCACGGATCTCCCATGTTTTCGCGGCGAACGCATCGTGTAGATTCTTCGGATTATGCAGTCTTCGTGAGTGTGGAAATGGAGGAGGTGGTGTAGAGCGTGGAGGAGTAGAGAATAGTTTGTGGTTAGTGGATGAGTAAAGTGGTTTAGGCTTGAAAATGAAGGAGAGAGAGAGCGGAGAGAGGGGTGCAGCCATGTTTATGCACCTTCTGTTTCTTTGTGTATGGAAGGGAAGATGATGATGGTTTTTCAGTTTTAGCTAAATTACACTTTAGCCCTCAACTCCTAATATTTTATTATTTGACCCCAAGAGAAAACATAGCATGACTTAATATGAGCTAAAGCTTCATGCCAATCTTTATTCATGAAATCAAATTGATGTTACAATTAGAGTACAAGTAACAATTTTATGATTAAAGAAATGATCAATTGTTAAATTTATATTTAAAATTATAAACCTTTTAGCATATACAAGCCAAATTTTTCTTTCTTAAATTTAACATGTAAATTAAAAAAAAATCGACTTTTTTAAAGCACATTGATAATCGGTAAATTTGGTACGATCGAGATTTGTTGGACCAAAAGCATAAAGAATATCTTACTAAGCTTACAAATTAACATCATGTTTATGATCAAATAATGAGCATAATCATAATAATGGATATGGAGAAATAAGAAAAACATCCATATGAAAGAGATTGTCGGCTATTCTACGTTCAAAAGGTCAAATTATGTTAAATGTGACTTCAAGTGAGATTGAATATCTTTTGGGATAAACCTCATATGGTGCAAAAATATTGCTTCAAAGCATTTAATAAGAGCATGTGTGATATAATGTGCTTTTCTAATTCTTCATTAAGTTCGGAGTGCCTTTGGGAAGAAAAATTGTTGTTTTATGTGGATATTTTCGACAAATAGTATATGTTATTTATAAGGATAGTAGACAAGACATAATGCGTGCAATAATTAATTCTTTCTACTTAGATTCTCGCAATAGAACGAGATCAATTGTAGTGCAATAATGCTAAGCAGAGCATTTCGTTTGTATTAAACATAAAAGCTATTAAATTTTTAAAAACA
Organism: Leonotis leonurus; assembly: GCA_026898415.1. Lineage (NCBI taxonomy): Eukaryota > Viridiplantae > Streptophyta > Magnoliopsida > Lamiales > Lamiaceae > Leonotis > Leonotis leonurus. Next base: position 945,642 of record JAPKLX010000008.1, read on the forward strand.
TCCACAGTGGGAGGCTCTTTTAAAGAACCTCCTAGTGTCATTTTTGTAATTAAGTGAAACTTTTTGTATGAGGTCCACAAATTTTAGAGAGGTTGTATTGGTTTCTAGTAGTGGGAGACTCTCAACATGGAGCTCTCTCCTTGATTTGTATTTTTGTGATTTATGTATTTTTTTTTATTTTGAATATTTGTTATGAATTAAATTTATTAATTTAAATTAATAAATATGTAATTAATATTTAATATTTAATTTTATTTTAATATATTTTTTTATTTAATTAGATTAAATTGAATAAAAAAATTAATTTAAATACATTAATAAAAACGAAGATGTGTGAAAATGTGAGATTGAAATAGAGTATTTATAGATGAATTTATGTATTAAAATAAATTTTTTAAAAAAAAGAAAAGAAAATGGAGGGGCTCCGTTGTCCCACACCCTGCAGCAGCAAAAGAGGGCCAGCCTCCGCAGGCCAGAGACTGCCTCACCTCCGAAGGCCGTCCTCCACAACGGGGGGCTCTCTCCTCGGCCTCCGGAGTCCCTGCCCGCCCACCTGCCCAAGAGCCTCCGGAGTCATCCCGCTGGGGATGCTCTAAACACTCTAGCAATAAGGTTTGTGGATTTGCAATGAATTAAATGACAAGAAAATAAATAGTAAACTGATTAAGAGTACAAATAAAGGATAAACTAGAACTCCGGAATTCTCTTTATGGTGATAATAAACGAAATATTAGTATGCACAACATATAATCACACAAGATCATCCAATATATTCTCTAACCATAGCTTTCGCATTCAAGAAAGAAAATATATTAATCAAAAGCATGAAAAGATGAGAAATCAATCACTCGTTTCGGTTTAGATTGATTATGATTGAACATTGATCTACAACAAACTATTCTTTCGATCCCGTTTGTCAATTAATGAGAATTAAACATTGATCAAGTGCTCATAGCATAATAAAACTCGTTCAAACGGTAAACGTGCATAAAAACATCAAATCATCACACCACAAACCAAATCCCCTAGTTCTAGATATAAAGTTAGTCAATCATAGCAAAGGAAAAAAATCACAGAAATAGAAGAATTCATCGATTCAAAGATAATAAAACGGAGGAATCTTACTAATCTCAGTGAAATCCGAGTCCAAAGATATGAAAAGTTTTGAATTCGTACTAAAAATTCAATCTTGGAAAGGAAATTGCAGAAAAGAAATTACAGAGAAAAAGTTTCTTCAGAGAAAGAACTGTTCTAATTTTGAAAATCGTCGTCTTTTATTTCCAACCCAAAAGTGTCAGCCCAATGCCGGTTGGGAATTTGATTCCGGTTGGAATAACTCTCTGTAAAGAAATATAACCACACCCAATGCTAGTTGAGAATTCAATGCCAGTTGGAGTTACTTTCTAGAGAGAATTAGACTAATCATCCAATGCTGGCCGGAGATGCGATGAAGGTTGGAATAGCTCTCTGGAAAGAATTACATCAATCTCCCAATCCTGGTTGGAGACGCAATGAAGGTTGGAGACTTCAATCTTTGAGCTTTAAACTTCTCGTTTGTTGCATGAAAACGCATATTCTTGCACAATGCTACATTCTCCCTACACAAGGACAAATCGAAACTAATATAACCAAGTAGCATAATTTCACAACGAAAACCGAATATAAAAAGGCCAAACAAACGAAAAGATAACGCACAAAATAATACAAAACAGGCGCAACTGCACTATGATATGAATATGAGATTTCAATCAATGTCTCAAAATAAAGAATCCATTGAGTTAAAAGAATTTTAAGAATGAATTGCAAGTATCGAAGATTGATTAATTAGTGGTGTAAATGATTGACATGTATATTTAGAAATTCCTCATGATTTATGGCTTAAAATGTTTGAAGATCCACTAAAAGATATCATCTTAAGAAGGTACCTATCTTACTCCATGTTGAAAGGCATACAAGCTAAAGAAGATAGAAGGTATCTTCATTGAATGATAGAAACAAACTATGAATATACAAAGAACTCAAGCTATGGAAGGGTCCTTTATATAAGGATTTGAAGCTAGATAAACTACCTACAACAAACTAACTATCAAAGAAACTACCTATAACAAACTAACTATCTAACAACTCTAACAACACACCAATACTCCACCACCATTGGTGACACTTCATATTTTAAAGAACGGACAATACTTGCTCCTATTTTGGATATGGTTGAACTTATAAATAAATGTATGATGACCCTTAATGCATCGAAAGAACAAGTGTATTTGGATTCACTAAATCATATTGAAAACTTGATCTTTTTCAAAATATCAATACTCCTCAATTGTTCAATGCTTTGAAGTATTTCAAATCATGAATTAATTTTAAAAGTTGACACAACAGTCATGTTGACGTGTAACAAGGTTATTAACATAACGAGGTTGATAGTTTATTAAATTGTGATATGAAGATCTCAATTGCTCATTTAGTGAGTAACTTTTGAATCTCATCTATGTATTATTTAGCTCTGACTAAGTTGCAAGAGACCTAGCTTAGTATAACATGAGGCACATATAACATGAATAATTGTTATTGATTCCATGTGTAATTTGTTCGTTTTGTTTCAATTGCATATTTTGATAAACACAATTTGGCACATGTAACATGAATAATGGTTATTGATTCCATGTGTAATTTGTTTGTTTTGTTCCAATTGCATATTTTGATAAACACAATTTAACTTGTTTACTGTTGGCGTACAATGTCACTTAATGTCATATCAAGAGTTATATAATTTTTGCTTTTTTTATTATTTTTATCAAATAATATTAAATTATACTCCAGTCCCACTATTCTTGACTCATTTGACCAAAAAACACTCACAGTTTTGGTCAAATGGGCCAAGAATGGTGGGACGAAGGGAGTACCATATAAATAAATTATAGTCATAAAATGAAAATTTAATATTTTTTTTTATAAAAAATTAATAATTATATATTGAGATTTTAATAATTACTTAAACTAAGCTACAATTTAACTTACTTTAACTACTGTTTCACTGCCACGATCACTTTCATTAAAAGCAATATTAAGACAGAATGAGCAAATTTGATTCGTATAGCATAAGACTCAAAAGAGGCTCGTTATGCAAAGCTTGTGAAATTCACCTCTTAGTTTTGGGTAGGATTGTATAAGAATCAAACAATTTTGATTTAATTTGACATTCAATTAGAAATTTGGCGGTTCAAATTTAAATTTTAGTTATTCGAATTCGAACACAGTTAAATTTTTTTATTCGATTAATATTCAAATAAAAATTGCATATTATAATATTTATTTCGATATTTGTAAATATTTGATTAAATATATAGATAATATATTTATATAAAAATACATATAATGTTAAACCTATTTTATATATTAAAAAATTGATTTATAACTTGATTTTCAATTTAATAAGTGTGAGGATTCAAATCGAATTGAATATTAATGAATTGGACATAATTTTAAATTGAAAAATATGAATATTATTATTTAATATACTTAAAAAATTAAATTGAATACTTGAATCAAATTCGATAATTCAAATATTTATATCCAATCGAATAGGATCATCATTTAATATTCGAGTACAAATCAAATAGTTCGAATAATTTGACGAATCAAATAGAATACCAAAAAATTGGTACAATTCACGTACAACTCTAATTAGAGGTTAATTTAGTTTGGGTCGGCTCATATTTCTACTGGGTTAAAATCTACCATGGCCCACCCAATTTGACCCGCTAAAGTTAAAATATATGATTTGGAACTAAGGGTGAACAAACGAATGAATAATTTTCAGTTGTCGGTTCCAACCAGAATCGAATCGGAACAGTCGGTTCTTTTTGAACCGAAAACCTAATTTTAGAATTTTGATTCTGGAGCCGTTTCTCAATTCTCTTGATATTTCGGATATCAATTCTGCCCGACCAATAGGTTTCGAGTAGAACCAGAAGAACTAATAATTTTATACTCTCTTCGTCCCGGTTAATACGGGCCATTTACTTTTTAATTCATCACTCGTAATTCCTAAACCCCACTGTCCGCCTAACCTTTTCCCAAATCCCCAATTCTCTCATGCACCAGTCGCCACCCATCATTGAAAGTCTGAAACTGAAAGTGAAATTCCCCCATCCCAGGCCCCAGCGCTAGCAGCAACGCCACCAAGGCCCGCCGCTCCGCACCACCAGCCAGCCCCGGCGGCGCGACCCCGCCTCCACCGCTTCTGCCCGCGCACCCCCAGCGGCGTGACGGCCCCCTCGGCTTTGCTCATGCCCGCGCATCCCCAGCGGGTAGACGCCCTTCTCCGCCTGCTGTTCTCGTGGTAATTTCCTGCCATATAACAATTTATCCGTTAGCAATTAGTACTTAGTTCTTAACAGAATGTCATTAATGGGACTACTCCATGAAACCATCGTCTGAATCCTATGCATTACTATGTTGTTGCTTTAATCCTACTTATTGTGTCCATATAATAATATAGTAATAAAGGTTTGCTGTATTTGATTAATCCATGTATTAATTAATTGGTTCCTTTGTTTTTTTTGTTCGAATTTGGTTGTTTATAGATCAAAATTTTATTAGGCCGTGGTCCTGTGGAAGAGGAAGAACATGATAGATTTTGGAAACCGACCGGAAGTAGTCGTTATGCTTCTTTGTGTGTTTTACATGATTCGATTACCACTTTTTAGTTTTCTTCTTCTTCTTTTTTGGCTCAGTTTTGTTCATACGCTGTGGGTTTGGCTAATTATTGTAATATGGAAAGTAGAACCTCTTGTATTTTGTCTGGAAGTTGCTGTCGTTAGGAAAGAGTGAGCATATGGTGGCTTTGTAGTTTTTTACTTCCCTTTTTCCTTGTTCTCTTTGCAAATCCAATTGTTATTTAATAGAATTATTGAATTGACTTCTTGATAATTTTGATTCTTACATTACTGCAGTTCCACCATCTGGAGGGGACACAATCAATGTACTTTCACCAGCCACAATATTTGTTTTGTACCTTCTCCTTGCTAGGTCAAGACTAAGTTTATTGTTGGGCACCCATATTATCCCTAGAGTTGCCGTCTTAATCAGATTCGTCAAGAGAAATGGAGTTCATGGCAGAGTGGAAATCCATTTGGCCCATAGCCTCCACCTTTTCTGCACCATTACTCATCCAAGATAAAGAACTCAAGGAAATTGGGCCGCTAACATTCACCCCAAGCCCCAGCTTCTCCACTACAATCCTTCAATCTCCCTCCCTCTCACCCCGCCTCCCCGCACCATATCCACAGCTCACACTTTCTAGGTTCCTTCAAGATCATAACTGTATCCCTTCATCTCCTACTTATATTTCTTCTTTTCTTGGATCCCAGCTTCCCAATTTCTCTTCTGAGTATCATGGCTTTAACTCTCTTCAGTTGCTTCAAATTTCTAAGAAAAATTTAGTTATTGCATTTTTTCCAACAGGAGAGAATTCTGATTGTGTGGGGTTTTCATTACTTTCTTTGAAAGATGGGATTTTGGGGGTTCAACCGCAGACAGAAAATTCCTTCCATGTAGTGGAAGAAGGTATGAACTGTCAACGCATCACAAGCTTGTTAGTGAACCCTGTTGATGATTTCTGTTGCAATGAGAAGGGAGATGACATACCAGTTGGACTTTTAATGGTTTGTACAAAATATTCTGTTCATTGGTATAGGATTAGAAATTCTGTTTGTGTTGATTATGTAGGATCTGCCAATGCTAAGATGTTAATGGGAAAGATGGTTGAATGTGCTTGTTGGAGTCCACATATGAAGGAAGAGTGCTTAGTTTTGTTGGAGAACGGTAACTTGATACTGTTTGATGTTAATTACTCTTCTGCGAGGAAGGCTAATGGTTTTATCAATAAGACAGCTCAAGTTCCATTGCGCGATAAGCTGGGATCGAAGAAGGAAAGTCACTCTAAAGGTCGGCAATGGTTGGCATGTGATTTTAGTTGGCATCCAAGAATATTTATTGTTTGTCATCGCCATGAGATACTTTTGGTTGATTTGAGGTCCACTAGCAAGTGCAATGTCTTGTGTTTGCTCAAGCTTGAAATGTTGTCTCTAAAGAACAATGACGCTTTTTTCTCACTCTCAAGGGCAGGCTCTGATGCTTTCTACTTTATTGTGGCAACAAGATACATGCTTTTTCTCTGTGATGTGCGAAAACCAATGATACCGGTCTTGCGATGGGCTCATGCAGTACGAAATCCACGATATATGACTGTCTTTAGATTGTCAGAGTTGAGAGCAAATGCTGAAGATACAAAGTATAATATGGCTTCAGAATCAGGCTACTGTGTTATTTTGGGATCATTTTGGGACGGCCGTTTCAGTCTCTTTTGTTATGGTCATGATGATAATGGAAATGGATCTGCCATTTCTGGAATTTCTAAATTCTGCAACTCATATTTTTCATGGGGACTCCCATCAGAGCTTTCATTGTCCGGCCGTGATTGTTCATGTGGTAGCTGCCTTGTAAAAGATGAATTCTGGGAATCCTCCCTCCCAGTTTGGACTGACTGGAGACATAAAAAGGAGTTGCTTTTGGGGTTTGGCATTCTCAAACCAGATCTTTCTGCACAGTTGTCCTCCTTTGACAGTTATGGTGGGTTTACACTGATTAGGCTAACTGCATCAGGGAAGCTAGAAGCACAAAAGTATCTTGCAGGAGGGGGATCTGATAAAGTTTTGGAAGCAGGTCACAAGAGGAAGAGCAGTCAATTGGAGAATATTCGTTTATATGATTATGATTATTCAGAATATGATGGGGTTAAGAGATTTCAGCACTTGGATTTGGTGTATCTTAATGCATACTTGAAAGATGAGCTAGCAGAATGCATTGTCAGAAGAAGAAAGAAGATTAAAAAAAGTGATGGAACTACCCAGAAAAAGTACAACGTTAGTAGGTCCAAGTTTGAATTCCATCAAGAAAAATGTTTTAGGCTTAATGACTATTGGCTTTCAAGCGTGAATTCCCCTTCTACAGCTTCTGCTGTATTAAAAGATATCACATGGCCGAGTAGCATACACGAGATTGCTTTAAGAAGTGCATATGCAGCTTTGCCATCAAACTTATTGCAATTGGCTTTCTCCACGTACTCAGATTTTGACAAGGATTCAGAGGACCAAAATTATCCTATAGAGTTCCTGGATGTACCTGACCAGTTTCAAGCCCCTCCATTTCCTTTTAGAAAGCCATCATATCGCAGCAATAAATGGTCTAAAAAAGTCCAGCCATCTGATGCCATCGTAGGTCCAATTCTTCCTACCCATTTTCTGATGACTCTTAATGAGCTTTGTGTGGATGATCTCAAAGAGGAAAGAGAGCTCCTCCGTGATGAATTAGAAGCCTTTTCAGCTCATTCCCAGTTCAAACTTTTGTGTGACAAGGCTGTGGAGGTTGTTCAGGAACACATTTCACGTTCTGATGCCAATTCCCAGGATGATTTTGTTTCTCTTGCAGATGATACAGAAGATATGAGCCATAAGATCGAGAAATTGAATTTCTCTTGTCATAACCCATCAGCATTCCTGCAAAATCCGTCAGGAATGAGAAACTCGAAACCTGAACGTGAGAATAACCCATTTACAACTCATGTTTTTAGGAGAAACCAAGAACTTGCTTGTGATCTTAGTGATGACATGGTAGGAAAAGAGCTTTTCGATGTGTGTTGCCCAATAGAACTGGATTTTGATGAGCGCACCATTGAATTTGGGCCTAAGGAACTGAAAATGTTCCGAACTCTGAAGAAACACGATTTGGAATTTCAGAAACGTTTTGAGTTGGATCAAGGTGATACTGCTAGAAGGGATGAGTCAAAATGAGATTCAAATCAGCATGTTAGATTATCAACATATGATGTCCTTTGATGCCAACATGATTATATATAGCTAATGAGCCTGGTGCTTTTGGAATATGGTTGCTGGTTTAGTGAAATTGGCTGTGGAAGTTCCTTTTGAGTCCGTGTTGAAACAAGTAAGCCATTTTCTTTCTACACCACTTGAGATGATTTTATTTCTGATTTGAATGTTTTAAATTACTCATCTAATCCTTGAAATTAACTGAGAGGAATCTTGATGTATATCATTAAGAATGTAGAGCTACTTTCTACTCTGAACGAATAAGCAATTTCATAATATTAACCACATGATCATGTGTTGGTTCTTGTTTTACAGATTACTGTGAAATTGATCGTGTTGGACTCGAAATTAATGGATGTGTATTTACGGTATCATGTTAGTCGAGAACTCACTGAAGACATTTGGAGGAGATTCATCAGGGTCAGTATTTATAGTTTCAATTTAGTATTTATTGATATTTCTTACCTCTTTAATTGCAACATCTAGACCAATTACTTACTATTTTAATTGTGACAGCCAATTCTAAAGAATGTGATAATACTAAACAAAGACATTGATACAAGCATGCACGTGGTATCACCGCAATCAATTGATGTACTGCATTATATATTGCTATGATATTATACTCAGAAACTATTTATACTTGTAATTGTCCATTTCTTGAATGATTTTATTACCTATATGTTGAATACTCTTAAAAGCATACACATTAAATTAGTAATTTTGCTGTGGCAAGAATATAGACAATAAAATATGTCTTTGGTGCAGTTGAAACATATTATTAATAGACAATAAAAGATCATCCAAACAACACTAATGATTCTGACTGTAAATGCTTATTTATTGTGTGTTGCAGAGGAAAGTGAACTTGAACAAGGTAGCAGAAAGAAATGCAGTGAGAGCTAGAGGGACATGATTGTCCATTCATCTTTATCTACTGCTTCTTACAAATATCAATTTAGGAAAAAGGGGCTGTTATTAGTTTGATTACTTTTGTTGCAGAGTTTGTTTTAACTTTATAGTTGTAATATTGTTTTGTTTATGTCGAGCAAGGGTTTAGATTGGCTACTATATTAGTATTAGTGTTAATTGGTATGTATTGAAACAATTAATGAAAGTATGAAACAGTAATAGCAGCTCAAGAAAGTAGCAATGCCTCTTTCATATCTCTTGCATCACTTTCTGTTTTTGTTTCAGCAGCACATTGCAGTAAGCTTTTTTTAATCAATTCATGGAATGGAGTCGTATGTTTTATTCGAAATTAGGAGTAAAAAGTAGTGATAATTATTTTAAGTGTTGGTTTGGTTAGGATTCCAGCAAAGATTTTTGCTACTTCCTCGCTGCAATCCTGCTGCACATGATGCTCTGCCTGCACACAAACATTCAACAACTTAACTCAGTTTTTAAATGCATATTTGAATCACAAATCGAACCCAAACTTAGTTTATTTGATGAATACTAATCGAGCTTAAACTTAATTTGTCAATTATTTGATTTAATAGTGTATCTAAACTTGAATCCAAGTTCGAACCGAATTCATTAAAAAACTCATTAATTAAATTCTTTAACTTAATACACTCTCCATCCACAAATTTATACATAGCGTGACATTATATGTTCAAGAAACTATTAAGTGCATTTTATATTTAATAGAGTTTGTATTTCACTTTATTTGTTATTTTTAATTGAGTTATGTGCATTTAAGTTAAAGGGAAATCACTAAGCCAAAAAATGAAAAAATGAATGGAGTAACAATTCCGTGGACAACCCAAAATGCAAAATGGATTAGAATTTTGTTGATGGAGTATTTATATTTTGTACAAGTTCGTGACTTGATTCGTATTATAAAATTCATGAATGATTTGAGATTCGGTTCGTTTTTTAAGTTCATGAACATGCTTGTTAATAAAGTTGACGAACCATTTGAAGCTCAGATCGCTAAGGTACGGGTCGAACATGTTCACAAGACTTTAGAGACAAATATCATTGACCTCGAGCTCAGTTGAAGCTCAAGTTCGTTTTGAATTGGGCTGCTTTTATATGAGTGGAGTCCAGTCAATACCTTGAAATCACACACGCACATATAGGAAGAAGAAATGAGGTGAGTGATAACTAGTCACACACAAAACTAGTGAAACACCTTGAAATCAAAAGAACTGAGGCTAACTACGGCCATGCAACAAAAGAAACAAAAGCACTACATAATATATATACGACTTACTCTGTCTCCAAACTCATCAGAACACATCACGAGAGTGCTGTAGTCTTGCTTTGGCCATTAAGTCTCTTCTCATATTCTCCCAAATACTCCTCCATACGCAACCTATACATATCCATCCCCGCCACCTTCACTGCCAATTCCAATCCCATATTCATCCACTTCTTCGCCGTCTCAACCTGCCCCGTCTTCATCGGTAGAGCCCCTCGATTCCATGCTGTCATGGCCAGCCATTTCCCTTCTTCCCACGGGTACATCCCTTCCTTCAATCCCACCATAATCCTGTACGCTTGCTTGTACGTCTCCATTATGGACTCGTCTTCGGGCTCCCCCTTGTGCGCACTGCCTATGACTATCAGATTCCTCAGGATCACAGCCACAGTTTCATAATCTGGAGATTGGGAAGCGAGGAGGGCAGCTAGAGATGCGTTCAAGGCGAATGTTGCCACTTCAGGGTTGGACCGTGGCCCTCGTGAGGCCACAAGCCCCATCTGAACCAGGTGTCTCGGTTTGCAGCATTTGGAGCTTGCGAAGATTTTCACCAACTCGAGCTGTTGGGAGCCCATGTCGCTTAGCCTTGAGTACAAATCGAAGGCGCTCCATGTGTACACGAAGAAGAAGTGAGGCTCGATAGCTGCAACCTGATCATCGCTTCCTTTTATGCTGCTCGAGCATGATTTTAGTATCTGTATTCAAGAATTTAAGTAGGTATATACAGTTGCATGATTGTTCATATCTAACTAAAAAGAAATCAAGTAAGGAGGGATACCTTTCCCGCCCTGCCTAGAAGCTGAATTCCTTCTCTAACTTCAGGTTCCTGCAAAGTGCCCTTCTGATGCTTCTCATCAGCAATAATGGCGGATACTGCTAGTATTATTGATTTGCATATCATATCTTCGTTTCCCTCTGTTTCTCCATCGCACACCATACCATAGAATTCGGAAGCCAATTTGAAGAACTCTGCGGATAGCTCGTAGTTTTTCTCCTGCCCAGTTCTCACTCCTGAATTCCAAGCATTGGCAGCTAACCAATTCTTTTCTCTTCTCCCAACCTCACCATTTCCGAAGAAGAGGTCACTTCCGACCTCGGATTGCCTGGCGTAAGCGCGTTTCATGTGTTTGAGGATGTCGATGTCATTAGCTGGATCCTGACTTAAAATTGTGACCAAGGTGCGAAACACTACAACCTCATTGATTGCCATTGCTTTTCCTGAGTGATAAAATTGTAAGAGTTGGGATAGGGAGGCAACAGCGACGGGAAGGGAACGACATGCAACAGCTTCATGTGCTGAGAGGGAGATGTAATCAGTGGTGAAGTCAAGGCAGCTAGGCATTGCTTGCATCTGAGCAATGGCACTGCTGTGGTCGTTCTTTTGTAAGAAAATCTTAAACTGAAATACGCAAATCATTTGAGTCAGCTGAACAATAAATTTACGAGGTTGTGTGCTTGTTGAGATTAAATAAGAGAACTTCTTGAAAAACATGGTATTACCTTTAGGAAGGAACTTGCTATGTTTGGTTCTAGCTGCATATCAAAACAACAACACCAGGTTTTTAAGCAAGATGAGACTAATAGGTTATTAAGCAAGATCTTAATTGCTCATTTAGTGAGTACCTTATCAGCCTCGTCTACGTATTCTTTAGCTCTATCTAGTTGCAAGAGACCAAGGTAGCACAGGCACATAACTCGATATCCCTTAGCTCTTAGATTTATGTTCTCTATTCCATGAGGTACATATAACATGGATTTTTCAAACATCTCAGCACTAAGCATGTAATCTTTTGATCGGAAATGCTCAGTAGCACTGCAAAAACAAGATCAAAGAACAAGTTTACCCCACAGGTACATATTGCTTCCTTATAACAATAGCAAAAGAGAGTCAACCATGGCTGCGCATTTTTGAAACTAGAAGGAGCAAGAGAAACAAAGGTATCGCCTCAGATTCTGAAAACTAGATATCAATGCTGCAACACAAGTTTCAATAGCAGTCAAAGGCAGCCTGCACTAGCGTTACTAGTTACAAAGTTTAAATGTACGGCCTCCCACAATAACATGTAATATAACTAAACAAGCCAACTACCCATCCCATGCAAAGAAGTATAAAATTTTACTAAGTTGGTTTCCCTATCCAGCACCAATACGAGTTTGCTACACAGTGAGGTACTTGAGATATTATTAATGATATGTACTTTCTCATTTCCCTTACTTCCATTGAACTAAAGCCAAAGCATGTATGGTTACCCTATCTTCAACAGGATATGTTAAGATTGAGAAAAGCTTACCAGTTCCAGAGAAGAGCATGCATGGTTGTCCTCTCTTTAACAGCACCTTCCCTGTCAAATAGAGCCACCATCCTCTCATCCGAAACCAACTCAGCCACGACTTTAGCTCTCACTGTCATTCCTTCACCGTTAGTTAATCCATTTCCAATCACCCTATTAATTACCCTAATAGCTGCACCAGCACTAACATGACAGCGCTCCAACAGTCCCAGAAACAGTGCTTTGATGGTCTCTGCACCTGCTGCTCCAGCAGCGAGGAAGTACGATTCCACAGCTGATACCCACACGCACTCAGGTATCCCCTTATTCAGCACCATGCCTTTCAACTCCTTCTCCGCCTCCGCAAACCTCCCCATCCCTAACCATGCCTTCATAGCCAAAACACTCAAGCTAGGATGGTGGTCCCCACCACTCCCGACCTCCCTCAATACCTTCACACATTTCAAGACGCTCTCAAAATCATCACTCTGCAGATGAGCGGCGGCGATGAATCTCAAAGTCTTCAACCTCAGATCTTTCAAACTCAACGTATCCTCTATCCGTTTCACTACTCTCAGCCCCTTCTCACACAACTCCAGCGCATCATTCATCAACTTCAACGCCTCATTTACGGTGGAGACTTTGCTCGTCGATAGCAAAGTCTTTCCGAAACTTAAGTACTGATGAGCTAGGGAGATATAATTCCTCGATACTCCAAACAGGACATTTTTGGACCTATTTAACAAAGCAATTGCCAAACTCCGGTCTGAAACTTCCCAGGAAGCTCGAGATCGGGCAAGGTTAAGATCTAGGAGCAACTTCCGCTCGCCGTCATCCGAAACTAAGTCAATTTCAATATTGGATACGAGGTCGGTAGCTTTCTCGAAGCAAGTGTTAGCTAAATCAAATTTCCTTAGATCGTTCCAGACCAGACCGGTTTTGTAGAAGAACAGAGCCGCTTTAAACGCCGGAGAAGGAATCCCAACCACATCATCAGTGACGAGTAGCATTTCCGCCGCGACTTGCCGGAGCTTGGCGAACTCCTCGGTGATGTTCCGGCTGGAGGCATTGGAGAGGTCGACACAAACGTTCCAGAGGCGGTAGCTCAGTTTCCACACGATAAGCTTAGCGGAATTGGGGATATGAGCGAGTTGACTCAGCTGAGAGACAGGTAGTCTGATCTCGGAGTAGTATGAATCAGGCAATGGATGCGCCGGTGGGTGACGCTCGAGCGATTTGATTGCGGACTCGATCTTTGAGAGCACGGTTGAGTGGTCGGGGTCGGTATCAACGGTGGTTGCGGAGGCTCGGCGGTGATCTGGTGCCGGAGAGGAAATCTCGGCGATCCTCATAGTTATTGGCGGGAAATACGAGCGATATTTTGGAAAAGTGATACTAGTATTTTACTCTTTTAGAACATAAAATAAAATGAATAGAGAAAAACATAAATATAGATTTACTTTTATAGTTACATGTTAATTTTATTTTTTTAAGTATCATCAGATATATTTTTAAGTGTTAATACTTAAAAGTACCACTTTTGAGAAAATGCATGTAGTTTTTACCCTTTTCTTTTGTACACATGTTAAAACTACCTATATTTTTAATTATTCTTAAAACCCACTAAAAATCATAAATGACCCAAAAATCATTAATGATTACCAATTAATGATTACAAACATGATTTTGATACTATGATGTATGAATCTCTAGTATAAATACCTTGAACCTCTTGGTGGAGTTTTGAAAATCGTGGGAGGTTCAAGCCACTTCTTCTAGCGGTTCAACCGGAAATGTTACGAGTTAACATATTAGTATACAAAATCATTAATGGTTTGGTATAATCATTCTCTATCTTATCCGTAATTTCAATTTAACCGTATATCAGGCCCATCACACTTCCGTATAAATAAATTCTATATTAATACCAACTTAATTACCTTTTTGACCAAGAAGCTGTCGGGTTATATCCACCGGAAGTTTTAGGGACCATGTCCAACCACCCGGAGCACCGTATGGTTTCCAGCCGCAGACTCCTTCAACAGCTTTTAACACAGCCCTCGTTCGTTTCCTACCCGGGGCGTAGAGTTTTTAGTTGGTAAAATTGAAAATATAGATCTGGAATATGATGAACAATAGCCCAATCTTTTTTATTAAGGAATTATATAATATATATTACAACATAAGTAAATCCCCTTTTGGGAGGAGACGAACTTGTTTAGCTACCTATGGTAGCTGGAATTGAAACTACTCGCATAAACTAGTAAGAAAATACAATGTTTATTCTGAAGAAAGCTTAGGAGAATTTTCGATGATCTCCCTCTTCTTCAATGTCGTCTTTATATAGGAGTCTTTAAGTCTCCCTTCTTGTTGTATTGGATTCCTTATCCTTCTTTTCCCACGTGAAGCTGGGACCAGATAAGGCAAACATCTTGTAGTGGTCGGACCCTCTCTTTGAATTATCTTCAAAAGTTAGTGGTCCATCTTTATTATTGTTCCACTGACGATTCTTTTATGGTGGAACGTCCTTTTCTTTCACCCACCGTTGTCGTTTTCTTTTTGGTGGGTACTGCTTTATCACATGCTTTCTTTTACCGAAAACATCTTCTGCTTTATCCTCACATGGCCTCTTTATTTCTGTCGGCCGTCTGCCTTTTTTGGAGGGCCCCTTGGAGCTTTTCCCTTTGGAGGAGTCTTCTTCTCCTCATACTCGTTGGCTCGGAACTTCTTTTTATCTTGTTTAGATAAGAAGCCATTCCCGAACTCCAGCTCTCGTTGGTTGGAACAGTCCGAACAGATCTTGGACTCCCAATGGCCAAAATGAGTCATGTTGCAGAACTTGCGATGAGTCTCTTTACTCATTGTCATTTTGTTTTCCCACAGAAGAGTTCTTTTTCTTTCAAAAGCATCTTCTGCGAACTTAGTTGTTTTTCCTGTCATGGTATTTAACAGGAATGATCCATTTGCTGAATTCTGAAAGAATTTGAATGGAAACTTGACTTTGTCCATCTCTGTAAGACAGACCCATAATCCCCATGCTCGTCTTGTCATAATTTGATCATCCGAGATTGATGCGATCATTGGAACATCATTAGCTGGTGCCTTGATTTGGTTGAAGGCATCCATTCGGGGTCTTCGAAGCCTTATATAGTGAAAGGCCTCATGATTCCCTTTTCCTGCTGGTTCTGGTGCTGCACTTATGAAATACAACTCCAGTGTATCACCTCGGCAAAGTTGTTCGTTGTTTGCCCAAGTATCATGTACCGCTTCCTGGATCCATCTGGGTAAACCCTTGATTTCTGGAAACGATGGAGACATAGTATAAACTGAGGCGAGTGCCCCAAATTCATACCACTGCTTGACCTCATGGGGTTTTGATCCTGGCAGCATCCATACTCTAGGATATTTCCCCGAGCTATCAATCCTGGTATTATTAGGATTCATACCTACTCTTGTGAGTAATTTCTCCCAATTCGCCTGATAAGCCTGTTCAGCAGAGGAAAAAATAATCAAGTTAATATTAGACTCAGATTTGCCTGTCATGGGCCTGAAACTAATCTCTCCCTCTTTTTCCCCAGAGGTGGAGGGTTGACATAATGGTTCGGGCTGTGAAGCCTTGTTATTATCTTTTTCTTGGGCCAGTAGTTCAGACTCTACTGACTTAGAACTTGTTAGAGGGGTATTTGAATCCCCATCTACCGGTTTAGGTGCCGGAACACGAAACTCTGCTTTCTCTAGAGGTTTTCTAGAAGCCCGCAGGATTGGCTTTTCCAGTGCTGACCCTAACTGAGTATAGGTCAACAAACAGGCTCGTATTCTATCGGAGACTTTCATCTTATCGGTAGCTTGTATTTTCCCCATTTGATCGGTATGGAGAGTGCACTCGTCCCATTCCTCCAAAAGCATTTCCAAGTTCTCTCGGAGATGCCTTTGTGCTAGCATGATGGATCCAATCTCAGCAGGCTCCATCTCTTGTTAAAAAATCTACAAGAACATTTTCATGAGATTTTAACACAACAATATCATAAATATAATATTGACATAAAGCTTGACATCCAAGTAATCTAGCCTTTCCAGGTTTTGATTCTATGTTGTTTTTCAGGAAAGCTTTAACCTGTGTATTATCAACTTTTAAAGTAAATTTCTTGGCCAATAAAAATAAAGTCCATTTTTTAAAGGCCTTTACTACTGCGAAGAATTCTTTCTCGTTGATATGCCATCTAATAGCCTCGTTTTTTGAGAACAAACCACTGCAATATCTGCACGGTTCTTCACCATATGGAGTGATCTTCATTAGGACAGCTGCCCACCAATGATCACTTGCATCTGTATAGAGGACCAGATCGTCCTCATCATGTGATATTGAAAGCTTTGGGAGATTTCTACATTCCTCCTTTAGTTTTCTCATTCCTTGTCGATGTTCTTCTGTCCAGATGAACGGAACATCCTTTTTTAGCAAACTGCTAAAACTCTTTCTATGTTTTGCAAGATTTTTTATAAACATCCCTGCAAAATTAATAACTCCTAGAAAACTTTGAAGTTGTTTTTTCTCTTTCAAATCCTCTGGAAAACTTTGGACCTTTTGTACAATATGATCTTGTAGAGTAATTCCAGATTCATCAATCTCTATTCCCAAAAATTCCATTTTTTGGGTTGCAATTACTGCTTTCTTCTCTGAATACTAATCCTTCCTTATGACAAACATCTGCAAATAATTCAAGATGTTTGATATGTTCATCCATATCTTTTGATGTTATCAGTATATCATCAATATAGACAAACATGAAAGAAAAATAATCTATAAAAAGATTATCCATTTTTCTTTGGAAAATCTAGGGAGCATTAGCTAACCACATTGACATTGCATTCCAAACGAAATGCCATTGTGGTGTGGAGAAAGCTGTAAGCTTCTTACTTTCTTCCTCCATGCGAATCTGGTAAAATCCTGATTTGCAATCAAACTTTGAGAAGACCTTAGCATTTCTTATGCAATTAATAAGGTGATCTCTACTTGGGATAAAATATCCCTCAAACTCAAGAATATCATTAATTCCTTTTGTAATTAATGACAAGTCTGAGTTTACCTCTTTTAATCTCACCATGATTCCTTACCAGAAATCCAGGACTACTGTAAGGAGAATTGGCTGGCTCAATTAACTTCAAATCAAGGTGTTCCTTGATAATGATCCTCATATCCTCCTGATCCTTTAAGTTCATCAGGATTGGTCGGAACCTTACGAACTCATGCGCCCTTTCTGGTTTTACCTTCAAGGTTGCTTTGAGTTGGTTCTTTCCCCACCATGCTAAATGATTCTCATTGTAGCATCTTGAGATTTTCCTCTTAGCATCTGCAAGAGAAACCTACATTTGAACTTCAATTTCTTTGTTAGAAATTAAAGATTTCTTAAGGATATGAATTTCCTCCATTTGAAGATCCTTTTCTCTGATACAGCTAAGCACTGCTTCGCTGAACCTTCTTTGATCCTTCATCTTTGGTTGACAAAGTTTGCCTTCATCACCACGTTTGCTGCGAAAAACTACGGGTATTTGGCGATTAAACGCCCTTCGAAGCCTTTGAACAATGATTTTATGTTCACAGTTGGTTGTGAACACCAATCTCCTCCTTTCATTGTCCTACGTGTATCGTTTAAACATCTGTAGGAAATTATTCCCCAACAGAATGTCTGCTCCAGTATCATGGAAATAGATTGGTGGAGTCTTAACCTTGTACCAAGGTGTTTGACATGCTCCTCCAATTAATATTTCCATCTCTTTCACTCCTTTGGATAGGAATAATATTCTTTTGGAGAAATCTCTTCCAGCAATTTGTGGTAACGTATCCTCAACTTCTGCTGGGAATATTCCTCTTCGTGTTGTGCAGATTCCTGCTCCAGAGTTAATATAGGCAGCGAAGTATTCTGCCTTATATTTCTCATATAACACCCCAATTAGGATGTATATAGAGAACGGACTGGTCATACGATTAAGAGTCCCTTTTCTTCTATCGTAATTCCCATCCCATTGCTGACTTGTTTCCATGGTTTGTATTTTTCTAGGAAATCAAGTCCTAGAACTAGAACATCTTCGCGTCCTGCTCTACCTTCAATCTCTACAATAAAACCCCCAATATCTAGGGTTCCATTATAATAATTTATCTTTGGTTGTTGTAGATAATATAAGACGTTGCAGGTAAAATTATTTTCCCATCTTGTAATATCAAATCTGGTCGTCATTCCTCTCCATCCTTCTGGGCATTTCAGATTGACTGAAACATGTACCCTCCCTGGTAATTGAGGTTGACTCTCTTGGATTGTTTTTCTTCCAAAAGGTTGAGATATAATTCTATCTCCTTGGAAAGATAATCTACCTGTGCTTATCCTAAGACTTTGATCATGTCTTATGACCGGTCTTTCTTGAATTTGAATGTTGACTTCCCTTCTTTGTGGAATCTCCATTCTGTCGGGACCAATTGCTGTAGTCACCTTCTTGAAAATATCAGGTATTTCGATGAACTGCTTTCCTAAAAATAACTCTGTAAGATGAGAGTTGGAAAGCGCATACGAAATCTGATATGTTATTGAATAAGGTGTATTTCCCTCATCTAATAACTCCTTTCGTTTGAAATCCTGATAAAGGGTCAGAGCTTTACTGAAGCCCGAGTCGTTGAGATTATATGCAATCTTTGGATAAATAATCCCCACAACTTGACTTGCGCAAAGATTACCCGCAATGGTTCCCATCACCGAATCTTGTAGGTTTCAAATCCTCTTATCACATATCGCTATGTCAATAGGAGCGTCAATCCCTGTGAACGTCGTTGATTTGAGCACCAACTGTATTGCCCCAATATGTATCCATTTCATTTTTTCGGCAATATCTGGTTTGAGCTTTTCCAAATTTTCACGTATGTCACTTGCTGGAATCAATTGCATCTCCACCTGATTCCCCGTGAACTTGATTGGAAGGGACATCTCTCGTCTAGTAATTCCATAGACTATGTGATGTTTTCTTCTTCCTAGACTGAAGTTTCTAAGAACACTGTCTAGATTGCTTGCATTAAAGCCTTGATACTTTTGAATGTTCAAGCTTTTCTTCATGATTTTGTCGATCAGGTTCGGAGAGATCATAGTTTGACTAGAAAACCTAGTCCGATCTTCTCTTTCCCGATGACAAGATTCTGCTTCAATCTGATGATTCTGTAGATCCATCAAATTCTCCTTCTTCACTAAGGATTTCCTTCTGCTCGTATATACTCTCATCTGAGGGTATATCTTCGAATTGGTAAACTTGTACCAATTCTTGGTAGTAGATGGCATCTTCGATATCTGGTGTAGATTCGAACTTTTGCATGCCTCTTTGCTCATTGTCTGGATAATTTGTTGAAATGTGTCCCTTCGCCCTGCAGGTCCAGCAATTGCAATCCTTAAAACTTTCATTAGCTCTAGTATGAGCTTTTCTGAAAGTTTTTCTTGCTGGAGTTCTTCCCTGAAAACGGTTTGAACTGGATCCCTGGAATGAACTTCTGCTTCTGGCTGGACCGCTTCTTTGTCCATTTTTGTAGGATCTAGCCTTCTGTCTAGACTATATCGTCCTTGGTTTCCAAGTTTTCCTTGGATTTCTTTCTTTGGAATAAGGTTGGTACCTATTCTTCTTGCTTTTTGTCATTGAGGGCTCAACCCCAATAACTACTGGAAGATCATTATCTTCGCAATTTAGAGAAACTGCTTTATTGATTCTTCGCAGCTTCTTCAGATTTTTCTGAGCGGTGGCTTGTTGACACCATTCTGAAAGCTTTTGATGTACATAAGACATCCTTTTGGCGATGCTATCATTTGCTTTCGGGATATATTCCTTGATTAGCATCTCCTTCCATGGGCTTGAAAATTTTAGGAAGAAAATTTCCTTTGCAATCGTTTCATCAGCCTTTGACTGATGTTGATAGATCGTAAAGAGTTGAAGGAACTCATTGAGCGCCTTTTGATCCAAGACTGCCAGTCTTAGATTATAAAGTGCCAATAGATACTTCCTTCTCTTCTCTCTATCAAATCCTTCATAATATCCTTCGCCGATGAAATGATCTTTGAATAAGACACTCATCCTTCGGATAATCTCGGAGTAGGATTCCTCAACGAAGCATTGGTTCTTCACCTTGATGTGGAATCCTTCCCAAGTGATTTTTACCACGCCTGCAAGTCTAGTTTCAAGAATTTTTACTAGTCCTTATTTGTTGAGATTGAGTGTTGCGGCTGCAATCCTCATTGATCCTCCCCATTCATCTATGATTGATTCACGATCTTTGAAGCTAACTTCATCAAGATCGAGCATCACTCCGTATGGATGGATGGGATCCAGAGTGGCCTTTCCAACCGGTGAATCTTAGATTCTTGGTTGTCGTCTTTTCCTTGTTCTCTCCATTAGTACAACTTCATCTGGTACTGTTGAAGTGTATGAAGGTCCCGCATGGAAATCACGGGCTTCCCTCATTGCCTCTTCGGGTGGCGCTTGTTGATTAAGCGACACGGCTATGTGTGGTGGATTGTTGGCTTCCACCATCTGTTGTTGATTCATCTTGAAATCAACCACCTTCATGTTAGCAAAAGATTCTGCTAACTCTTGTAGATCGTCAAGTTCGAGTCTTTCAAGGTGATTCATGATTTTCCACCTTGAAACATTCGTACATATCTTTCTACTTGAGAATCTTTGCCATTTTCCTTTACAGGTAAAGGATAATTTGGCCCTTCAGTAAATAACATCTTGTTCCTTTTTTCTGAACGAGATCTGTTCTCCAATTGGCCTACTCGAACCTGAATATCTTTCAAGATGGTTATGATTTCATCTTGTTGATTAGATATTTGGTTTATCTCCTGGAGTACTCTGTACAGGCAGTTGTCGTAGTTTTGCACCGTCTTTTGGATCTCCCTCAAATCAACCGAGATTTTTGAATTATCTGGGTTGATTTCTTGGAAGACTGGAGTGAACTCCCTTCTTTCTGGGTTCATTCGGAATGGGTAGGATGACCCATATTCCTCTGCATTTCCACCTCTCTTTGAAGTGAATGGCCTACTCGGAGTAGATCTTGGTATCTACTCATCATGACGATAATCTGTAAATTTTCATTTACAGATACAGGACCATGGGTCCTTTCGTCTAGCTTGTCAGCCCAAAAAAGAAATTTTTCTTGGTGCTTTCTTGTAGTAATCTCCAATTTTTGGAGAAAATACCTGTAACAGAAGTATCTCGGACAATTGTCCGGATCCATATTTTCTTGGAGGTCTCCTCCGTTAGGATAAATACTATATTTAATAAATAAAATATAATTCCTTAATAAACCTAAAGCTCTGATACCATTTTAAAGTACTGGTTAGAAATTAAAATTTTTCTGTTATCAGTACAATCGAGAATATTTTGTCCGTGTTTTTGCACAACAAACATATCAAATTATACCAAAAGTGGATTAAAAACCAACAGTGTCATGAAAATGAGTATTTTTGACATGTACACTTAGAAAATGGGTAAAAAGTTCATGTATTTTTCTAAAAGGTGTATTTTTAATTTCCACCCTATTTTTAATATGTAACAAAAAGATTAAATTATTATAACATTTTGTACACTCTTTTTTGTTCTATTATATTTAAATTGCATTTCTATTTATTTTAATATTTGATTATTTAATTAACATCAAAATATATCATAATCAATAACATATAAAAAAAGAAGTACAATTGCTAAGAATTATCAAAATAATAATAATAATATATATCAGTGGACATGTCATATGATTCGTTCACGGATCGAATATGTATAGCCATTTGTGAGTAAGTGAGCACTTTTGTTATTATATTAATTAATGCAATCTTATTTTGTGCATTTAATTTAAGTACTCTATGTTAATTGTTATTGTTATACCTTTTTGTTAGTATATTAATACAATCTTATTTTGTGCATTTAATTGAAGTACTCTATGTTATTGTTATAATGTTATTCATTGATTGTGATTTGTGATATATTTTACATATAATTAAATTAAGTTAAATAAATGAATTACCGAACGCTATATTATAAACTATAACTTTAATTCCAAAAGTGTAAGGTTATATTATGGGTTATTGGGTGAAATTATAATTTTTACAAAATAAAAAATTTATACTCCATTCTTTTACAAAAAGTGTGTTTACGAGGGATTTTGCATTATTTTTTTAGAAATATATATAAAGTGCGTTTAGAATTCAAAAAAATAAAATATACGTGAAATTTAAAATAATAAATATTTTATAAGACTATGTATTAAAAAAAAATACACTTTGCTTATTATAAATAGTACTCCCTCCTCCCTCCGTCCCAATAAATATGACACAAAACTTTTGAAGTGTAAAAATGATAAAGGTGGTAGGATCCAAAAAGAGATAATTTTTACTATTTTAGAAATGTGTCGGTTAGTGAACGTCAATTGTGATCTAAATAATTGCCAAGCAATTTCTTTTCAAGAAAAAAAAGGTAAAAATAATAAGAGAAAAGAAAAAGAAGAAGAAAAGAAAGTGGAAACGAGAAGCAAAATTCCAACCAACCCTTTTGGTCGTCGCCATATTGTAGTCTTGTTTACTTTGTCGACTCTTGAAGTCCCCCACCCCCAGTGGGAAAACGAGCTACAAAAATTCAAGGAAACTAATTCTTGATGATGAAATTCGTCAGCATCCCGTATTTGACCCGCCACTCAACAGTGATAGATTCAGCTATTATTTCAACCATTTTTTATTTTCTCTCCAACTGCACATTATCATAATCCCACACCTCTCCATTTGGCAACAAAGATCCCTTCAACTTCGGGTAAATTTTTGTTTCCTTCTATCTCCTTTTCCAAATCTCTTCTCTATATAGTTTTTTGGTTGGGTACTTCATTTTTATAGAGAGTTGTTTACTGCTTTTTAGGCGTTTTTCAACTGCAGCTGAGAATACTTTTGTAGAAGACTTGAGTTTTCATATTCTTTATTTCTGGAATTGATTTTGAAATTATGGGTTTTTTGAATTGGTTAATCACTTGTGCTTTCTCGATGATTTGTGGTGTTTTAGGTGGGTAATTTATTGTAAAGATTGCGTTTTTATTGTTTGGGTATGTTAATTGTGTTTGCTCGGTTGCACTGTTCAGTCTCCTGAAAGACTTGAAGTTTGTTTCTGATTTTCTTTTTATTATGAGATTTCAATCCTCAAGGTTATCTTGATCGCTGAAGCATGAATTGTTGGTCTGTATTAATATAAAGTTATCAATGGTTTCATGTATAGTATTTGGTTGATCTTGCTGAGCCAAAAGTGTTTATGTTGATACATATGTAAGTATATTTGTTAGTTACTTTGGCTTTGATTGTTAAGTGTAAATTTTTAATGGTCTGTACTTTGTAAGTTCTCTTTTATCCTTTATGTATAGAGTTGTTCTTATTTTGACTGTGTTGCGTTTTTATTATGACCTATTTCTGTCTCAGGAAGATCCGATCGTAAGATGAAACCTTTTCTGTCCCAAACATCTTGATTTGGTGTGTGTTCGTGTTCCTCGTTTCGAGATGGCCGTTGTATTATGGAAGAGCTTATCAGGCTTTGGAGCTCCCTCAGCTTTCGTTAGTATACTTATTTGGTTGCTCCTAGCAGAACCATTTGGATCGTTTGCTCAAAACGACATAAACTGTCTTAGAGAATTAAAAAGGTCTTTGCAAGACCCGTTGGGAAACTTAGCTTTGTGGGATTTTACCAACAACACTGCAACATCTATCTGTAAGTTCACTGGGATCGAATGCTGGCACGAGGATGACAACAGGGTATTGAATATCAGACTCTCAGATATGGGACTTAAGGGTGATTTTCCTCTGGGTCTTGTTGATTGCAAGTCCCTGACGGGCTTGGATCTTTCTAGAAACAGTATCACAGGAAACATTCCGAGTAACGTCTCAAAGCTAATTGAGTTTGTCACTACTCTTGATCTTTCGTCCAACCAATTATCTGGAGAGATTCCGGTGGATCTTGCGAGTTGCACTTTCCTAAACGTGCTGAAACTTGACAGCAACCAGTTGAGTGGTCAAATCCCTCTTCAGATGAGTCAGCTTAGCCGACTCAAGCAATTTAGTGTGGCGAATAATCAATTGACTGGGCAAGTTCCCAAGTTTGTGAATGCTACTATCCCATCAGAAAACTATGCTAATAATCCTGGCCTGTGTGGTGATCCTTTGCCATCTTGTGGTGGCAAGTCAAAGGTGAACCATACTCCTATCATCGTTGGGGCGGCGGTTGGTGGGTTGACCTTTGCAGCTTTGGTTACCATGATTTGTCTGATCTTTATTCGCAGAGTTTCTAGAAAGAAGAAGGAAGAAGATCCTCTGGGCAACAAATGGGCGAGGAGTATCAAGGGCGCGAAACGCTTTAAGGCAAGATAAACTTCCGTTTTCTTTTTATTACTGAACAATCACAATGTAAAACTTTGACACCCGTTGTGCTCATGGCGGTGTTTTATGCAGACTAACAACTTGATTGATCTTTGATCATAACCGTGTTTCTTGTGTCTTGTCTCTTTCAGCTTTCTATGTTTGAGAATACAGTTGCAAAAATGAACTTAAGTGATCTAATGAAGGCCACTGACCACTTCAGCAAGGAGAATATAATCGGGTCTGAGCGAACTGGGACGACGTACAAGGCTATGCTTGACGACGGGACATCCTTTATGGTGAAGAGACTGCCAGATACCCAACACTCAGAGAAAGAATTCATGTCGGAGATGGCTACTTTAGGCAGTATACGACACCGCAACTTGGTTCCTCTTCTTGGTTTCTGTGTGGCTAAGAAGGAACGGCTCTTAGTCTATACATACATGCCCAACGGAACTCTACACGATAAACTACACCCAGATGAGGACAGTAAAGCCTTAGATTGGCCAGTGCGGCTCAAAGTCGGGATCCGGGCTGCGAAAGGATTCGCATGGCTCCACCACAGCTGCAATCCTCGTGTCATACATCGGAATATCAGTTCGAAATGCATTTTGTTGGATGCAGATTACGAACCAAAAATATCTGATTTCGGGCTCGCTAGGCTCATGAATCCCGTCGATACTCATCTGAGCACTTTTGTGAATGGCGAATTTGGGAACTTGGGCTACGTTGCTCCTGAATATGCTAGAACTCTAGTAGCCACACCAAAAGGGGATGTCTACAGTTTCGGCGTCGTTCTTCTAGAGATAGTGACGGGTGAGAAACCTACACATGTAGCTAAAGCCCCAGAAACCTTCAAGGGCAGCCTAGTGGATTGGATATCCGAGCTCTCCGCCGCCTCAAAACTTCACGATGCACTCGACACAGCCTTGGTTGGGAAAGGCTATGACAGTGAGCTTTTCCAGTTTCTCAAGGTTGCTTGTAGCTGTGTGCTGCCTGGTCACAAAGAGCGCCCTACGATGTTCGAGGTTTACCAGCTCTTGAGAGCTATTGGGCAACGGTACGATTTCACCACGGAAGATGATCTGATGATGCTGCCGGAGAAGGGGAGTGCTGACAACGTTATTGAACTCATCGTTGCCCGGGACAAGTAGGAGACGGAGATCCACGAAAGATGTGAGACTGGGTGTAACGGTGAGTATATGATGTATCCCTCTTACATGTGTAATTATGTCTTGACTTGTTTGCTAAATTAGATCAGTGTTGCTATATTTATTTGGTAGTGTATGATGCTGAAGCCAGACTGCTTGCTTCTACTTTCAAGTGAACTAGTTCTAGTCTCTTGTTTGCTCACTGCATACTTATGTTGGTTTTCTTGATTGGATGATGAGATTTTTTTTGTCATTATTAAATGGTGAGGAATGTGTTAGTCCACTAATGTCTGAGGTAATAGGTTTCGCTTTCAAGTCTTCTTTGTAATTTAATTTAATGTAATTAATAAAAAAATGGTGAGCAACTCTTTTAAAATCAGAAAAAAAGAAAGGGAAAAAAAAAAGCATTTTCATCTTATGAACTCAAATGTTAGAACTTGTGAATATAGCAATATTCAACTGAGATTGTATATGTGATTTATTCTTTCAAAACACAAATAATAATTATTTTTTCTCAATTACAACTTAAATTATAAAACTATCATATTTGAAACTGATTCAAGTATTTAGAGTGGGATATTTGGATATTCGAAATTATTTTAATTAATTAAAATTATTCATATTTTCTAATATTTATCAAATATTTTTTTGATATTTTTAAAAAATTCAAGAATTAAACATTTTAAATTATCAAATTAGTATACTAAGTAGTACTCCCTCCGTCCCCCATTTTGTGTTACGCTTTGACCTTCACGGATTTTAAGAAAAAATGTTGACTTAGTGTAGTAATGTGTAAAAAGTATAATAAGTGGAGTTAGAAAGGTGTGATGTTAGTGGAGATTGGGTCCCACTTAAAGGTGTTGTGAGTGGGATTGTGTCCAAAAATAGAAACTTTAAGTGTAACACACTTTGGGGGACACCCCGAAAAGGAAATGCGTAACACACTTTGGGGGACGGAGGGAGTATTATATAATCTATAAATATAAATAAAAATATATAGAGTTATGCCCAATTAGGTCCTAAAAATTAAATATTCGAATGTTCAAACCCAATTAGATATCAGGCCCAATTAGATATCAGGCCAAGTACACGATTCCTGAATAGATACCCTATTTTTTAAGATAATATTCTAATTTAGGCACATTACCAAAAAAAATATACTAAGTTCAATTTACAGCAAGCCTTCTGAAAACAGACTTTTCTATATGAATAAATACATATAAACATGAAGCATCAACCTGTGACTAAGGTCTTTATCACTTGGAACATTTTCTTGGAAGTATATGTGACTGTGAGCCATGAAGTATCAAAATCTTTTACATTCATCTACATATAATAAATACAAATTGTTAAAATGAATAATGCTACTACCTAAAAGGTTGGTAGAAACCTAAGAAGATGCATGCCACCACCTCATCTGAGATTAGCTAAACTAACAACTCTCCTCATCAGAGGAAGAGTGCTGCCGTTTAACGGGAAACCCCCCGACGGCTTGCTGCAACAACGGGTTAACTGGAACCGGGAACTTGTGGGCGGTACTCACCGTGGTTCGTTCGTTTATCATCCCAACTTCCTTGCACACCCGGTCCAAAATCGTTAGGAAGTCCCTCACCACCAAGAAGATTCTGAAAGGATGGGCCTCCTCCCTCACCGAGCTCCCATGGAAATACTCGGTAATTTCCTTCACAAGAGACAGTGCGACGCTTTCTTGGGCTTGAATCCTAATAATTTCCTCCTCCGCCTTCTTCATGAAGCTGCTCATCGAGTCAGAGAACTTATGGCTGCTGCTGTCTTCCGAAGATGTTGCATCAACTAATCTTACAACCTCTGCTATATTCTCGATTCCTTTTGAAAGCTTGGAGACGTCGCTGCTCAGCACTTCTGCATCCATAGTAGCAGCTTTCTTTACATTTGATAGCTCACCGCTGAGGGCGGAAACAATTTGGAGGCCGAGCTTTCTGCATTTGGCATCATCATTTGTGGTAGGATTCTCTGCTGGGGGCCCTCCAGAAAGACGTGCACCCTCACTTCTTATTATCTCCTGAACAACAAAATGCAAGAGCGTAGTTTTCCCATCTGCTCCCTTGATATCAACAAGCTTGAGGAGCGTGTCGAGTTTGAAGGCGTGGGCATCACCCCGATTTGTTCCCACATTCATGCGGTTTCCTGTCTTTAGTACTGCTTCTAGAAGCTTGAGGAACATCCTGCTTGTCCTCAATTCTTCACAAGCTGCCTGTAATATCGAAAACATTTTAAGGTGGAGCCAGAACTACATATATATATATATAATGTTGCTTTAATTATAATTAGCATATTGTTATAAAACTTTATTCCCTTTCTGGTTACATAAGCATTAAGCAGTAATGTTTAGTGTCTATCTAGCATAATCACATCCTAAGGAAAATGCTCCTTTTTACTCTCCTTCTGAGGTTCAATCAGAGTTTTTAGGAAGGGAGAACATATTATTTGTGACGGCTAAATGAATCCAATGGATAGCAGGACACAAATTTATAATATTTCTACAATGCATCTAAGAAGCTGATGATTGAATGAAACAATACCTCCAGTCTTGTAAATGAATTTTTTAGGTATTCCACCTCATATTCAAAATTTGATATGTATAGCATCGCATCAACTCTTCTGAAGGCATGTGGAATATCAAGAACTGCCTTCAAAAATCTTTCAGCAGCCCCAAGTTTGGTAGGTGAAATATCTTTATATTCTTTTAGCTTTCTCTCCTCCTCTTTAGTTGGTGCCATCTTTAATAAACTCTCAAGAAGCTCAGTACCAAGAATATCAGTATTGCCTGGAACCAAGAGCAAGATGAGTTAGGAATAAGCTTGATAGATTGATCTTCGAAGACAAGCACAGAGAGGAGTCAAAGACTATCGTATATCTTGATAGGGGTGTTACTCTATTCCCGTGGCTAATGAGCCAATTTCTTTAAGTTAGAACTGATATGAATAGGAGAAGAGTTCATGGTTCAAAATTTACAGTACTAAAGCCAGCCATAACAACTAGTAAAGACAAAACTGACTACTGTGCTCATTCCAAGTCCAACGTGGTCCCTGCACGCAGCCAAGAAATATGATGCTCACACAACATGGAACTTCAACAATTTCTCTTAGGCAACTTGATGAATGTGATAAAATATAAAATATCTTTATGCAAGTCACTATCGAGAAAACTTAAAGGATTGATAGATTAAGAATGAGGTCACTGAAAGACAACTTCAACTTGCAGAGTATGAAGACAGGATTATGCAGTTTTCAAACAATGCTTGGCTTTTGGCAAATAAGAACAGACTTACACATAAATGCATCTAGTATTGAACGATTTTCAACCGCCTAAAACCAACAGAAGCACATCATTTCCATAGTCTATCTCGGTACCATATAATTTCCTCTACGTTCAGATGGTGTTAGGAAAAAGCTCTAACTAATGTTAAAATCACAGAAATAAATGAGCTGCATACAGATTACCTTCCATGAGGCCCTCACAAACCTCCTCCACCGTGACATTGAGAGCCCTAAACAAGATTGCAATGTTCTGGGCCTTCTTAGGATCAAGAACCCTATTACTATTGTCTTGGCGAGGTGTGGGAAGCACATTCCACCTAGTTGCTTCGTTCAGTGGTTTTGAAGCATTTGCAACAAACAACGTTTCGATCATCTCCTCGTTCAATCTGCATTCAGTCAGAACATCAGTCTAACAATGTAAAATTAAAATACTAATAAAAGCACAAAGATGATTGTATCCTTCAAAAAAAGTAACAAGGATCGTACTTGAAAGAGCTACATTTGAGCTGATCCCACACCATCTCACGATCGGAGCTCGCCCTCACTTTGTCCCAATGCAACGGCTTCAACTTTGTTTTGGGAGTAATCTCCTCATTTCGCTGTACATCTTCACCAGATTGCTCCTTTACTCTATCCCCATTCTCAACATTTTCTAGGACATTTTTAGGCAGCAACTCAATTGGAGAAATCAGTGTCGGACTTTCAAAAGCCATCGGTCGCAACTGCGTAGACAAAGCGGGTGGCTCCGAAACAAGCTTTTTGGCCGGCTGTGCCGGGGTTCTTGGACTCTCCCATATTTTCCCGGCCACCGGTGGCGGAGGTGGTGGTGGGGGAACAAAAAGTGGTGGGTGTAAGGGAAGAACAAGAGGCGGCGGTGGAGGTGGATGCGGTTTTGACGTAGCACTGACGTTGTACCGCTCTGGGATGGTCATTCTGACCGGAGTTACTGTGTTCTGATCAGAGAAACACGAAATCCGCGGCGATGATTCCTCGCTTTTCCTGGAGTATCTCTCCGGCGATGATGAACTTGGTGGCGACGGTGATGCGGACTCCTTACGCATCAAATCTCGCGGCGGAGGGGACGACGTCATTTGCCGGTGCAACGGCGCGATGTTCTGAATCTCAATTAGGTCAGGCGATTTAGGAATCGAATTCCTTGGGCTCAAACTGTTTGCTGGCGATAGAGAGAGCGAAATGGACCTCGCCGGAGATCCCCTGCCCGATCCGGAAGCCGAAGAAGAGTAAGTTGAGGAGGAATTCGAAGTCGAGCCATTAAAATTCTCCACATCTATAGCGGCGAACGCCCTTCTAGAAGCTGATCCGGCGCCAATCGAACTCTCCCTACCATTCAACGAGCCTTTGGGAGAGTAGAACTCTTCATCTTCATCGTCTCTGCTCGAAGCCACGTCAGCACTGTTCCGATAACTCCGCCGGGAACTCTGCTGCCCGCTCAACGGCGGTAGCGGGCGGAGCTCCGGTGAGTCCATTTTCCTGGGATTTGAAGTGCGGATGTGGCTAGGGGCGCTACTACTTCCATTGTAGGTAATGCCACCGCTGCCGCCACCGGTAGAGGCGGCGGCGGCCGCGTGTGAATTGGCCAAAGTTCCCAAATACAGGAACTCGGAGCTGCTCTGTGAAGGTCTTTGAAGCTTCGGAATGCGGTGGCTATCTGGACCGCCGCGAAGATTGGTGGAGGCAGTTGTGGTGCTGTCGGATCTCTGCGATTTGGAGTGATCGTAAGCAGAGGATCTCTCAGTTCTCCTGCGCTTGCGGAAGTGGATGAAGACGGCGAGGGCGAGGATGACGACGGCGGCGACGACAGCGGCTACAGCTACGATGATGAGCTTGGAGGAGGCGGATTTGGATTTGGAGTCAGGAAGGTTAAGGGATGTGATATTGGCTGGGAAAGAAGCGAGGGAGGCCGGGGAAGGAGGCGGCGGTGGAGGGGAGGGGTCTGATGGGAAGAATGGGGCAGTAGTATTGGTGGGGGTGGAAGTAGAAAAAGGGTATTTCGGGATAGGCGGCGGAGGTGAGGATGCCGGAATGGGGGGCTCAGAAGGGGGTGCGGAATCCTCCGGGAAGAAAGGTTGGTGGAGAATACGGCGGCGAGGGACGGCGGCGGTAGTTGAGGGGCTGCTCATCCAAGAAAACAAGAGGAGGAGGAGGATGGTGGTGGAGGGCATTGATGCGGTCTTGTGCGTGTGAGTGTGAGAAAGAGAGAGTAAATGCAAGCAATATTTAGGTGTAGATCAATGTGGGAATCTGCAATCAATCACATTGCACATACACACCGTCTTTCTCTGTGCGTATGCGCGCGTGAGAGAGAAAGACGTAGAGAGAGAGAGAGAGAGAGCTACATCAACAACATCAACAAGTACATGGTGAGTGAGAGTGTGAGAGGTAGGAGGATGATACATACAGTAGAAGTAAAGAAGAAAGAGAGGGTGAAAAGGGGGTTGAAGTAGAAGAGAAAGAGAGATTGAGTAATTTGAGGATTAAATTAAATATAAGGAAAGGACTAATGTTTTTCTTTTTGCATGAATGATGAAGTGAACGAAGCCAGCTAACACTCTGCTGGTATACTCCATTGATGACGTCACTTCCTTCATTTTCTACCTATTTCTTCTAGTAACAACTCTTTTACAATTTATTATTACCACCCTCCATTCAATCTTACTGTTAATATAACGTTAACGGAGTATTATTTTCATAACCTTGAATAATGATTTATAAAACAAAAAATTGTACTATTGAATTGTAAACAAGTTTTTCCTGAAACAATTAAGAAAAAGCTAAAACTTGAATTTATGAAGATAAGATAAAAAAAATAGCTTAAAATCAGTTAAATGTCGATAATGATAAATAGTAAATATATTTATTCTAACAGCATTATCTCTCCGTTAACAGTTAAGCTCAATTGTAAATATAGTTGAAATCTTTTACTCATATGGAGTGAATTGTCTCATTTTCTACTTTGTGTTTTATATAAATTGTCTCATTTTTTAAATAGGTATAGATTAGGGTGTAATTGAGGAAATTAATAGTAATAAAATAGGTGAAAGAAGAAAAACGTGAAAAAAATAGATAAAAAAGATAATTAAAAAGATAATAAAATGAGTATTGATATACGATCCAAAAACATTTAAGATAATTGAGGTGGGAGACTGACTAGTATTTACTCATGACTGATGCTTAATTTACCATATTCACTGCCGACACTAAAGTTAGTCATAATTACTTAATTACAGAAAGCCCCCATGATTTATCGAAAATACCTAGATGGACCTCGATAGTCGATAATATATCATAAGATGCCAACATACTAAATTAGTAAATTCCCATCACCCCGCTATATTCCTTTGCCCTTTCTATCCCTGTTCTCTAATTTAATTTTGCTCTCCACCCAATAATGTTTTGAGAGAAAATTAAAACTACCTAAATTGTAAAATTGGTGCGTGGAAAAATATCTCAAATGTTCTCTACCACCGTTGGTCACTCTCTCTTTCTATGTATATCAATCGGAGTGAAAATTAATTATGAACGATGGATTTCATATACTATTAGTTTTCTAGCGGTGGTTATATATTATAGCAATATATCATCTTATAACAAATTGATTAAGGCAATAACTGTTGGCATAGGAACATTCACCGCTAACTTGGTTAATGAGCGGTGGTTACTAACCTTTACGTTTTAGCTAGCGGTTGTAGTATATATGTTGATAACCTAATATTTCAATATTAAACATATAACAACCGCGGGCTAAACCATAGAAAAAAAACATATCACTGTCAGTGGATGCTTTTGGCTAGGATTTAGTCAACGGTTGTTATATGTTTAATATTGGAATATTATGTTATCAACATATATACCATAGCTGCCGCCTAAACTCTAGCAAAAATCATCCTCGGCTGGTGAATTCTTAAGCTCAATAATTTATCTTGTGTCTAATTACATGTTTAAATTTTGAAAGTATGAGAGCGTACATTGTCGGTCTGATTTAGTAAATCAGATATCACAAGTGAATTATGTATTAATAATGAAGACATCATTTTGTACATAATAATCAATAATTAATAAATTCAATGCAATATGTAAGATAATCTCCACTTTTTTTGAAAAAATGGATATTTTCTACCTATGTTTTAAGAATTGAGTATTTTTTACGTACATCATTAACAAAATAGATAGTTAATTAAAATAATCTCTTAGTGTAATATTAAAAATTACATCTTTATGTAAAAATTGAATATCTTGTAAAGCTAATGATTTAAAATGTAAATTTCAATATATGTATTTTAAATAATAGTACTAATTTATAGGCTACCTATAATAACTACAAGGTGATAATGCTTCAAATTTTCTTCAAATCCTATAAATATGTTTAGCTATAAGTTTATTGAATAAAAACTAATCGGAAGCAACACTCGATTTATTAACATTATTTTTTTTTTCAGACAAAGTATTTAAATTAAATAATGATCTATTACTGGGAATTAATGGTACTATTAAACCAACACATACACCCAAAAAATAAATAAGATAAAATTGACCAATTCGATGTGGATTAAATCACCGACTAATTACAGAATTCATTTTCACTCAAAAGCCACGAACTCTAGTGATGTTTTCGTTTTAATAACTAAAATATTTAATTTTTTGCATTGAATTTTTTAATCAAAACTTTGTAATAGTAGTAAACTTTTTCTCTCTTGTCACATTAGCAATATAAGAAGAGCCGGCAGTACTGACCTTTTGACTGAAATCAAGGCACATAACACGAATCACTAAAATTGAATAGCAAGTCACAATTATCAATCCACACAATCTAAAACATTATACTAACATTTACATTTCATTATTTATTTATACTCCATTGTAACACTAAAGTGGCTTTTATTTATTTATGCTTAATCTGTAACACTAAAATTGGTTTTATAAAGTGGATATTTTTATTATCTGAATATCGTGGCCAATAAAAGATATATATATATATATATATATATATATTATTAAAACTAGTGTATAACCCGTCGAAAATGGACGGAAAATTATTTTTCGTGGCCAATAAAAGATATATATATATATATTATTATTAAAACTAGTGTATAACCCGTCGAAAATGGACGGAAAATTATTTTACATTATGATTTATAAATATAAATTTTAAAATATTATATTTTGATGAATTATAAAAAAATTATTATTAAAAATGCAATAATTTGTTTAAAAAGTAATATAAATTGATACATTATAAGAAGTAAATATTATTTACTGTAATTTATCGTATATAGAATGTATTGGTAAAAATCACATTACATATATTTTATTTTATTAACATGATTGCAAATTCATGCTACATGAAAAATTATATCAGTTGCAAAATATAATTATTACATGCAGACTTATCCCCGTGTAAAATTTATTGGTATGCAATCACGTGATGTCGTAATTAAAAAAAATAAACTCTTTATTTGTTAGATAAAAATCAATTAGTTAACCAAATCAAATAAATAATTTTTATTCGAAAAAATATTTATTTAATCATCAAATAATTAATGTGATATGTATAAAAACTTATCTCGTTGGTGAGTCAAAATTAGGTATGACAATCAAGTAAGACATGCATGGATAGTGACTATCTATATTCTCATACACTATGCATGGATAGTGGCTATCTATATTCTCATACACTATCATTTTAGTTTGTGTATATTGATATGGATAATTATTATTCTTACCTGCAAAAATTATGCGATATATACCCATAAAATATTAGCGAACATGTCTGTTAAGTACCTCCTCACCCACCTAATATCAATCATATTTTTAGATTTTTTTTTTCTATAAATTATATGTATATTATTGCCTAAAATTATATATTGATAAAGTATATATTAAGATTTTAATGTGGGATAACTAACCTCTTAGTTTATAAGTTATATTTAGATTATTATTATACTGATTTAATGTATACAAAATAGATATGAAACTAATAAACTATGAAATAAAAATGATATGACAGTAATTATTATAAATTTTATTTACTCATGAATCAATATCACTCACGTAACATGAGTATTAAAAATTAAATAGTATAAATTTAACATGCAAAATTCTACTACATATAATTTGCCAGCTAATTATTTAAATTAAATTATAATTTAATATTAAACTAAAAAATTTCAATTAATTAACTATTTATGTTATAACTTAATAATCGAGTAGATTAAAATTTTCAAATATTAAAATCGATAGTGAATAAAGTTGAGATTTAAGATAAATATGAACGATTGTTTGACAAATTTAACTAGGGGTGAGCAAAATACCCGAAATTCGAATATCCGAACCGAACCAAACCGAAATTTCTAATTTGGTTCGGATTTTTCGGATCTACGGATCGGATCGGTTTTTCCGAGAATTTCGGATTTTCGGATCGGATAAATTTAAATCCGAACTAATCCGAAATCCGAAATATATTCATATATATATATATATATTCTTATTATTAATTATAATAATATAACAATTACTTAAAATTTTCTAACCCTACCAATTTTCTAACCCTACTAATATATATATTTTTATTATTAAATATATTGATTGTAATGAATAGTTGGAACTTAGAATTCCAATATATATATTCTTATTATTAAATATATTGATTGTAATGAATAGTTGGAACTTATAATTTGATAATTATGTTGCTATATAACTTTGTGGAATTGTGCTTGTTTGATCGATTAAGTTGCTTCATTTTTGTTAATATTCGGATTTTTAGGTGTTAAAAAAATTATTCTAGATTTTCGGATTTTATGTTCGGATTTTCAGTTTTTGAATTTTTTTTTTTGAGATTTCGAATTTTTCGGATCGGATCGGACAAAAGTATAAAATTTTCGGATTCGGATCGGATCGGATTTTGGCTTAAATTCGGATTTTCGGATTGGTTCGGATCGGGCCAAAATCCGAACCGAAATCCGAATGCTCACCCCTAAATTTAACAATTGCGTAAATTAAAATTTTCAATAAAATTAAACTATAAATTTAAAATTTTAATGAAATAATTTTTTAATAAAAATATTATATATTTTATTTATTGAATTATATGAATTGATAAATATTCTAGATTTTATATTTTATTTGATGAGTTATATGTACTAGTGGATAGAAATATTATATGTTTTATTTCACTGAATTTTTTAATAAAAATATTAATGAAATAATTATTAAATAAAATCATTGTAGATTCTTTCTAAATTATTGAATTATATTTATTGCAATGTTGACTGAATAATTAATTAAATAAGATTACAATAATAATTTACTATATAAAACATAATTAAACCATATTTATAAAATTATTATATATAAGATATTAATTTTTATTGAAAAAAATTGTAGTTCGCCACATCAACCGATTTAAGGAGAAGACTTCTCATTTAATATATTATATAGATATCACTAAATTTCCCTTTAACAACACAAATTCTGTATGGAAATTACTTGTGGTGAATTGTGATAAAAAAATAAAAAAAGGTGATTATCTCTGCATATAACCCAAATTGTTGGTTACTAAATGCTATTATTAGAAGGGTTCTTTTTTCCGAACTTTTTTTATTATGATTGCTTATTTAATAATAAGATGTTTGTCGTGTACGTGAACGTGACAAACAGATCATCGTCCATTATTTTATACCCAATCTTGATTCATGATTCAGCACGAGCAATAAAATTATGCCTCCTAATTTAATTTGTTAATTCTATATTTGGAACTATAATATCAAACAAATATAAATTAAAATCAAAATTAACATCCTCAATTAACTTATAGAATAATAAGTATCATAATATACAACAATACAAGGGATTCAATTTTAAGAAAATGCATGCATCACTAGTGTCTAGTGATAGTGAGTGAGTAATTGAATTCAATATATAATATTTTGATATGACTTGTTTTCATTTGTAATATAGCTAGGGACTAGTACTATAAAGTTTTTTTTATGTGATTTACTTTGGTTTAATAATGTATTAATATGAGAAGCAAACGACAGGTGTTGGATTAATTAATTCTGATTAAATAAACTTTACCTTAAAATAATACAAGTACGTATATATGATTATAAATAAATAGCCAAACCATGTTAATCAAGTATGAAGATAATTAATTGTTATTAGTATAAAAAATCACTACAAGTCTACAACGCAGAAACTTTATATTTTTTTGAAGCTATTGGTCGAGCAATATTTATATCCAATCATATACTACATGTTAGTTTAAATAATATACATATATATTTAATTTAATTTTGAGAATAAATCATAATTACATCCTTAGATATTATTCAAAAGAAAAGGAAAAATAGAAGAGTGTGACTGCATGAGTACGGTTATAAGCATATCAGACTTTTCGTGAATTATTTGAGTTCGGTTAGATAAAAGTTCGTTTAAAATTTATTCGTCCACATAATGAATCAAATTCTAATTTTCAACTCGAGCTCGAATTATATTTCGAGTCAAACTCGAACTTTTTTATATTCCGTTTGAAAAATATCGCAAATATGTTTGAATATAAATAACAAATCAAATTTTAAATATTGAGATAGTTAATAATCAATTGGAATTTAATCGCGTAATCTTACGGTTACAGGATTTTATGTGGTACCAGATAAATTAATTATAGCACAATTATTGTTCATACGATTACTTCAAAATTAGTGATGAAGTAGTATTTGTTAAAAAATATTGTTTGAGCGATTTGGAAATGCGTTATTTGGGTGATTTGAAAAAATATAAATGATATTATTTTTAATAATGGAGTGTGGAATGTGGATAGATAGATTGGTTATATTAAATCAATTTTGTGGTGTTGGGTAGTAGGCAAGAAGATTAGTTCTAGCCTTCCCCGATTAAGTTTTAGATCGTTGGGCATAAACCTCTTTTTTGAGGTTTAGTTTGTGTTTTTTTTCATTGGTTGGTGGACTGGTTTTTGTAATCTTTACTGCTTATTTTACAGCAGTTTGACATTCCTTATGCTTTGCTAATGCAGTTATTATTTCTATAAAAACAAGTATTTTTTGTGACTAACTTTGAAGGGTGATTTTTTTTCTTAAAAAAAAATCATTATTATTGGGATATTACAATAATAAACATGTCATAGATAATGTGATGGAGGTAGGGATGTTAATCAGATTATCCACTCGAGTTGTTGGGCTATTCGGTTCGAACTAAATCGAGTTGAAAATTTATAATTTTAACTCTAAATTTTTGGTTTTCGGGCTAGTCTTACCGGACCAATCGGGAAAATGTTGAAAATGTATGTATATCTTTTATGATTTTATATTTAAAAATATACTCCCTCCGTCCCACTAAGTTTGATATTTTTTTTTTCGGCACGGTTATTAAGGAAATTGTACAAAGTAGTGTATAAGAGTGATAAAGGTGGTAGGATCCACACCTTTTTAAAGAGATAACTTTTATTATTTTTGGAATCTGCCAAGCTTAGTGGGACGTCCCAATAAGGAAAATATGTCAAGTTTAGTGGGACGGAAGAAGTATTTTTTTTGAAGAAAATAATAAATAAAATAAAATTTTAAAAATAGTTGAATCTTAAAATTAAATTTAAAGAGAAATGTAATGATATTATACTCAAATTGTGTCATAATTATTTTTGTAAGTGATTGATTAATTGATGGGTATGAAAAATACATTTTTTGCATAAAAAGTCAAATATATTATGCAAATAATTATTACTATTTTATTTTTTTATTCGGTTAATCGGCTAACTCACTCGGTTTTCGGGCTAATTCTATCGAGTTCAGGTTGATTTCAGTCCAACCTATTCGGGCTAAAAATATTTTGGGTCATAAATTTACAATCCTAACCCTTTTCGGTTTCGAATTAATTTTGGGTCAACCGTACTGTCAGGCCAAATTAACATCCTAGATGGAGGTAGTAAAATTTGATTTTTTATATTATTTTACTCTTAAAATTTTAAACTATAATATTTATTAGGAAGATAAAAAATAATTATTTCCTAATAAATATTATAATATTATTTGGAAATTACTAGAGTAATATGGTTACAGTACATTATAAATAATTTGGTTACAATATCGTAATATTATTTCTTTGGAAATTTGGAAATTACTATAATATTATGGTTACAGTATATTATTTGACTTTGTTCAACATAATATGGAAATTAAGAAACTAGATAGATTACTGTAACCATAATATTGTTCAACATTTATAATTACATTTTTACATTAATTTCTTTATACTACTATTTATTTGGAAAAGACATTCAAATTTCTAGGTTATTTTTGTTGTATCTCAAAGTTATACTTAAAATTTTCTCTCCTCTTTTATTTTATTTTTTAAAGTGGAGGGAAGATAATTAACTTCTTTTTGTCTTTTCCTAGCTGTAGTATATATATTCATTATGAAAATAATGAAAAATTATAATTATAATTTGAAGTTAAAATAATTTGTACGGCGGTAGCCGCACCGACACTTCGAATTAAGACAACAAAAACAATAAACAATTGTAATAGTTTGGACGTTGGAACTTATGATTCTTATCAAATTAATATTCCCATACTAATATTCATGTGGTCTTTGACTCGTTATAGTATTTAGGGATCTTTCAAAGCTTTTTTTTACTTATGTTTTTTTTTTAAATTTGGGTTACTCTTATATACTTAGGAGTCTCGCATAGGATTAGTGATATGATTATTTTTATTAAATCTCAATTTTTCTACCCATAATCTTTCATTTTTTATCTCGTTTTATGAATTTAATCCTTCTTATACCTTCTTAATCAATCAAATGAGGGATTATATAATCACACCAATGTGATTAGATAATCCCTCATTTGAGTGATTAAGAGGGCATAAGAAGGGATTAAATCCATAAAGAGAGGTAAAAAATGAAGGATTATGGATAGAAAAGTTGAGATTTAATGAAGATGATCCTATCAATCCTATTTATCGAATCAAACGACTCTTATAAGTTTTAATCTGATGCAAGACTATGAATATTATCCTAAAATGATAATATCATAAAAGTAATATATATATATATATATATATATTTATACTGATCGTATTTAACTATTTCCAGTTGAGACCAAACAAAATGATAAATTTGAGATGAACAGTTAAATATCAAATTCATTTGGAGCTACATTGTTCTGAATTTTGGTTATCATTTGGAGACATGGTCAAAATTATTACTCTCTCCGTCCCGCTAAACGTGGTCATATTTTTTTTTTGGGACGTTCCACTAAAAGTGGTCATTTTCTCAAAAGGAAAATAATTTTACCTTTAAAATACATATCTCCTACTTTTTTAAAACACAATACTTTACTTTCTTAATTTTCGTGTCGGTTCCTTTGTGGCCGCATTTAACGGGACAGAAGGAGTACAATAGTATTTTGTTTTTGAAAGACCATAAACGACATCCTCTATACGCTAATGTTTTTCTAAAAAAGTTAAAAAAAATAATGACTACGAGTGAATTTTGGTTACATCACATTAAATTATTTTGATGGAATGGGAAGTTACATATGAAAGAAAAAAATATATTTTAAGATGAGTAAAGAGAATGTGGAGTCGATTAATAAATAATAGTCTAATAATATTCAAAGATGCACCTAATTAATTTTGTCACTCCATTGGCCGACAAAATATTGCAATAGACTATCGTAATTTGTAAATAATATTAATAAAGAAACGTAATTAGTGCAAAAAATATTATTTTGGAATACTAACATTGACTGAATACGACTTCACAACTACTAAAATAGATCATATTATTAATATTCTAATTATAATTAATTAAAATCCTTACTCAAAAACTTTAGGTGCTATTGTGACGTGGAATCCAAAACTTTTATAAAGATGGTCCTCCATAAATCATATTCGAGAAAATTTATAAGAGTGCAGTCGGTTTTAGTCAAAAAAATTTTTTTATTATTGTTCACGAGAAATTACATAAATGGGGAGGGACTGTTGAGCACAACTCCAAGAATTATGGCGAGTCATGATCGTAATTTGAGGTGTGTGATTGATTGTCTTTTAAGATCATAGTTAGCATCGTGGTTTGAGTTCAAAGGAGCACTAACATACGTTCTCAAGGTCTGATACATCCTCTAAAGTACCATACTTGGGGAAGGTTTTTGTGATGTGGAATC
The DNA here is from genome assembly GCA_026898415.1 of Leonotis leonurus. NCBI lineage: Eukaryota > Viridiplantae > Streptophyta > Magnoliopsida > Lamiales > Lamiaceae > Leonotis > Leonotis leonurus. The sequence continues at coordinate 987,066 of JAPKLX010000008.1, forward strand.
CAACACCATTGATTCCTTGAAGAGAAAGTGGAGTTTGTCTTAATCGAAAAGTGTATGCACCATCATTATTTACGAAAAATTAAAAGAATTTATTGGTATCATTTATACCAATATGGTACATATGATCGTTTTAGATGATCACTTAGCAAAAATTCTAAAATCAAACGTATAAGAACTTCTACGTCAATTTTGATGATCGCTTTTTATTTCTCATATTAAGGAAATGCATTTAATTTACTGAAAAAATGTAAGATATACCCTAGTTTGGTTACTCATCTAAAGTGGAATTTATTCAATTTTTTAACAACATTAAATACGGCTATATCTATAGAAAAAACCAAAATTTAGAACACACTTTAACAGGGGAATGGGCTACTATTTTTAGGATGTATGGATAAAAAGAATAAACTAAGAACTATTTCTGCCATAAGAATAAAGTATATGTAATGAGAGAGATTTGGTCTTAGTATTCCTTTAATGACGATGCTTCTATTTTGTTCTTTTTCTCATAAAATCTTAATTATTTATTTATAGCACAAATGTCGATATAAGTATTAGTAGTAGTACATTGTTATATTTATTACTAATTAATTAATATTATAAGCCTATTACACCAATCCATTGTAAGAATAGTTCTCACCTCACGTGCATTGAGTATGTCTAAAGATTATGTATATGTTTCATATAGTATGTATTTAATTTATATTTATCAGGCTTGGTAGAAATTAACTTCACAAATAATATAAATGTAATTAGAGTAAGTATACTTTAATTAATTTCATATGTATTTTATGGATATACATAACATTAATATTAACTTACATTATTAGACAGTACAATTTAGAGGATTTAATAATACATTTAGCTCCTATTATTTGATTTTTTTTCTAAAGATTTAAATCTCATTATTACTATTAGTATAAATATGACCCACCAAAATTTTAAGTTGGCCAGAAAGTAAATGTACCTAATCATAGTAGAATCTTTATGAATAAATCAAGTACAATAATTACAGACTATATATGTGAATGTTAATTAAATGAATTTAAGTGTAATGTGTCCCAACGGTTAATTGAAAGGTGAATGAGTAATAATGTTGTCCTGTCCAAACATATTTAATCAATATCAAATTCTAAACAAATTATAATTTTTGATAATGATATATATTGTTTTTTATATTCTCATCGAGTTCGAGCTTGGTTCAATTTTGAGTTTTTTTGATATATTGTTCGAATTTGGTTTAAGTTCAAATTTTGAGAAGTCCGATAATACTATTTTCTAGTTCGAGTTTGATTTTGATTCATTTAATATTCATATTAATGGTTTTCAAATTCAAATTTGAGTTCGTATAATTTTTTAGTTTAGATAATTAGTTAATTTAAGACTTGACTTAATGCTTGACGAAAGGCTTGTAAATATTATCGATAACATGCTTGTTAACAAACGAACTTAAATATGTTCGTGAACTTAACGAGACGAGTATTGTCAAACTTGAACTCAGTTCAATAACAATATATGTCAAGCTCAAAATTGGACTCAAGCTCGATTTGTTTACTATCGGGTTCGTTTTAGCTTTTTTCCAATCGCATTTCAAATAGCTTTGAGTAGTTTTTGGTTCATAGTTAACTATCTGATTTAATTCATTCTCAATAGCCATGAAATGATTATTTTAGGGTGATCATTTTGTCGACGGATGCTCCTATTATACTTGTAGTCTCTCAAAGATGAGAACTAACTATATAGCTTCTACATTGAAAATTCAAGTATTGTATACGTCATTAGTCTAATTATTTTTTGAAACTATCCGTAATAACGAACTTGCAAAAAAAGAGATTGACCGTCTATAACCATGATTCACCTTAATTGTTATTTAAATAAGTAAAAGTTACTCCCTCCGTCCCAACTAGTTTGAGGCATTTCATATTCAAATGGGTGGAGTATTTTAATGAAACGCCTCAAGCTAATTGGGATTGGGAGGAAGTATGTCTTAATTCAGACTAGGGATTTACCTTCGCCAATAAGTGAGTGTTTTCTTTTCCCTTCCCTATCCATTTCTTTTGTTTAATTACCTTTTTATCTACGAATCTGGGTAGAATAATGTCGGAACCTTTTGTCACCTAATATTATTAGGGCATGTTTGGTAACCAAGATAGGATATAACAAGATAGTATAAAAATTATCCAGTGTCTCAAGATTAGGGAGAATAAAATAGTATGTTAGATTGTTTGGTACACATATTTAAAATTCAGGATATTTTTTATATTCATGTTTGGTAGACTATATTATTAACCAAGATAAATACGTTAATTACATTTTTGTCCTTCAACTATTACATTCTCAATTTCAAAAGAACCAGTCGAGAGACATGGTCTTTAACCTCATTTACTCTCCAAATTTCTGAAGAAGCTGACGAGAAGACCACATGCTAGTGAAGAAGTGAAAATCGGAGAGAGATCAGTCTAAGCGAAGCAAAATCGACGACGGTGGAAGGTATTACTCTCGGGAAACTAATACTTCGCGATTATGGTTCGGTTAGCCATCTGAAAACCATCTTGTGGGTGTATTAGGGTTCGATTATGCAAATAAATCATCTGAAAACCATCTGGATAGTGTATATCATGTTCGGGGTAGGGTATTAGGGTTCGATTATCCAATGTTATTGAAGGTATTCAATATTCTTCGATTCTCATTCTTTTAGCTCGTATTATTAGTAGGGGATTTTTCTAGTAATCAAAATTGGCAGAATATATCTAGAAGTTGCTATGAAAATTGATTTATTATAAAAGAAAATAATCAGATGTTTGTAGAAACATTTATGTTGGAAAAAATTTTAGTTGGTTATCAAAATTTAATTTAACGGGTAGGGTGTGCGACTATGATAATTTTCCTTCGACAAATATGAGATGCATGCAATATTTCTACAGATTTTCTGGTTATTATTGAGTATTTCTGATTTGTAATTCATTTTTAGTGATTAATGTGTGTGATTCATGAATAAAACTTGTGATTTTGTTGATTGTGATTCGTATATGTTTCAGTGTATTTTCTGGTGTTGATTCATGTGTTCTGATGTGTAATTACAGGACATAACTTGAACCTACTAGAGATGAGTTCTATGCAAGAAGGTTCTATTTCCATTTTCCTTCTAGACATTGTTTACTGGGTTTCATTTTTGGGATTCAAAATTCAACTACTCCATGAATTGATGAATAAAACTAATATATATATATTGGAATTGTGTGAAACTTCAGGTTACTGGCTTGTTTTAGAAATTCTTGTATATGTTATTGAGAATACCTATTTAGCATAATTCAATATTATTTAACATAATTCAGTATACATGGATTTAAACACTTATATATCTTACTTCTCCACTATCTATCTAAATTTGCAAGGGAACTATTACCAATTGACTCATAAAAGTAAAATAAAAACAGTAGTGTAATTTTTTAAGTCTAAAATCGAATAATGGAAGAGCAGTGTAAAAGTGAACGCATGGCAAGTGTAAGTTGTATCTTGCTGAGATTCTTAGATTACTAAAAATTGCAGGGAGTAGTCTTGTTAGTCGTAAGATGAATAAAACTACAGGAGCGCGAAGAAGTTGGACTCATCAAGAGGAGGCTATTCTCATAGCAAGCCTCAGGGAATTAATTGGGCAAGGTTGGAAATCTGACAACGGCTTTAGGGCCGGCTATCTGAACAAGCTAGAGGAGGCAATGAAGACTCATTTTCCAAATACTGATTTGAAAGGGGCGCCTCATATCAACTCAAAGCTCACAACATGGAAAAGGAACTACTACTCTCTTACTGTATTCTTGAGCCGAAGCGGAGTTGGGTTTAACATGAGAGGAAACCACATGATTGATTGCGAGGATGACACATGGGAGCAGATTATCAATGTATAAATCATGCTCTTGAATTTTTAAATTATTTGACTTAAACATAAAACTTGTTAAATGCTGGCTTTAACTTCACATTTGTTCGTGTTTTCAATAGATTGATCTGAATGCACGTTCTATGCATTTAAAGATGTGGCCGCACTATGATGACTGGAAAGAGATATATGGGAGAGATCGAGCAACTGGTGAGACTTCTGAGAATGTATCAGATGCATGGAATGGAATAAGTGAAGAGGCTGGGATGGAAGAAAGTGATTTTAGTGCTGAAGATTTGCTTGAGCATGAGGGAGCTTCAGAGAGTGTCTCTAATGCTAGAAAGGGGCCGATGCAAGTCACTGAAAATAGCACAAAGAAACGTAAGGCAACTGACGAAGCATCTTCCCTTTGCAAAGTCATTGAAGAATTTGGGAAAAAGACTGAAGCAAGACTCTCAGCCATGGCGGATAGCATTGGTTATGAAGCTGCACTCGGTCAGGCAGCCGAGGATGCATTCGAGCAGCTTGGTAAGATTGAAGGGCTATCTATAGACCAGAGATTCGATGTGTGCGAAATTCTATCAGCAAATGTGGATAAAGTAAAGATTTTCAAAGGTTTACCCAACTCTGCCCGGGCTCAATATGTGGAACGACTACTAAGGAACAAGGGAAAGTAATTCAAGATCAGAGGCTCCGTATGATGGTGGAATTGTGTATTTGACCTTTTTGTTGATGGTTGTGATAATGGTCTTTTTGCTGTGAACTGTCCATTGTCAAACTACTTTGGTATTTTTGCTGTGATTGTCTATTGATATTTTAAGTCACTGAGATTAGAAAATTAATGGGTGTTGATGGTTGTTGATCTTTTTTTTGTGATAATGGTTTCAAACTATTTGAAGTTGTATTGCAAACTAAAACTTTTCTATGAATTTATATCTTTTTTGTTGATGCCCGTTGAGATTTAAGTCTTGAGTTACATGAGGTGAAGTGAGAGAAGTGTTTGTTTGCTTTTAGGGTGAGAATTTGGGATCCGGACTTGAGACTTTCCCGTTCCCGTCCCTATTCTCACCCATATTTACTTTGATATTTGAGTGTTAAGGATTTTTGCTTTGGTGTTGGCTGTTTTTCGATGATTATCAATTTAGTGAATGATGATGCTAAAAGAAATAAATGATGAGAATATGCAATATAGTTATATCATCCAACCGAGACCAAAACACCAATTAATTAATTATCAATCACATTGCACCACCTGCACATATATCTCTACTGCAAAATGTAAATGAAAAACAAGACAAAAACAAGTGTGAGCTAAATGAGTTCTTTAAGCCAAACGCTAAGACAAAAACAAGTGTGAGCTAAATGAGTTCTTTAAGCCAAAAAGTAATACAAAAACAAGTCTGAACTAAATGAGTTTTGTAAGCCAAACAGTAAGACAAAAACAAGTCTGAACAAGACAAAATGTTAAGGGCATGGATCTTGTTTGTCTTGTGTAATTGTCATCTCTGCGAGAGAATCAAACCATCCATTCCTCCATTTAACCTGCAATAATGAATCGATATATCATATATCAAACTCAAATTACGCCAATAATCTTATTATTTGAACAAGAAAGTCATAAGTTTATATCATTTCTTACATTAATGTGCATAGCCCTGCCACATAAGTTCGGCCATCTCATCTCTTATAAGGGTCCAAGACTCAGTTGTTTCAACCATATCCACGTATTCGACTTCGTTGGCCTCGTTGTCCTGCCCTTGATTACTAAGTGCATCATATTCTGTTTCAATAGGATCTATAGGCATTTCACTCCGGATAAAGTTATGGAGAAGAAAACATGTCATTATTAGTCTGATTTGAGTCTTGATGGGATAGAATGTATTGTTCCTCAAAATCCCCCATCTCATCTTCATAATTCCGAAAGCACGCTCAATAACATTACGGGCTCTAGTGTGCCGAAGGTTAAAAAGCTCCTCTTTATTTCTAGGCCTCGCGCTGTTAGGACCCCATTCTTTCAAGTGATACCGAGCGCCTTTATAAGGTGTTAAAAACCCACCCTTCAGAATTGGCATATCCATTGTCACATAGATAGTATGAGCATAAAAAAGAGTAAATTATTAAGATCAACATATTTATTGTATGTAGGATAAACATGTGTGCAAAATAATGTGATAAGTGGTGACTATATACCCTTAGGAACCCTTAGACCATTTGGCCTGTTAATAGCATCTCTTAAGATCCTGCCATCTCTAGCTGACCCCTCCCAACCGGGCAACAAATATGTAAATCTCAAGTTACGGTCACACACTGCTAGAGTATTTGTTGATATTTGGCCTTTCCGGTTCCTATAACGTGGTTTGTCTTGAGTACGAACCATAACATTGATATAGGTACCATCAAGAGCTCCTAAACATCCCTAAATTTATACATAAATACAAATTGAAATTAATTTCATAAGTTCGGAACAACTTCCAAAGCTTTATGGACAAGGTGAAACAAAGTAAAAATTATTGGTTATACCTTAAACCACTTCCATCTAGGATCAGAGCTATCTTCTTCGACTGGTTTGGGTTTGTGGAGAAGAAGACCATGTATTTTTAATATGGATTTTAAAACTGCATGGACGTAAAAAGAGATGGTCTGCGTAGATCGCCAAAAATTAAACTTAACCTCACGGATCGATTGGTCATGAGCTAATATTCCTAAGAACAATGCTCTTCCACACTAACATACTTCCCATCTTCTAACCCTCCATGTTGCTTTAATAAAACACACAATCTTCCAAAGCAATTGCGGTCCATGCGGAGATTTGATATGCAATCAATATCATAATCCACAACCATCCTATTCAGATGTGTTTTTTGGGTAGTAAATCTTTCAATCATACTGTATTTACTAGTTTCACCGAGACGCTTCCTTTTTCTACCTCTAGTCTTTAACAAATACGCCACTAAAACACATAAATGGAACACATAAGCGTTAATGATTTCCTCAATCATTAGCATGATAACCGCATTTCTTTTGCTTTTATCCATAGTTGTATTTGAAACAGTTGCTCCCAACAAGATTTCAAGACTGCAGATGAAGAAAAATATATAAAATTGGTTTGCATATATATGGTCTGCAATGGGTATTCACAACAATTTATGTTGGCAAAGCATTAGGAACGGATGTGTATATAAGTGTTTGCTGAGAAAACTAGCATCTACAGCTTATCATCAATATTTAAAAGTCTTGATAAACATTTAGAATAACTTTTCAAGAGAGAAGCAATTTAACAAAAAGTACTAACGAAGAGTTCCTGTCTTATCTTTCATAAGCAACAAAATAACATCAATATTTTTTTTTTCTCTCCAGATTCATGGAATTGTGAATCTGAAGCATGGGGAATAAATCAAATTATTAATTCTAGTAATCACTCAGAAGAAAAACAAACAAATCATTACTCACTAAGCTCCATTTATCCATTTATGTACATCTTCACAAGTGGAGTTTACAATATTCATACCTCTTTTGAAATCGGAAAGCTGGGAACACAAAAGAAACATTCAAAATGTGTTAACATCAAGCAAACCTGATTGTTAAACTGAATCTCCAAAAGGAAAACCTCAATTAGCTTCGACTGGATGTGCCCTCATCATCTTGAGAAAAAACTAAAAGAGAAACAGAAAATCAAACCGAAATCGAAGATAGAACCGAAGAGAAATTGAATTATGCAAGTTAGGATCCAGTTTGAGAAATCGAAAATCAAACCTATTCACACTTCTCGTAATCCTTTGGGTCACCTGATTTTGGGAATGAGAAAATGAGAGAAAATTGGGTCAATTGATTGAGAATGGGGGTAATTTTGGAAAGAACAAGTTATTAATAGCTATAGATAAATTTAATCAGTCCATTTTCGACAGATTAAGTTATGTATAAAATTACTAATTTTTTAACGGGCTTAGTAATTAGTAACGGGCCGAAGTACTAAATTAACTTGCTACCAAACACTTGATTTATAAAGATAATTTAATCTAATCTTGCTATATCTAATCTACCAAACACACCCTTAAGATATTGTCTCAGCACTCAACTCATATACTAGTCTTTTTCCAAAGGTGAAAACCAAAGTTGCCTGCCCCACTTTCTTCTTTCGTTTTCTATTTAATTTCTAATATTAATTTCCTTCAAACAAATAAAATTAAATTTTTAAAAAAAACAAGTGGTATTTTGCTATTGAGAAATTGATTTTAGGATATTACAAATTGCAATAAGCAAAAAATATGTTAATAAATAAATAAATACAACACAAATAAGTAGTAGTATCATTTATTAGTCAATTATATTTTTATGTGCATTAAGAGCATCCTCAATAGGGGACTCTCTAAATGGGGATTCGGTGACGATTTCGTAATTAAATGAAATTTTTGTGTGGGGTCCACAAATTTTAGAAAGGTTTTGTTGTTTGTAGCAGTCGAACTATCAACATGGAGCTCACTCATTGATTTGTATTTTTATAATTTATATATATTTTTGATTTTGGATATTTGGTATGAATTAAATTTAAATTAATAAACATATAATTAATATTTAATTTTTTATTTTAATATTTTTTATTTAATTGGATTAAATTGAATAAAAAATTTAATTTAAATACATTAATAAAAAAACGAAAATGTGAGATTGAAATAAGATTTTTACAGCATCAAAATAAATAAAAAGAAAAAGAAAAAAAAATAGAAAAATGGAGGAGTTTCGGAATCCCACACCCTGCAGCAGCAAAAGAGAGGCAGCCTCCGAAAGCCGTCCTCCACAACGGGAGGCTCGCGCCGCAGCCTCCTCAGCCCTGCGCTTTGGATGCTATTAGACTATCTTCAATGGTGACATTGCATAGAATGTCATACATATAGGAGAAATTAAAAAAAATAAATAGAAAGTTATGGAAAGTTAGGATTGGCTAACCAACTTTGATTATACATTTACTTTTTATGACTTTCTATTATTTTTTTAATTTATCATATATATATATATATGTATATGACATTCTATCCAATATCACTGTTCAAAATAGTCTTAGATCTCACCTGATCGTAGTCGTGACATTGTGTCTCTACTCTAGATTAAAAATTGAGGTTGGACAAATGTAAAAGGACAGAAATACCCTTATGCGTGAACATGAATTACCACGAGCACCGTTGAATATTTTGGTGAATTATTTTGTGTGTCGCAGCATGCAAATTAAGGACCACCGTCCATTTTATTGTTTGACAATATTTTATACATAATTCATTTATAAGCAGACAAATTTATTTGAATTTCAAAAATCAATGTATTTGATTTTACATTCATTATCTCCACCTTGTACAAGATGTGTTCATTTCATTTTCCTTTTTAAAGTAAACTGAAGATGGGTTAATTATGGGACATAAGAGCATATAAGGCTGTCTATTCAGGTTGGGTATCATACGAAAAATTATCCTGAAAACTCTATGTTTTAAACACCCAGCCTCAACCCGAATTAAAAGACTCGAGTATTTTGGATACAGTATTCAAGTACTCGAAATTATCCATAAGTTACGCCTAAGTGGTCACCTAACCTAAGAATCACTAAATGTGTCAAACTAAATTCAATTCCTAACCCATCCCGAAAAGTTGTACTTCGGATATTAAAATATTCAAACCCAACAATTAGTTTTTCAGATAATACCCGATACCAATATATCCTAATAGACACTTACTAATATGAAGTAGTGGATTCAAAAGATAAATTTATTTATAAGAAAAGTGATATTACTTGAGAGGAGAAAAGAAAAGAGCAATGCTAAAAATTTTGTCTCCTTTTACCTTCAATTATTTGCCTCACCGACGAGTTAAAGAAATTTAACTGCATGTGTTGAAATCGAAGTTCCCATTTTTTCAAATCTAATTTATCATTACAGTTAGAATGCTTTAGTCGCAGCAGAGTCAGAATTCAACAAATTATAACAGCAGATATTATCAACAAACTAAATCAAGCTGTTGAATCATTATCCTTTAATTAGCTTAAGCTTTTAAGAAGCCCAATAAATGGAAAGGGATGTCCCCTCACACCCCAATAACTTTAAGGAAAAAGGTAATATTAATAAAGGGTGTGTAAAATCGATTATATCTGTCTAAACCATGAACTCTACTTACAGGTATAAGCAAGAAAACAAGGACAAGTAGGATATATATTAGAGGGTGATTAAGAAGTAACCAAGAATCATTAATGGCGGACTTACAGTTAAGACTTAAAACATCCACCTTGGAGAGGTATGCACTGCACTCTGCCTTGGCAGCCTGTGTTGTTGCTCCATGTTGTTCCTTCTTTTAATGACGGAAGAAACTGTTGGGCTGTAGTACTCATTGCTCCTTTGGGATGTTGCACCTTGTGAGTACACCTTCCTCCCTCGCATGAAGCTCTGGTGCTTCTCGAGATTCGTGCCGCGTGCAGTCGAGTTTTTGGGCACTGGGCCCCACCTGTTGTGGCTCACACAGCTCTGGCTCCTCCCCACCTGATGAAACCTTACCTCTCTCGGACTTGTGTAGTTCCGGCTCTCGGCTGTTTCGGCGGAGTACATGGTAGTTTCTCCTTCACTGCTGTACTCGTGTGGCAACTCGGTCAGGATCTGGACAGGGGAAGAGCTTGATTGAACCTCACTGAGGGCACCGTTAATCGACCCTGTTGATTCCATATCCGGGATGGGGCTTGATGGTCTCCCCTTCTCGCAATGCTGTTCACCCTTGAGCGGTTTCTGCAACAAGAAATCCTTGACGAAGTTCTGATCAGAGATGGGTGGCAATTTTCTTGAACTTTTAGGTGATGATGCAGGTTTGCTAATCCTTGGAGGGAAGTTGATGTCCAAAAGCTGGATTTGAGTAGTTGCATCCTGCTTCTTAACTAGGTGTGAGGTCAGCATTCGGGACTCGTAAATCTCGGGAGTTGGGATTCCGTCTTCTACCATTTGAGCAGCTGCTGCGGAACTAGGTCCAGGTTGGTCTACTGGTTTAGGTACTATGTTTGATGAAGTTGGTGTCCCCTCGTTTTCACCTTCGGTCGACTTAAAAACGCGCCGCATGGTGAACGAAGCACAAGAATGCTCACTTTTCTGACCAGAGGACATCAACCGTATCAGAGGTAATTTTGGTTTGTTGAGTTCGTCGAGGTTTCCTTCCCAGTGTTGATTCAGCCAGTGACAGATGACAGGGATAGGGATTCCGAATTGCATTGGGGTGTCTTTCTTCCACGACGATGTAGATGATGTTGAATTTGAAGAGGATTTAGTATTTGGAGATGTTGCAAGCTTCATTGGATCACAAACCATGAAGGAGAGGTTGCCATGAAGATCAAAACCAGCAGAACCTGGACTCCAGCTTACTCCATCAGTAGACAACTTTATCAGATTATCAGTAGCTATTACTACCTTTCCTTCACCGACGGCCAACTCCTTTTTATCTGTGAATCCCAGAAGATAAACTATACTTCCCAGCTCCAGATTTGGTTTTGAACAAGTCTTTAAGTAGTGAGGTTGCTGCACAGGAGCATTTGACTCCCCATCGAATGCATCAAGTCCCACCATTGTCAGGTCAAGAACCGAGCTCGTTATAAAGAACCTGGATCAAATACTCAATCATCTTAGAAAGGAACATCTTTGATTGCTTAAACAGCAATTAGTTATTGCTTAAAAGTCTTCATGATTTGTGCTATAAGCACGGGAAGATGAAGACTACTTAATCCTAATAACCAACAATAATTACTAAGTATAGAAGTGGCATTGCCAATATAAAAGATGAACGTTTGCTGAAGTCTGAAGATAAAGGTTCCAATACTTCCACGTACTGCTAGAAATCAATGAAACATAAATGTCTCCTCTTCAATAAGAAAAGAAAGAAAGAAATAAAAGTCCACTCACATTATACAATGCATCCCTATAGAGTTAAGCTAAAAGGGCCACACACACACTATTTAATTTTCTGCTATTTATGGAGCTTGATGAATTTCAAAGACTGTTGTAGATGGAGGAAGCAAATTACTCTTCAGTATAGAAACTAGAAAAGAACAGATTGTTTAAAACTCTCCTCTCAATTCACTGGCACCAAAAATGGGAAGCAGCAATAGCAGTCCCAATGTTTGGTCTGGTGAAACTTATGCATTCCAATTTACAAAACAGTGGCAAAGATTGATGCCAAAAAAGAAGCCATCTTGTTACTGTTTCCATCATTACAGAATCGTGAACCTTTGCAAGAAGCATCAGACAAATTCCCTTGATTTAACACTAATCACATTGCATCAACTATCTATCAAGCCCCAAGAATGTCTATCATGATTGTGATATGCAACGCAGATTGCAAGAAAGAAAACCAGACAACACCGAACACAATCGCATTTCCATCACAAAATTTAGATCGAAAACCAGAAATCAAAACAAAAGGAAGCCTATGTTTGCATCACTTCATCTGCATCTACCATTACCAAGCAATGACACTGACACTCCACATATAATGCAGGTTAAGAAATTCAGATAAGTTGCCACAGCTCAAAACTGACCGGTGAGGAAAAAGGGAAGCGGAGAGCCCATTGTGGAGCCGGATCTCGGCGGCTTCGGCGGCAGCTACTGAGGGGAGATTGGCGTGGGTGGTGAGCAGTAGATTGCGGTGGATCAAGAAGCCGGTACCGCCGCCGTTGATTCCCGCCATGGCCGGAGCCTTGCCGGAGAAAATGGCGGCCTTCATTCTCTCCGACTTGCCGCCGCCGTTGCAGAAGCACCACGACTCCCCCAAAACCCTCATTTTCTTCACCCAAAAACTAATTAATTCCTTCTCTCAGTACCCTCGTGAAACAAAATCCGCAACAAATCTGGGATCCAAAACGTGGAAGTGGAGAAAGAATCCCATTTCTCAGTTGCCCATCGTCTCTCACTCTCTGTCTCCAGCTGGCTGTGATTTAGCCAGGTAGATTGCTTAGATACTGTGAAAATGGAGTTAATAATATTAAAATTGATTATAGTATAGTAAGCATGATAGAAGAATGGGAAGAAGATTGTGCATAAAAAAAAGGGGAAATTGTTTAATGTAGAAGGAACAAGAATGGCAACTCCATTAGAGCGCAGGAGAGAAGCTTGAAATACTAGCAAATAGTAAATTGATATGGAGTAAGTAGTACTGTAGTAGTGAGGGTGAAAAGCAAATGACAGTTGTTAGTCAAAGCTAACCTTAAATATGGTAAGAATTTAATTACACTTCAAAATTGCTTAATCTATCTCTTCTTTACTCTTTGGATTTCCACCAATAAGATTTTAAATTATATTTTTTCCAAATAAAATTGAAAATTTTAAAAGTTTAATTTTTATTATTTTTATAAACAAGTCAATCTTTATAGACATTCCAAAAATAAAAATAAATGTTTTTAGTGTGATGAAATAATTTTTTATCTTGTCTTAAAAAATAAATTGGTTTGAATCTTGTCTATTCTGTCCCAATAAATATTTAAGGATAATATTAATATAGACTGGTTTTAATCCCATAGGGCAATAGGAATGATTTGTATAAACCATTAACATATTACATATTCAAAAAGTGTAAGTTATTTACATAAAAAATTTTATTATACTTCTATATATAGAGTTTTGGTTATTAAAGTAAATTTTTAGAATTTTTAAAATTTTATTTCACATATATAGTCAAGTCATGTAGAAATTTGTTGTCTTTTCATTTCATCTTTAATAAATTGGTTCAGTATTGATTTTTACTCATATAAAAACTTGATGATTATTTCACATTTAATAAATGCAACTTCGTTCTATTTATAGACGTTATTTTGTAAAGGGTTAAATGAACTTACATCAAATTCGGTTTTTTTCTATAATTTTTTAATTTAGCCAATGAACATATAAATTTAAGATATTTTTTTATTTTTTTTATAACTTTTTAATTTGACAAATAAATACATAAACTTTAGATTTTTATTTTATTTTTTCCATTGTCATCTTCTTCAATCAAGTTTAAATTGACGTACAATGTAAAGCCTTATTTTTATATAAATGTTAATATAAGACAAAAACAAAAATGTTATATTCCGAATCATCTTAAACTTGATAGAAGAAGATCGTCATGAGAAATAGAAAAAATCGTAAGTTCATGTATATATATTGGTCAAATTGAAAAGTTATGGGAAAAATAAAACAAATCTTAAGTTTATATATTTATTGACTAAATAAAAAGTCATGAGAAAAAACCAAATTTGATGAATTTTTTTTAATTTCGAGGGAACTAACCCTTTTTTAAAGTATTCACGTTTTATTTTGGATCTAACCCGAATCTTTTGGCATAAAAATGACCAATTCTAAAAAAGACTTATATTAAGCAATTGTTTAAATTTCTGTCTAATATCGACATTTTTATCGTTCTCTGTTCATCTTCATATAGCGATGAAAGTTGCATTTTTCTTTTTATTCATTCCTAGTTGTTGTGGGTCAAATCGTAATCGAATTGTCAGTATACTGTTTCATAAATTTTAAACTGTAATAATACGTGGTTATTACATTAATCTACTATTACAAACATTTGGAATCCGCAACGAACCAATTCACATACTGTTACGGTTTAAAATCAAACTATTGGAATAATTATGATTTCTGAAACTATCAATTACAATTCAATTACGATCCTTTCGACGGTTACAATTATTTTGAAGAACGCTATCTATATGGCCATTTTTGCAAATTAAGTAACTATGAAGTATTTGCAGATTAATAGTAAGTATAATTTTATTTGTTAAAAATGCATCCATTTACAAATTTATTATCCATTTTGTCATTTCTCATCTGTCTGCAAATTTATCACCCTTTTTTTTTTGATAAGTGTAACATTATATTTTATATGCACGACTCGATTAAATACAATAATTTGAGTAAAACACAAACTTTGCACAATACATTTTAAGTAAAAATATTGTTAAGACTCGTGTGGGATTAAAATGAACAAAAAAACAAATGTGTCGAGTACTGCTGGAATGAAACAATTGAACAACTTCTGCATTATTTTCTTCTAGTACAAAATTTTGAAGTTGGTCAATAAAAGTACAATACGAAACTCAGCAAAATCATCATAATTTGTACGTATAAATGTAGTTCTTGCACTCTACTCTGCAGCAACCCTATTCACAAATGAACTGCAGTTGCTATAGTTACAACTGCAGCAATGGTAGTACAAGTGTAGTATTGTATAACCATCTAGGATTATAACATAGTATCATTAAAATTTCACAATGCATTAAAATATTATATAGTTGTTAATTGGGTTGAGCTAAGTAGCTAACCCAACTCAATTAAAATACTTCCCCCACTTTATATTTAAATGAGCGTATTATACTAATAAAGTGGAGCATTTAAACTGTGACGGAGATAGTATTATATAGTTAATTGGGTCGAGCTAAGTAGCCAACCCAACTCAATGCGGTTCAAGCCCGCTATGGGTCATACCACTATTCTAATTAATTAATTTATCACCGTAGAATTAAAAGAGAGTATTTATTTTTTATATCTATTAGATTGCGTTTACTTTAAATGATAAATTAGATTGATAAAATAAAATATTGAATATTTGAATCATTAAATTGTTAAATTAATTTAAAATTGAAAAATATATAATTTTTATATATCAAAATAAATATCACGTTACTTCATAAAAAAGAATATTTAGTATACCAATTATTTAATGTCCATTGTTGATTTGGGTGGGGTTGTGACGTTTGTGGCTATGGGCTGTCGTACAATTCAGCCAATAACATACTATCAATTTCATTTGGATGCACATGCAAATTGCAACCCATTATTTGTTTACAAATACATTTTATTCCACAAAATATAAATTCACCATAGTTGGTTATGTTGAATTTAGTTTTAAAATTAGGAACATGTGAAGTCGAAAAGAAAAACAAAATTTGACACACAACCTTGTGATGGTGACGAATTCATGAAGTGCTGTTTATGAGTTGTAATTGGAATGACAGTTGCACGTTTAGAGGAGTCCACACCAAATATTGTGAACCAAACAGAAAATCTGTAACAAGACAAGGACATAGTTGTCAATTTGCCTGAGTATCAGGTTGCCAATCAGTACGGAACCGGTTATATACCGAAAAATTGATATTCAGTAATCGATTCTCGATTCTGTACTACTATCTACGTCCCATTAAAAGTGAGTTATCCCATTAAAAGTGGTCACTTTTTCAAAAAGGAAAAAAGTTTTACATTTAAAATATAACACTCTTATTTTTTCAAAACGACACTTTCATTTCTTAATGTTCGTGCCGACTCACTTGTAACCGCTTTTACCGGAACGGGAGAGTAATTTTTTCCAATACCAATTATCAATTAACATCTCTAACAAGTATATTGAGCTAGCTGCAGCAAGTTAAATAACTTGTTAGACCATATTATTTGTTATACATTTGTTTTATGGTTGAATAATGGGCCGATGCTTCTGAGACCCAATAAAAGCCCGTGGTTTAGCCCAATACAACAATCACACTTGCTAAAAGCTCTATTTTGTGAAGATGTTAAAACCAAATCTATTCAACCACGTAGACTACCCTAAAGTAGAAAAGATTTCAAGAATGTAAAAAAGAAATATTGGTGGAAATTTGCACTTTAATATAAATAGGGGTGAGCATGGTTCGGTTCAGTTACCGAACCTAAAAAATAATGAAAACCGAAAAAAAATTGAGTCGAAAAATATAATAAAACCAAAATCGAACCGAAATCGGAAATATTGAATGAATAATTATTAAAAATATATTTAATAAGTAATATTAATTAAATAATTATTTAATAAGTAATATTAAATAAATAATTATTAAATAATATGTTTCGGTTCGGTTTTCGGTATTTCGGTTTTTTTGATGTCAAAACCGAAACCGAACCAAAAAATTGAAATTTTATAAAATCAAAACCGAAACCGAACCAAAAAGAAAAAACCAAACCGAATTTATCGGTTCAGTTCGGTTTTCGGTTTCTTACCATTTTTTGCTCACTCCTAAATATAAATATGTTAATGGTTACGGATACACTTACGGTTAGAACTGTAACCGGTCGATTCATACCTTTGATTATTTCGAAATCGTAATCGAATAAAAGATTTCATTTACAAATTGACGGTTCTTTTGAAATCATTTTTAAAAGAATTATACTTTTATGTTAGTTGATAAATTAAAATGTAACTTTATAAATTATAACAAAAAAACAAAACTATAAATAAATATTGAAAAACCAACTATCAGGAAACATCATTCACAATTCCAAACTCTTGGATACAGAATTGAACTATTCATTACACGATTAGGATTATGTATACTTTCGAAACTATCAATTATGGTTTGTCACTTTTTGAACTCTATTTATTTAGACTAATTTTTATCAAAACTGTTAGTATAATATTTTGGTCAAAAGTGAATTTATATAAATGAGACGAATTGTAACACTTTGAACTCAATTTAATTGCATTTAAACCACTATAAATAACATTATTTCAATAATTTTTAAACTGGATAGAAATTAAAAAATGAAAATTATTAAATAGAACGTTTCTTCTCTATCTGCTTAAAAAGCTTCCAAAATCGCATCGCTGTTGCAGTCAGTAGCTCAACTCCAATGGCTTATTCTATGGTGAATAATTTCAGAAAAGTTGAATGCATCATCTTCTCAATTTTCTGGATCGGATCATCTTGCGTTACAAAACTCAACGCTACTTCGGATTTAGGGAAGTTGCTGGAGAGGTCAGGCAATGGACAAAGAGAGTTTGATTTCTTCATGCTGTCTCTTCTATGGCCGGGAACTTCCTGCCTCTCTTCCGGTGATTGTTGCTCCTCCAATGCCTGCTGTAACCGGTAAATTTGATTTTCCCTGCCTCTTCTGAAAATATTAGATTTTTTATGCTATATATTTTTGTTTTTTTGCTGGGACTAGCTGTTGCCAGTTCAATATTTGCAATGGTTTGAGAAAATTGAATCGGAGATTTAGAATGGTCGATCGAATGTTGATTAATGCTGTTACACTGTCACATTCAAGTGGGGATTATCTTTCTTTTTCCTGGGGTTAGTTTGTGCGCATCTGCGAAGCGTACTGAAATTTCATGATTTGTTGTGTTTTCTGTAGAGAAAGAGAGAGGCAGATACATCAAGTCGTTTTGTTTTGTTACTCATTTCTATAACTTAATTGTTCTTTGAGTGGCATGCTCATGCTCTTTGTCTAGTTATTTCTGTACAGAAAAAGGCAAATGTTTAACTAGAGAAGATTATAAGCTAGTCACCTTAATATGATTGCAATCGTTTCTTCATTGCGTGAACCTTTCACATGCATTTACAGGGTTTTGCAACGCTTGCCATATATGATCAAGCTCTGATATGTAAAGCCTAATTTTGGAAGGAAGAAAGATTTTCTTTTTTAGTGATCTATTCTTGGTTCTAGCCGCCATATAGTTATGTAAGGAATAAAAACCATATATTTAGTGCGTGCCTCTTTGTTTGAATTTGATATTGAATAAAAACCATATATTTAGTGCCTGCCTCTTTTGTTGGAATTTGATATTGAAAACCTGCTGTAATATTGTTCCCTACTGCTAAAGCATTTCTCAGTATATGCTAAGGAGACTTACTTGCGTTTCTCTTTAATTTGTTCCAGTACGAGTGCCTTGACAGAATTTACTATCCGTAAGTGAAGCTATCACATTCTTGAACAAAACAATGGTAGTGGTACAAGTTGTCGGTAATTTGATATTTTGAATTATGTCTGTCTATTATTTCCCATTCACATTGATATATTCAGTGAAGGGTTTCTTTCAAATTGAGATAGAGAATGTTGATAAACAAGTACATTCCTCCTTCTGGTGTAACTTGCAATGTCCATGTGGTGTCTCCTTTCCATGCAGATGGACTTTGGCCTGATTATAATGATGGGACTTGGCCAGCATGCTGTCCCGGCAGAAGATTCGATATCAAAGAGGTGCCATTTCAAGACTATCTAGTTTCTAATTTCACTTTATTTGAGAAAATACCTGCAAGTTCTTTAGCATATATGTGAATATGCATGTCTTCAGCTGTTTCGAGCAGATTTCAAGCAATTCTCTTGGGGGAAAATATTATTTTTCTCAAACATGTAGGCACGTCTCCTATAAAGTTACTACGGTTTGTCCAATTTAACGTTCTTTTTTTTTGCGGCAGATTTCAACATTACTAAGCATCATGAATAAGTACTGGCCATCTTACAGCTGTGAATCTATTTCAAACTGCCATGGCGGAAAGGGGTTATTCTGGGAACATGAGGTTTGTATCAGCACATTCCTTTAGAGCTGGTGACTCCAAGACAAGAAACTAACAGTTGCTTCCTTTGTTTATGTCGTGCTTGGAATATTTTGATCGGAACGCATCTGGAGAAAGTGGGGTAAACATCTTGAGAATTTTAGTTCTCCTGGCAACTAGGAACATCATCAAAATCTGTCAATCTTTCCCATCTTTCCTAAAGCCTTCGAAACCCATAAATGAAATAAGAAAGAGAACATCTGGAGTAGTATATTTTGCAATATGATAAATTAACATGGTCTTGATCTTATTTCATATAGATAGAAATACTAATGGAAAAATATTTGGAAATATCCAGTTGCTTACTTCTTATGTTCATTCTCTGTTTTGCAGAAAAACATGGACCTTGTTCGTCTCCGGTTGTACAAGATGAATATGATTACTTTGTGACCACTCTTAACCTCTACTTCAAATATAATGTCACAGTAAGATAACGCTTTTTGTCAATCTTTTCCTGTTCGTTCATAAATTATTTTACTTTTATGTATAATTTATTATGGCATAAATGCATCATTTTCATTGTGTATTATTTTGATTAGTACCAAAACTGTTGAGAGTGTTCATCTAATTCAATACATTATGCAGGAAGTTTTACGGCAAGCTGGCTATGTAGCATCAAACTCTAAAAAATATCCTCTTGAAGCCATTGTTTCATCCATTGAGAATGCTTTCCATGCTACTCCAGCACTCGTATGCTCAGGTGATGCTGTTAACGAACTCCGGCTCTGCTTCTATAAGGATTTCAAGGTCAGACACTATCGATATATTCAATTCTGTCTTATTGACCAAAATGTAGTTACTTTTTCATGCTTCTTACACTTCTCTTTCTGACATCATCTGAAGATGAGGAATTGTGCCACTGAAACTAGTCCAGAAGAGTCCTGCCCTATATATGTCAGCTTACCGGAATTCATACCGTTGGGTAAACTCGATACTTTGACATGATATTGATTATTGATAAACCATCTACATGGGGGCTGGATGATTACTATTGCTTCCACGTGTAATTTATTCGTTTTGTTCTGATTGCAGATCTTGAAAACAAAGCTTCGAAATCCAGTTTAAAATCGGATAAATGAAAGATCAAATCTTTTAGCAAACAAAAGTTTTCTGGTGATGTTGATGATGACGTTCAAATATCAGTCAGCCTTATTATATGTTAAAACCTATGCACATGTTTTTCTTATGATGATATATCTGCTGTCTGCATAAGGACTCATTGGAAAAATATGGTAATTTTCTCCTAGTTTCATACTACAAATAACTCAATATTTTATGCAATGTGCTAATTGATTGTTATTGTATTTTAGACTTTCAGTACACTTAATTCATTCAAAATAAGTTGCAATTTAACCAGTATAACTTCAACTATTTTCATTGCCACCATCACTTAAATTAAAAGCAATATTAACACATAATGAGCAAAAATATGTGTAAAAATATATTTTAATTTTGTGTAAAAATATTTACTGAGTTGAATTTGAATTTTTTTATTTATTATTACAAATGATTATGTGTACATGACTTATTATTTTTAACTAGATTATGTATTATTTGAACTGAATTATTGACCATGAATAAAAAATTGAAGTATAAAAGTGTTTTTTATAGACGGATTAAAATAGTAAAATCTAAACAATTTTGGACGAAAGGAGTATTTCTTTCGTTGAATATAAATACTTTAAAAAATACAGAAAATGATTTACACGTTGAATAGGAACAGTTATTTTTCGATTACACGTTGAAGAATTAGCATTGAATATCGTTAAGCCCTATTCTGCTCCCCATAAAACACACTGGTTTACGGCAGCTGCACGGTCGTCGCTTCTGCTCCTCGCCGTCGTTCCTTGCCGGTGTGTGCGCGTGAGAGTTTTTTTTTTCTGTTGATCTTGATGTAGGACGTGAATCTGTTCGTTTGTTCCTAGTTAAATATAACAACCTCTTTTTCTCAACAATGAACAATCTCTCTCTGCATTTATGAAGAAGTACAGGGCGAGACTATACAAATTTGATCATCAATATTAGTTCCTTTCTTTTTTTTTTGTTCGAATTTGGTTGTTTATAGACCAAAATTTATCTAGGCTGTGGTCCTGTGGGAGAGGAAGAACATGATTGATTTTGGAAAACCGACCAGAATTAGTTGTTACGCTTCTTGGTGTGCTTTACCTGATTCCATTACTACTTTAAGTTTTCTTCTGTTTTTTTTGGCTCAGCTTTGTTCCTACGCGGTTTGGCTAATTATTATAATATGGAAAGTTGAAACTAATATTTAAACGTGGAACCTCTCGTATTCTGTTTGGAAGTTGCTGTCGTTAGGAAAGAGTGAGCATTTGGTGGCTTTGTACTTCCCTTTTTCTCTTTGCAAATTCAATTATTCTTTATTTTCTCATCCGGAATCTGCTTTTGTGAGCCCTTGAAACTGCACAATTCGGAAATTGATCATGGAACTGGTGTCTCCACTATTTATTGTTTAGGTGGTGCTAGATAACCTTTTATTATTTGCTGTTCTTTTTGGGTAATGACTGTTGCTGAATTTAATCTTACAAGCGGGAAAGGATAGTTAACGAGATTAAAAATGATTTGGTATGTTTCTCAAAATGTATTTGATTGGAGAATTTGTTTTTGAGTTATTCTGAAGTTCGAATATGCTGCTCAGTTTTGTTGGTTTTTTTTGTCACTTGACAGTGCTCTGGAGAAAAGGTGGTAAAGTGACCCTTTTACCTGATGACATTACTTTATGGCCCTCAATGATGCATTGAATTTGTTGTTTGCGGCTGCTGTTTGGTTTGCTACTTACGCTTTGGTCGCAGTACTTGGAGTCTTCCAAGCCTTTGATTTTATCAGAACCTCCATTTCCAGCTAACGGACACAAATCCAGCAAGATACATAGAACAGAAATAAATAGCAAACTATCATGGGTTACGCACAACTGGTCATTGGCCCTGCTGGCAGTGGAAAGGTTATTATATTATATCTTTTGTGTTCATTTGTTCAGCTATATTTTAATGTTTTGCATATACATTGTGTCCGAAAGTTAACAATCTTTTAAATTTATTGCTTGTGCATTTTATTGTTACAATGATGAGTAAGGCCCTTTACTGAGATGCACTCTATCTGGTTGTTCCAGTCTACCTACTGCTCTAGCTTGTACGATCATTGTGAAACTGTTGGTCGATCGATTAATATTGTAAACTTAGATCCTGCTGCTGAAAATTTCAACTATCCTGTAGCAATGGGTGAGTTTCTTCAACTCTTTAGTTGATTTATTGTACTTGCTGAGATGTATTCTGGACTCCTGTTTTCAGATATAAGGGAACTCATTTCTCTGGAGGATGTAATGGAGGAACTTGGATTGGGCCCAAATGGTGGCCTTATTTACTGCATGGAGTATCCTTCATAGTATATGATACATTTTAATTCTTTGTATTATTATTTATTAATTTATGGTTTAATCACTTAGTGCTGTCAGTTTAGCTAGTGTCTCTTTAAACTGTGATGATCAATTTGATGACATGCCAGTTTTCGTTTTGTTGTGTTACACTTTTGTACAAACCTTAACCGGCACAGGCACCTGGAAGAAAATCTGGATGATTGGCTGACAGAGGAGTTGGAAAATTATTTGGATGATGATTATTTAGTATTTGACTGTCCAGGTATGAACAAACCCAAGTTTGAAGTCACCAAAAATAATTATAATTTCTCAACTTGATGATCACTTAAGTTATTTTGTTGCTTATGAAAGATAAGACAGGAACTCTTCGTTAGTACTTTTTGTTAAATTGCTTCTCTTGAAAAGGATATACCCAATTTAAGATATCACATTGTTTGAGGAACCCTAGACACTGTCGGAGTATAGGATAGTCAACAAGAGAGTGCATGATTCTTATCCAATGGCATATATCATTTGTTGTGCTGCATCATCCAACTGATAATCTAAATGTTACACTATGAAAATAACTACTTATTTGCATTTTATTTGTTTTCTAATGCTGAGATTCTAATGCATCAGTTTATTGACTTTTAGGCCAGATAGAACTCTTCTCCCATGTACCTGTGCTTAAGAATTTTGTGGAGCATTTGAAGCGTAAAAACTTCAATGTCTGTGTTGTATACCTACTTGATTCCCAGGTACCTCAACATATTCTGGCACGTTTATTGTGACGTCTCTCCATTTTATCTTTATTTTCACTAAACTTCTATATTGCATTTTCTGTTAGTTTATAACAGATGTTACCAAGTTCATTAGTGGTTGCATGGCTTCACTTTCTGCCATGGTTCAGCTGGAGCTACCACATGTTAATATTCTCTCCAAAATGGACCTTGTGGCTAACAAGAAGGACATTGAGAAGTGAGTGCTGTTTAAATTAATGAAATCCTTTTCTCTTCCCGACTGATATCACTTGTTTGTCTTGGCCGTCTTGTCATTGGTCTTGGCTTAATAATTTTCTCTGCTGATCTAACTTGGTCTGTTCTCTCAGTTACTTGGATCCAGAACCCCTGACTCTCTTGGCTGAATTGAATAATCGCATGGCTCCACAGTTTGGGAAACTTAATAAGAGTTTAATCGAACTGGTATGTATAAGATATTATGATTTCATTATGGCATCTACAGTAAACAAATTGGAATTTATTCGTCAAGCTTGCTTCTCAGTATAAAAGCGTTCTATGCGAACTGGTGGTTTCTTATTATCTTATAAAATCTAACTTATCTGCTATTTTAAAAGTTTCCCTGTGAACCGGTAGTATAATATTCCTAGTCAGTTTATCTGCTTACTGCATGAATCATGTATCTGGTATACTTCTATATATTGTAGAACGTATAGGTTTTAATCAGCTTCCTCGGACAGTTTGGCCTCTCGTCTTGAATACTCAGAAAATTAGTCCAAAGTGATAGAGATTTTATAATTGCTTCAAATTTCTGTGGGCTCAGGTGGACCAGTACAGCATGGTGAGCTTCTATCCTCTTGATCTGAGAAAAGAGAGCAGGTACGACATCTACCCGCGTCTCTACTATATTGGGACGAGATTTAAAAAGGTCATATACAATAATACATGTTAAGTTTTGCAAAATGTTCTCTACTTTTCTTTGAGGTTCCAGTTTGACCTCTTGGTAAATGCTGTCATTGTCATGGCTATACCATCTTGTACTGAAGTGAAGCAAATAATGAGTTGATACAATCAATATGAGAGGTTTATACAATTTATTGAGGTGTAGTAATGGAGCTAATGATATTTTTTTGGTTGATGCACAGCATTCAGTACATTCTGTCTCAGATCGACATGTCAATTCAGTATGGTGAAGATGCAGATGTGAAGATCAAGGATTTTGGCTCAGAAGACGATGATTGAACACTCATGATTTTGGACCTTGTTCCTATGATGTTCTACTTTGTTTGCATACATTATGTCCTATTTTCTTAAATTATCATTCACTTAATTAATTACTCTTTAACTTTGTTGTATTTCATATATCTTCAAAAAAAACTTTGTTATTTCATATGTACTAATTATGTTTTTGCTTTATTAACTAACAAATACTCATTCTGTTTTTATTACCTGGTTGAATTATCCTAGTGTACTCTTCCTTTTTTTGTTACAGTAACACAAAATACTCTAATATTTTAAATCTGTATATTCATTTTTCTTAATCTGTATATTAAATTTTGTCGGTATGCGGATAGAAAGAATATATATATATATATAAGTATTCAAAGAAACAATTATTTTTGTTTACACACCAATTACTGATAAGGCCTCCATTAAACACACCAAATGTGAGTAGTTTTATTGGCTGAAAAATCCATTAATCTATATTCAAATTTGCAATTCCTATCTTAACCTTAACTAAAATGTCTACTAGTTGGTTACACTAGTTTACAAAATGAATTTAAAACTGATGTCATAAAGATTTTATAGGTTACCACATCATATTCTTTTTTATACAAAATATTAAGGTAGAATTGCAGCTAAAATCAAATTACTAAACATATGATCAAAGAAAAATGGAAGGCTTTAATTTTAAGATGAAATTCAAAATCTCGCAGAAAATGAAAATACAAAGATAATAGAGTTAAGACATAAACATCAATTCTCATAATGGAACCATGTCCAGAGATGCAACACAGATTGTCACAAAACCCTATGAAAAATATAAGCATTCTCTCATCAACGCAACAAAGCAAAATTTGTCTGGATACTAAACGATCTTATGAATATCAAGGAGAGTTCATTCATCATCTTCCTCATCATCATCATCATCGTCATCATTGCCAGCAGCAGAGTTAAGAGCATTTAACCTCTCAATAAGTTTGTTCTTCCTCTCCTCGTAGGTCAGCTTCTTAAGGTTATACCTGCATCAAGAGTGAATAAAAAACAATTACATTAGGAACTAGTGAAGTATGACAAAAAAAGTATTCAGGAACTTATGTTTCAATTTTTCACAACAATGATATTCTACCTCTTGTGCTCTGTAGGTTGCTTCTTTTCAGATTTCTTTGGTGTCGGGTCAGCACGAATTGCAGCATGAACCTTCTTGTACACCTCTTCGATGTTATCTGCATCAATACCCTTCTTGATGTAGTCGCTAAAGTGGGTCTGATACTTCTCGGGCTCATCTTCAATCAAAGTCTGCACAGAGACATCCATAGTTGGATTAATTAGCTCCAGGGAATAGGAATGTGTAAGCTTTGCCACCAGTATGAAAAGGCCAACTTGTCCGTCCAACAATGGTAAACTACAAAGAGGCAACTTGTTATGTCAAAAAGAGAATAACATACCTGCATGTAGGAAGCAACATGCCCACCATAGATATACTTGCGGTGCACTTCAGCATTAAGCTGCTTGCTGTCTTTGCTAAATCCAGCGAATCTCTTATCACTGTGTGGGACATCAAGTCCACCATCCAGTGCTCCCTATAAAACAGTCCAATATATTTCAAGAACCAGAAAATAAACAACAGAGCAACAGTCAACTTAGATCACAATAACATGTCTTGTCAAATAGGTCTAACCAAGTCCAATTAAAGTAGCCAGCTGTAGATATTGATTCTGAAGTAAACAATAATAATCCACACAATCTCCTGCAGCAATTAATACCTTGAGAGCACCAAATACACGATTTCCCGTAGTTGTTTTAATGAGTCCAACATCCAAAAGGGCACGGAAAGGCCTTCGGCTTTCAGCAGGCTCAACAGAATAATCCTCTCCTGTTGCCTGAAAGGAAGAGCTCACAGTTGAGATCAAATAATATGTCATCACGAAGTAACTTTTGCACCAATAAACATTAAACACGTGAACAGAAAGAAAATAAAAATAAGTTACCTCCACATTTCCTTCATACTCCTCATCCAACTCAAGTTTCTTAAGCGCTCGTCGAGCCAAAAGAAGTCCAGTGCAGTAAGCTAAGAAATACCAACAATCAGATAATTCAAATTACTGAAGATATAAGAATGCTAATTTTACTAACCAGCAGCATAATTGGTCAGCCCCACTTCTAGACCATAATGAGGCAGCTCATGTGCATAAGCAGCAGCGAGAACATGATCACCAGCAATGCTAGAGGACAAAATCTGGCAGATGATATCCCTATTGGTCTAATAACCATGTTAAGGCCAACATACATTCACATAGTCCATCACAATTAAAATATAATAGATTGATATCAACATACTATACAGATAGCTACTAAAATATATTTTTCAGCTCAGTAAATAGAGTGGCAAAAAATGATGAGAACCCATTTAATGATATAGATGGCAAAGTATAAAAAGAAATATTAAAACTCAGAATACAGATTTATTTAATGGAACTATCAGCAATTTGAGAGCAATATAACCATGTCCAGAGCTACTATATACCACTCTGGGAAAGGAAAAAATAATAATAATGAGGTCATGTTAGGATACAAATCTCACGACATAGCGGAACTTTGGAGTGTTGTACTTGTTCTTATCCTGATTGATCAAACGAATCCTTGCCCGATAGTCAGTCTTCCCCTCTAAATAGAAAATCAATATGAAAATATTAATTGAAAAATAAAAGTAAGCCTAAATTAAAAAAAATAGAGAAGAAAAATCAAGTAGTTAGTAGAACAAAATGAACCCTTGATTACTTACCTCTTCTTCTCTTGTACTTAACTTGGAAACGCTTGAAGTAAGCTCTCGACTTTTGAGCTTTTACGAAGACCTACACATATTAAATACATCATTGGCAAATATACGAGTAAAAAAAAGAATGTTTATCCACATATAGAATTGAGAACCCAAACATATTCTTTAATCACCAAAATCAGCATACCTACATACACTGCGAACCAACTCTAGAAATAAGCCATTGAATAATAAACATTACACAAATGGGATACCACATAATTCAGAATGCAATAATGTATGAAGAAAACGATTCAAACAGAACACTAGTAGTACAGACGAAAAGTTAAAGAAGCGGCAGGGAACAGAAGTGTGGTTCAAATTACAATGACGTGTTCCAAACGAATCAGAACAAAATCGTGTTAACACTTCACGAAAAAAATAACAGCTTCCCAGATAACACGTATCAAAGCATTTCCAGAACAAGAGTTAATCGAATCAAATCCCAATAAAAAAATCCAAGCAACTAAATTGTAAGCAAAATTCTAATGTCAACTCAGTAGCTCCGGGCCAAATAAAAAAATAAATTACATGACCGAAAACAAACTCGCTAGATCAAAAAATGATGACCTTCTTCCAGGCTTAACAAAAATAAATCCGCACTGATGATAAAGAAAAATACAGGACAGCAACAATTGGCGTTGAATGAGATCACTGAAAATAACAGCTGATTGGTAGGGTTCATCGTATGTCTTACCATTTTTCACCGAATTGGGATGCGCTCCGCAGGGAGGAGTCCGACTATGTGAAGGGGAGGCGAGAATTAGAGAGAAGCAGTAAAGCAAGCTAAAATAGGGCAAAACCCTAGAGCGAAGATGGGCCGCGATTGCGATGGTAATTGGGCTATTTAGGGTTTTATGAGAACCTTAATTAAAGTTGGACTTTTAATTCTGGCCCATTCTGTTGGCCTTAATTGCAATAGGGCTCTAAACTAGGTCTCATTTATATACGGTAGATGTGTGTTAGTCTAGTAGTAGTGGGGTTAATGTTAAAGACAATAGATCATAAGTTGACTCATCTAAAATATGATACTTATCTCATAATTATTAGTTTATGATTGGGGTTACTATAAAGTACATAATTATTAGCTTATAATTATAATAATAGTAAAGTAATTATCATAACATGAGTATCATATCTTAAATCAGCATGATGTCAAATCAATAATCTCATTCACCCTGATCCAATATGAACATATATTGTTGGATGAATTGATCCATTGTTGTATGCCTTACTTCTTAGTGATTTTTTTTTCTACTCGGACCCGCCGTACTTTCTTCGAGTATTGTTGAGAGATATAGTGGAAACATTTTGTAATGGTAGATAATAAAAAGACAAATACAACAGAGAACGAACGCATAAACCGGAATTCACTTATATTAAGACATACGACCGAATATCAAACATGACCTAATTGAATCTCAATCATGTTCTATGTTATTTGGAGGATAACGTTTATAGATTTTGTCATCAAGAGGAAATGATGATTGGCGAAGTTCAGTTATTAGCGGTGGGGAAAGTTGATTAAATATTTATAAATATTTGATTAGGTTTTGTAATATTATGCGAGAGAGTGGTGGTTATTTTATCTACAAATTAATTTTTATTTGATAATTAACTTTTACGTTCTTAAATTTTAATGAAAAAATGTATAAATTTAGTTTTGTTAATCTCAATAGTACATTGATGGTTTAAATTCATTATCATTTTCTATACATGATTTTTTCTCACATGAGCCTACTCAACGAGCAAGTTCATATGAGAAAAAATAATGTATAAAAAATAACTATGGATGACAATCGGGTACGACAGGTACAGATAGTAACTATTTATACTCAATCCGTCAAAAAAATTGTACCCGCGAACCTGCCATTTCGCAGGTGCTTGCCTCCCTCTACCCGACGGGTACCTGCGAATCCACCACCCGCAAAATATAATTAAAATCATAAAAATAAATTTAATCTAAATTAAAATATTAACACAAATTAAAATAAATTATAACAAAAATTTGAAAATATGAAAATTAAATTTAAGGTATATCAAATATAATATGTGATTAAAGAAAAATATAAAAATATGATTAATATTAGATGTGTAGATGGGTATTTCACGGGTAATTCTAGCTGGTACGGATAATTACTATCTATATTCATACCCGCAAACTAAATGGATATTAAATTATACCCACGAACTTACCCATGGATATCAAAATCCTCTCAAACCCTCTTTTATTAGAGTCAGGTATCCACGAGTATTAGATATTCGCGGATAAATTTTCATCCCTAGTCACTACTCATATTCCATTATATATAAAATATATTATTTATATATTCAAATACTTATAAATATGGAACTAAATGTAATTATATTTAATTTATATTTAAATATAAATTCAAATCAAATCATAAATTTTGGATTTTAATATAATCCTATCAAAATTACCATTATGTCCTTCAGCAAACAACTTGCATATTTATACTTATTATGTTATTCACAAAAAATTGTACGTTTATATTTTTAATAATTATACTTATGTGAGTAGATATATCACTAAGGGTGAGTTTGGAAAGGTTGATGAAGTAATATAAGATAAATAATCATGTTTTATCTCTTATTTGGTATAATTTTGCATTCATCTCTTCGGCTTGAGATAAAATGTAAGACCCATTACTAATTTACTATTTTAGGCACGTTAATAATCCAACTAAAGTGGTCTTATAACTTGTCCAACTTAAAGAGTAACCAAATGATTTTTTTTACTGTTGTAACCTTACTACTCCCGCCGTTTCACTAAGCTTGACACCTTTTTTTTCGGCACGATTATTAAAAAGAATGTATAAAGTAGTGTAAGAGTAATAAAGGTGGTAAAATCGACACCTTTTTTTAAGAGATAATTTTTACTATTTTTATAACGTGCAAGCTTAATGGACGTGCCACTAAAAAATGTGTCAAATTTAAATTTAATGAAATTGAAACAATATTATTTTTTATCCTTCATCATATCATTCGACTCATAACCCATTTTAATGACAATGATTTTATTTTGTATCGGACAATAATATTTCACCGTTAGAGCGAAACACGACAGGAGGAAAAGATATCCGATTAAACCCTGTTCCGTACACAACTTGTCTTCCTCAACCGTAAACCACTGTGATTTTACTCATTACCACGCTTTAATTCCAAAATCCCCTTGTCTAACCCTACATTTCAGCCTCATTCCCCCTAAACTGGCCACCGAATTTCTCCATTAGCTCATCAATTTCCAAAATTCCTGTAATTGAGCTGGAAATTCAGCTGTTACACAAACAGTATAACGTTTAGTGTAGATTTTACCTGTTTCTTCGATGGCTGCGAGTGCTAACCCTTCAGGTGCTCAAAGAAATGGCAATAGTGGTAATAATAACGGCAACAGTGGCGGCGGTGCACCGGAAAATACCAGCGGCGGCGGCGCATCATTGGCGGGGACGGCTCAGACCGCGCTCCGCCATAACCCGGGCATCTCGGTTGATTGGACGCCGGAGGAACAATCGACGCTAGAGGATTTGCTTACCAAGTCAGTTGTTTCTCAAGAATTGTCAAGTCATCTTCAGTAGTTTAGTTTATATCAAAATCTATATTGGTCGCATGCTAACTCATGACAGCTCCCTTCATTGTATTCGAGGCTTTTTTTTCGTTAGATTTTAATTAACTTTAGGGCTGAAAAGTTACTTTTATCTGTCAGTCGCAAATTAATTTTGAAATGTGTTTTTGCTGCTGGAAGTTTTGAAGCATACGTAGTTAATAACGATAAGTGTTTTCGTAAGTATGTGAAGCTACTTAGATTCATTCCTGCCTGACTCAAGTTGATGTGATCTTTAACTTACTAAACTATAGACAAAATTATAAACTTAAGCTCAATCTAGATAAGAATTATAAGAATACTCCTGGTTCTGATTACCTTGATGGCTCGGTTGTTTGAATACTCCTGGTTCTGAACACATCTGATTTAACTTGTTTTCTAATGGAGTTTTGGAGCATACAATTTGTATTGGATTTTGTAGATAAGTATTATCCTTTTTGCAGATACGCCTCTGAAACCAATATTATTCGATATGCCAAAATTGCTCAAGCCTTACAAGACAAGACAGTCCGTGATGTTGCATTGCGTTGCAGATGGATGAATGTGAGCTAGTATATTTGGGTGTAGCAGACTTGTAAATTTTTTAATTTCAGTTTAAAACATCGAAGTTACATATTTGTCATCATGTTTGGTTCAATTATGTACAACAAGTAGCACTCCGATTAAAAATAATAAACTCAATCTTATTTCCTTGTCATTCTAGTTAAATTTTGTGTCATAACTACTTAACATGGTCATTAAGGTTTATCCCAGGACTATAAGTTTTAATTTAGGTTTTACTTACAGGACATGCAATAATTTGGATCTGATTTGTTGACTTAAAATGTTTTGGTTTATGGTTGAAAAAGTGGCCCGGGGACTTTCATGGATGGCTTTGAATTTCTAGGATATACAGAATGTTTTTTTAACTATATAAAGCTAAGGAGACTTTTAGGTTTGGTAGTTTTTGTTATTGGAACATGACTTGCTATATAGTATGTGCTACTTCGAGTGGTGTATGCCAATTGTATAATTCGTTACCCATTTCAGAGACACCCTCTTGGGCGTGGGTGTGTGTTTGTATATGTATGTTTTCCAGGTGCCACCATGCTATATTACCAGCAAGATCCTGTATTTAGCAAAAAAACAAAGTCCAGTTTATATATTGACTTGAATGGCTCACTTTTTTCAGAAAAAGGAAAATGGAAAGAGAAGAAAAGATGATAACAATTCGAGAAAAAGTAAAGACAAAAAGGTATGTGCAGTAGTTTGCGGTACCAACATACGAGAAGGGTGTGTATTTATATAGCTATCGGTAGCTCATGGCCTCCAAGCAGTTTGGGTTGAATAAAAAATGATCTTGTTGGTTGGTGTTTGAAGATGAGATTGTTGTATACTATGTTTATTTATTATTGATCTTTTGATGCTTCTTAGTTTTGAAGTCAAATTAATTGACATAAGCTTGGAGATTTATGACTTGAGTCTCATTTTCCCAATTTCCCCGTAGTAGTATTGTTTGGTTCGCTGAATTAATATTGTGATGTTTTAGCTGGATTTTTGTTTCTTGTTATAGAGACAGGTGTTTGGATGGTATCGAGTATGTATGTTACAACCGGTCAAAGTGTCACAGTTAAGCATGGATAATCAAGTTTCATGTCAGAATTTGTTGATAGAACAGCAGCAACAAAGAAGGGAACTCAGCGGATTAGTTACCATATTTTTAGTATTTCCATTATTTGAATTAGTTAGGGCTTAGGGTTTTTATTGTTAGTATTTATAGGTCATTATTAGAGTCTAGAAATCAGATTGGAATTATTATTTGTATCGGCTTACTCTCTATTATTTGTTTAGTTCAACAATTATCACATATTTATCCCTATTTGATTCTGAACTTATTTTCAGGAAAAAGCAATAGATTCATTGCCAAAACCTTCTCAAGTAGCAAATCGCTTGAATGGCCCTCCCTATGTTCAGCCAGTGATGATGGAAAGTGATGATGGAATTTCATATAAAGGTTAGTCCTTGTTATAACATAAGGGGAAGTCATTAGGAAGATCAGACAGTTTTGCTGGGATGTCAGTATGCATAATTACCTTTATTTTCGTCTGAAGTTTATTTTTAAGTTTTACTAATTTGTATTTCCCGTATATTCTCTTTTCGCTTAATATGACATAAAAGTTTTATGTTTAAGATGTTATAAATCATGATTGCTATTAATGCAATATTTTAATCTGATGCCTATTATTGTAGATTTCTGGATGCTTTGTTAGATTTACATCTGATTTATGTTATTTGGTTAATCCTAGATATTGGCGGAGTAACTGGGCAACTTCTTGAGCAAAATGCTAATGCATTAGATCAAATTTCTGCAAATTTTTCTGCTTTCAAGGTATGTATATTTACATTATATGGATTCCAAATTTAGTTGTTTACATGTTTGATGGACAGTACAATAAGAATCAATTTATTCGTTGTTCATGGTTTGCTGGATGAAGTTTGGGTTTGTTATTTGAGAATTCAATTCGGTGACATTATGTTGTTCTTTTATTCTTTAATCATGGAATAGGTTAACCCATGTAAAATTGTCCTTTTGGATACTAAGACAATTCTTGTTGGTGCTAATGAGAGATACAGATAGATTTAAAATATATGTTGTGATCCTAGTTTCCTACAAAATTCCCATTATGCCCTTTTGTTTTCCATAAGGTTCCTGATTTTGGTTCCTGTGTCATGGGCAGTTGTCTTAATCCAATAGCTCTTCAAGCAAATGATCATGAAATGTATTGATCTGATATTTTGAACTGCTGTTGAAAAATATGTTTATTAGATGTTTCATGCTTTGAGCTATACCTATGTTATTATTGTAATGAAACACATCTAATTGGCATTTTTGATTAAGTTGAAACCATTATAATTACTACTTTTGTTTTTTTGTTTCTTATTATAGAGACTATTTAAAAATACTAATTCTGCAGAGTAAATAAATTGGAAAAATATATTTTAATATTCAAGTTATAACTTTTAGAAAATTTGAGCACATTGTAAACTGCCAGGCTTATGATACATAAAAATGATCTAATTTGGATCTTATAACAGATGTATGACAGTGTGAGCGATTTTCTTCTGATTTACTTCGACTGTTTACCTTTGTTGATGGCATGGCTTACATAAGCTTTTCAACGATATATGACGATATTAATGATTTATATTAAATTTTCCTACAGATCCATGAGAACATCGAACTCTTTTGTCAAGCTCGGACAAATATTGTCTCGATCTTAAATGAGTACGTCCTTGAAACTTTATGCATTCCTTTCAAAGCACGATGGAATCATTTGCTGAGCTATGGCATCAGTGGGAGACTAAACTTGTTTTCTGCTGTTGATGAGAGTGTTCTTTTCATTTGAATTTTAATGTCTCTAGCTGTCTTTCCCTGCTACTATGATAGTAAGAACCATAATTGCTTGTGTTTATCTTCTGAGTTCTGACATTGTGATATTTTGTTGAATTTTGCTGTGCTGAGTTTCGAAAATAGGGCTCTGTCTTCTCATTCCCAAACCAAGAAGAAAACCCAGCTTAGAGGATAGGAACTGAAATTTTTTCTCAGATTTGATTCTGGAATACTCACGAGAATAAACAAGTTCAAGGTTTCCTAGTTATTCCCGTTATTTTATTATTGACCACCTTTTGCAGTTTTTACCATTAGTGAGGTATTTTATACAGCAAGATTAGATCAACCTCTCTATGATCTGTTAGTCACAAACATTTGGTGAAGGTACTTTAAGTGCAGAAAACAATGGCGAACAATCATCAAAGAACATAATTTTTCAATGTGCATATTTGCCTATTT
Organism: Leonotis leonurus; assembly: GCA_026898415.1. NCBI lineage: Eukaryota > Viridiplantae > Streptophyta > Magnoliopsida > Lamiales > Lamiaceae > Leonotis > Leonotis leonurus. The sequence goes on from JAPKLX010000008.1 coordinate 1,021,892, forward strand.
CAGGATATAAATTACCTGATATTTGAGGAAATAAGGTCCTGATCTGAACTCTGTGATGCAGCTTCCACGACTTGCCAGAATTAATGAAGCAGATGCCACCACTTCCTGTGAAGCTGAACGACGACCTTGCCAACTCCATTCTTCCGCGAATGTCCATGGTAAATAACTCTTGAGACGCTCCTTTCTGCTCAATGCCGATTCTGACTCTCTAAAGTTACGCCTTATGCCTCATGTGAAATACTTATAGCAAATAATAAAATAAAATATGTGTGAGTCGATTCTGTTCGAGATGGAAGTCCCATGTGTTATTCTAAGTCCAATTTTCTTTTCGTCCTAGGATGTAGTTAGTCTATGTGTAGTGTAGAACTCATTTATCATTCTGTATATAACTACTGTTGGGGGAGTTAATAAAAAATGTGATGTTCATTTGAAGGCCATTTGGCTTGGACTTAGGAAATAGTATCAGTGTTGTACTCATGCATATTTTTATAAATTTTATTTATTCAATTTGAAGGAAAGGTGGTAATGTATGCATACTTTATTTCTACAAATTACTTTCAATATGCAATTTAAGTTTATTGCAAAATATTGAAATTATACATCCATGTTATCACAGTTACAGTTTCCTGTAGAAATAATAATAATCTACTCCCCATAAACTTGTGTGGATTTGTTTCATAACCATGCTAGATGTATTGGAAGGTAAGTAATTGAAATCTTGAGTGTGATTTTGTTTTGTTTTTTTACCATTTTCTTTCGCACATATTTAAATATAGAAAGACAATAGTGATATTTGTATTGTGTGGAGTTTTGTTGAATTCAATAAATTGCTAGCATCAAAATATAACTACATATTAGTAAACGCTCAATTAAATGTTGACATTATTTTGAATTAAGAGGGTCAATGAACTATTAATAATCATATGATAAAATTGAAATGAAATATACTTTAATACGATTCTAGTACAATATATTTGATATAGAAGTATAATATTTCTTGTAAATTATAAATTCGTATTATTCTATCCGTTTATGGTATTGTTGGTCAGTATTTTTTTAGAACATGTTATGGGTTTTAAATATTAGGGGTAATAGGTAAGATTACCCACTTTTATAAAAAAAAAAAAAAATATTCACTTAAAAATAAAAGATAAAAAATACCTACTTTTTATAATAACATGATGAATTTCATCATGTGATCATGTTATTCAAGTTATTTTAAATTTGAATAACATGAACACATGATCAATTTTATCATGCTATTGTAAAAAGTAGGTATTTTTTATCTTTTATTTTTAAGTGGGTATTTTTTATTTTTTACTTATCAAAATGGGTATTTTAGCATTTACCCCATTTAATTATTAATGCACTATATATATTAAAGTTAAATAATTTTCTTGTGAATTTAAATTGAGTAATAATTTTGTGTTAATAATTAAAACCCATAACATGTTTTAAAACACACAAAGACTTCTAAATACCGAAGCATCATATATTACATGCTTTTAATACTGAAGCAAATGCTTAATTTCATTAAGAAATAACACAAAGACTTCTAAATATAACTGATTGTTAACATCTCTTTATTTTCAACTACCTTTTGTGAGTGGATGCTAGTGAAAATGGACAAAATATACGAAAGAGATAAAAAAGGAAAAAGGAAAAAGATTAAAAAAAAAGAGTACATAATAAGGAAATAATTATTTACTATAGAAAGTAGTAGAAATGTACTGCTGTAGTTTACCACTGTAGAAGAGAAGCAAAGTTTGAAGAGGAAGACTAATCAATAGCTGCAGAGGGAGAGAGAGAGATAGAGATGTGCAGTTTATTATACTGACTACTGAGGGAGATTGATAGATAGAACTAGGATTACAAACCCTAGAACTCCCCCCCTCGAATGTAATGGCGATGCCAGATTTTGGCATTTCGCTGTTACGTACAGAGGTTTTGTATTCATACGCACCTTATAAGTCTTCCTCAACTCGCACTACTATCCCGATCGCACACGCGACCGTGCAGTCCTAATCGGAGCAGCTTTGATTTGTTCGGAGCCAGCTTGCGCCGCTGGATTCCGTTGAATTTCGTGGATCCGGCCAAGGTTAGGGCGGTTTTCTTTTGTGTTTGGATCTGCGATTAACTGCTATATCCCATGGACGATCTGGATATCGACTTCGGATTCGGTGGAAGTTCCAAACCGGTGAGACCCGTGCAGTTCAGCGACGTGTTCGGCGAGCCGGCCAAGTTCACGCCCAACACGAATTATAGCACCAATGATCAACACGATTATGATTCCATGTTCAATGATAGTAGCAGTAGTAGGAGCAAAACGTCGTCGGCCCCTGTTTACGATAAGCCGGTGTATGATGACGATATTTTTGAAGGGTTGCCGGGGTTGAAGAGCAAGTCTCCTACTTCGGCAGTTAGGTACGACAATGGCGTGTTTGCGGGGATTTCATCTCCCCGCCCCTCGAGTAAGGTTGGGAATCACAGCAATGAATTTGATGATTTGTTGGGGAATTTGGGGAAGAGAGACCAAGCAAAGGAGAGCGTTATGACTAGTAGTGCTAATAGAAAGAGCAACTCGAGCTCAAAGGACTCTGATGATTTGCTTGCTGGGTTCGGGAGTGGCGTCTCGGCTGCTAGTAACAGGTGATTTTTTTTTTGCTTTAATTTACTAGTCGTTTATGTTGTTATGGGAGTTGGAATTTGTGTTATATTAGACTTATGTTCTTCATTTTAGCTACGATAAGGCAATTTGTCGATTTTTTTTTATGATTTAACTCTAGACATATGGAAATAACTAAAGCAATCATTTAATTAGTATCTTGGCAGATAGTGCCTGAGATCGTCCTTAGGATCAGTCTAATCCATGTAAAGCGGCGCTCCGAAGGCTATAACTTTAGAAAGTTGCCAGATTATTTTGAAACGGACGAAAACTTTAGGTAGTATTTAGTACGACTGCGAAGAGTTATGTATCTTGGTTATTTTGAAAAGGGAGGAAACTTTTTTGTGTAGCATTTCATATGGCTTTACAAGTTTGATGATTTCATTCGAAGAGTGTGCGGAGAATTATGTATCATGGTTTTCTCTGAAAGTTAAATTTCACTGGTCAATATATTTGTACTTGACTCTTTTAACATTTCTATAGAAGAAAGCAGCATAGTTTTCAACTGTATTTAACAGACAAGGATTAATAGGACCAATACCAATTCATTTGTTTTGTGAAAATAATTATGTTTGTAAATGTTTGCCAGTTCTTTGTAATTTGTATCTAGCTAAACTAGGTATTATTTTTATTCATAAATAGATGTCTAATTCAAATAATTCTTCGTTTCATAAAGAATCTCAAAATTATTTTAGCTCACTTAGCGTTCATTATGATATTCAACCACGTACACAGTGCCAAAGAAATCTCAAAATGTATATCTATTCATTTTGTAGCAATGGTGCTTTGAACAGTTCTAGAGTATACTTGGATGTTGGCCTAGTAAACTGGAATACTGGATTGTTAAATAATAGCAGAGAACGATTTACAATCTTTTTCATTATTATCTCAGTCTCTCAGTTTAATCCAAATGATCCTAGAAATATATGAATTATGATTGTTATAAATAAAGCCTAATGACATTTAGCCAGCAACCAGTGAGACCACAGTATTGCAATTGCAATTTGATGATTTAAGAATATGGTACTGTTACTTCATTGATTTGTTTTAGATGTTGGCTTTATGCTCAAATTTTGTAATTTGACAAGAATAGAGTCTAGGTGTCATTGCCTAATCTTACACGATTTTGATAATTTATGTATTCTATTGTTCTGAATCCAATGAATGAAAGCACAAAATTAAAAAGAAAAAATCAAGCCTGGTATTTACATTAATGCAATATGCTTCCGTAGGAATTTGAAAATTTTATTTTTAATTTTTGAGAACAGACCTATAACAAAGTCAAATTTGAGCTCTGTACCAGTTGGTGGCTCAAGGCATGGGAGTGTTCTGGATGAACCTTTTGTAGTTTTGGAATCAGTTTTGACCCAAGATTCTTTGTCATCTAGGGTATTTCCAGATCATCTGGAGGAGATAAATAAGCATGGTAAATCTAGGAGCATGAGAGCTGAAGCATCATCAGGTGGTGGCAGAGGATCTGATGACTGTGATCCTCCTAGTACTTTTGGAAAGCCTGCCCAATCTTTTACTCGTGCCAGGAATACAGGAGGGAGTCCTTCAAGATCTGCATCACCACAATTTGTTACAAGCGGAGAACAGATAGGAAATTCTTCTTTGAGATACTCAGCAAGCAATATGGAGAAGAAAAATCCTCTAGATGACTTTCAGGAACCTCCCTTATTTGATGTGCCAGATATTCCTACAGATTTTCAGAAATCTCTTAATCAAACTGCTTCTCATCAATACTTTGAAGCAAACTCACATGTTGATTTGTCTTCAGCATCAGGACTAGGGCAGGAATATGATGATGTATGGTTGACTGTATCAGAGATTCCTCTTTTCACGCAACCCACAGCTGCCCCACCTCCCTCACGACCCCCGCCACCCATTCCTCATCACAATAAGTTTAGGGCAGAAACAGTTTTCTCTTATTCAAGTTCAAAAAAGAAAGGTGATAAATTTCCTTCACCTTCAAATCTTAGTCAAAATACCCAAAGCCCTAAACTATCACATCCTGTGACCAAGGGCCAACAATTTTCACAGTTTGATGAACTTGAGGACTTTGCCCAGAGTAGCTCCCAATATAGCCTTGATGGAAGTGCAAATCTGCATTCAACTGAAGATACCAATGCATTCTCTGCTACTGCTGCCGCATCAGCTGCAGCTATGAAAGACGCCATGGAAAAAGCTGAGGCTAAATTCAGGCATGCTAAGGAGGTTCGCGAAAGGGAGCATGCAAAGGCCGCCAGATATAAGGAACCTGTGAAACCAGAGAAAGATGAGCAAGATGGTCAGGAGAGATATATCAGAGAAACCAATGAAATATTGGATCATGAAAGGAAACAAAAGGAAGAGGAAGAGAGAGAGCAGAGAAGACTTCAGCATGAGAGGGAGAGATCAAGGGATATTGAAAGACAGAAGGGTAGACAGGCTGTTGAAAGGGCAAACCGGGAAGCACGTGAAAGGGCATCAGTTCATGCTCGAGAAAAAGCAGCTACTGAAACTCGCGTAAGAGCTGAAAGGGCTGCTGTTGATAAGGTAAGTGCTGAAGCTCGAGAACGTGCTGAAAAAGTAGCAGTGCAAAGGGTACAAGCTGAGGCCCGTGAAAGAGCTGCTACAGAAGCCAGAGGGAGAGCAGAAAAGGCTGCTGCAGAAGCTAGAGAAAGAGCTACTGCTGCAGAATCAAAGGAGAAAGAACTAAACGAAAAAGCTTTTGCAGCAAGGGCTGAAGTGGAAGCAAGGCGTCAGGCTGAAAGAGCTGCTGTCAGAAGGGCTGCAACAGAAGCACGAGAAAGGGCAGCAGCGGCAATTGCGGGAAAGATGAATCAACAGAGGAATGATAATGATCTGGAATCCTTTTTTAGCATGGGACGAGCTAGCAGTGCTCCTAAGGCACGAGAAAATTCAGCTGTATGTGGTAGAATCACGAGACGTATTTCAGTTAATGAATTTTTGTAGTTTAATGTTCTGACTTTTTTTTCTTTCATATGTTTTTAGAATCCGTTTTCTGATCAGCAATTCCAGAACAAGGAAGGACCTGAACCTGGAAAAAGAACGTCATCTTCTAGTGGAGCCTCATCCAATATGAAGAAAGATTCTTCAACTACTAATGTAGCTGATGATTTATCTTCTATTTTTGGAGGTATATTACTGTTTATATAATATCATGAAGCGGAATTTGTTTGGCATCTCCATCTTTCTGATTGCTCTTCTTTTGTTGAATTTATAACAAAACAGCTCCACCAGTTGGAGAATACCAGCATGTTGAAGGGGAAACTGAAGAAAGAAGACGAGCCAGGCTGGAGCGGCACCAACGCACTCAAGAGCGTGCTGTATGTGTTTTCTCCTGTTTTCATAGTTTATAATCTTGAATTGTTTTAAATATACTGGATTTTTGTGTTTTCATCTTCTGGATGTGCTATTTTTGTTAATAAATTTGGTGCCATATGCCAGGCTAAAGCAGTGGCTGAGAAGAATCAACGGGACTTTCAAGTTCTGAGGGATCAAGAAGAGAGACATGTAAGTCCCCTGATAAAGTTGAAATTTTTTGTGACTGTATTTGTCTATTTATGGTGGTTTAGGTTTTAACTGAAAACATCTAGAAACTTTCGTGCATTCACAGCATTTTTACGCATGATTGTTTACAAAGATTGCAACTATTATGTTGTGTATTCGTTCTTTTAATATGCACATATTACTGTTTCTGATTTATTAAGATCTGTTTTAAGTGATATAATAATGGGTATCATAGTAGAAAAAAAGGGAGTCGCACGGAGTCTCTACTCCAGATAACATGAACCAGCAAAAGTTTGCAGAAAAGGACTGAGAACATCGCTCCTGCAAGTGATAGTCATCTTCTGACTTTGTTCAGCTGGGGTGAACATTATACTTCGACTAAGAATTAAGAAAAAGGCACTGAATTGCCAGCATTTAATATTTTACCATACCTCTGCTGCTATCAATCAACCATCCTTGCTGACTCATACTCAACCCTCCTTTTCTGCTGCCTCATACCCAAGTCCAACCCACTTTTTCCACCACAATATACACATGCATATTATATACTAGCCATAAATATGTTTACTGTGTGTGTGGAGACTAGAGAGATAGAGAGAGGGTGTTTTGTATTTATTATTTATTTTAATTGTAACTCCATGCATGATGCATTTATTTTGGGTTATTAATTAACTGAGCTACTCAATTTGAAAAAGCTTGTTTGACTAGTCTCGTTAGGAATGAGTCAAAGTTTAGTCGCAAAATCACATCATCAGGTGACCAAAAAGCTTCTCTGAACTGTTCTTGGTCTGAAGTCATGATTTTTTAACTGTGAATATGATAGTTCCCACATAATCTTGAATTTTCATTCAACACTTATGAGAATCCTTATGCTGATTAAGGAGTAATTATTATTCATTGGAATAGTATTTGTGGTGGTATATATCAATCAGTGTATGTCTAAATATGCTCACTAATCTAATTGCTACGAATTGCTTTATGATAAATACTTGAGTATATGTTGGGTGGAATGATGTGGTTTATCTTGTCTGGTTGCAGAGGATATCCGGGACATTAGATATTGAAATCAAGCGCTGGGCTGCTGGAAAAGAAGGAAATCTGCGGGCCTTGTTGTCAACCTTGCAATATGTGCGTTCATATCAGTTTCTGCCTAGTGCTGCATGCTGCTAACTTTTGTTTCACTTCCGCTATCGAAATTTGTTTTATTTCCAAATATTTTCGTTTCTTATGAGGTTTATAAATGGTGTTCCCCAAACAACAGGTGCTTTGGCCTGAAAGTGGCTGGCAGCCGGTTTCATTGACAGATTTAATCATCGGTGCCTCTGTCAAGAAAGCCTATAGAAAAGCTACCCTTTGTATTCATCCTGACAAGGTGCAGCAAAAGGGTGCCACTCTCCAACAGAAGTACATCGCTGAAAAGGTCTTCGACCTTCTTAAGGTATTAATATCATCAAATATCTTGCTTCCTTGTTCTTTTTCGAGGGAGCTGTGAGTATCAAACAAAACCTCACCCTTTGACACTTGGGAGATGGGCGTCCCCTCCTCAGGGATTTGCTTTGTTGTTTTTTCTTTTGAACTATATACGTATCTGTTAATTTCCGTTGATTGTGAGAAAAGCATAGTGAGCAAGGGAGTACGGGTTAACATATTTTCGTAGAAATCTTTATCTCCTTTCCAATGTAATACTATATTTTGTTGGTAGTTCTCTCATAACATTTATCGACTTTGATATGTCCCAATAGGAGGCGTGGAATAAGTTTAACTCGGAGGAGCTTTTCTAAATGCTGGCACAAATTCTTAATCTCTGAGGTGCTACACTGCTTCTAAGAACCCGCACCATTTGTTAAGTGTAGCATGAGTCACATGACTGGTCTCAAAGCATACAACTAATGATTCAAACATGCTTTGGTGCATTTTTTTGGGTACTCCGGAGCGTGGATCGCCATACGAGAAGCTGAGATTCTTGAACTGTTTGTACATGTAGTATGTAAATTTGGTGAAATGGTAGATATATACAAGTGAAGCAGACTTGAAAGATAGCCTGGTAGATATAATATTGGTATAAATATCTTGGCTACTGAATAACAGTTTATTAAGGTGCTTGTTTTGGCCTCATGTAGTTCATATTTTTCTTACAGCTTTATGCCTTGTTTGAATTGTTAAAGGAGGTAGGGATGCTCGATCTTTAATACCTCCCCTTTGTTTTCTAATATTTTCTAATATCTTAGTGTTTGGTTTCGTGGGTGTCTAAGATTATTTGGATTATATAATCATATTTTGGCTTGATTGATTATAATGTTAGATAAATTATGTGATTATTAATCAAGCTCAATCAAGCCAAAGTTAGGTTGATTAATAATCAAAGAGTTGATTGATTGATAATTAAGCATGCCAAACATTTGATTGTGCTTGATTATATTATCAATCAAGACTAATCAGACAAACTGAACACACTCTAGTTCTAGTAGGAGTAAACACACCCTAAATATTAAAGCATGATCTTTAAGTTGTTTTTTACTTTCTCGTACTCTATGGGGGATGATATAAATAAAGCAGGTAATTCTTAAAGCGGGGGCCATAATTTTTATATCTTCTTTGTTTTACATTACATAATGCACCACATTTTTGTTCAATATTTTGAATGGTAAAAGGAGATATTATTTTATACCTTGGGTAAGCCTACCCATATTCTTTTATATACTCAAGCAAATGAGATATAAATTGTTTATCCTTCTTAGACTCTTTTTAATCCATCCAAGCAAACACACACTTAGTACTTTAATTTACATTGAGAAAAGCTATCTATAATCATAAACACTTCAGAAATTGCTTTATAATTTATATGCACATTTCTTGTTATGCAAATTGGTAAGGATTGCCAGTCCTTGGTGATCAATACAAAATCACTCTATCCTGATAATTGCATTCCATTCACTAATCTCACTCCAAGTAGATCATATATACATCCAACAAAGAGCAATAACTGCCAACTAAATCGGATATGAGAAAAGGAGATCATGCAACACTTGATTTTTATACACTATCCTGAAACTCTAGCATTCAAATAGTGAAGGTAATGGATATGTTGAATATCTGCTCTATACATTACTCAAGGAACTAAACTAGTATCATCGCAGAAGAAGATACAATATTGTTTCTGTAGTAAAATTCATTCTCTCAAGACCCCAATTGCATAATAACAAATACAACTGCAACAGTTGGTTTACTCTACCTGGTGGTTTTAGTACAATATCAAACGTGTCGCAGCCTTGGCACTTTATATATAGTGCAGTCAGTTGAAATTTTGTTTCGATGCAGAACTCGGGTCTCAGTCTGCACCTCTATCAAGATGCTCTGCATGAGCTTCACCCAGCCTCAGCCGTAAGAAGTTCATATCAACCTAAGATCATGAGATGTACTTAAATTAGTGTAATGACAACATTAGGATTGCTCACTCAGTCGGAAATATAAATTAAGTATAAGGAATTACCGAATTAGTGACTTATCTTGTTCTATGCGAACAAGAAGCTTATTGCTAAGCGAACATATTGTCAAGAGAAACTAATGTATTACTGCCATATTTTTGCAGAAACTAATGATGGATCTAGAACTCTGAACGAATAATATTATAGGATTAATCTAAATTTATGGAGTAACAAACGAAATACATTGAAATGTATTTCGGAAGGATAAGGAAATAATCTCCACCTCTACATAACAAGATGCTTATCATCTGATGATAGAGCATCCATGTTTATTTTCTTCGCTTTCCTTCTGGTGCTAAAAGAAATATCCTAATCGAAAAAGAATGTTACTGAAAGAGTGAAAGCCCTAAATCCATGGAACTATCATTTCTCCCTTTTCAATCACTATTATCTGCCTTTCCCCTCTCAAAGTATCACAGCACCACCTCACCCATTCTATACTCCTACATCACCGAACCCACCATCATATAGGTGGAATAGAAGAATGAAAAAGAATTTTCATAATGCATCTTGAAGTGAGAACCAGTTAAATACACCACAAAAATCTACTCCAGTTGGTATGCACACTTTGCTGAGAGGCTTTTTAGTGTATCACAACATTCATAATCTCTTTAATGTAAGCTATCACGTTTGAAATAATACTGAGAGAGAGAGGTACCTCATGGTCTCTTCTCAATTTCAATTTGCACTGACTGCAATAAATATGATCGCCATTTTCATGCAACTTTCCCTGTTTGCAGATGGGGCACCAAATCTCCTGGGAAACCTATAAAGAATAAAGATCAATGAAAAGTTCCATTTATCAACAGTATTCCGTTATAGACAGTAGAACAAAATACTCTGTAGACCTGTTTTTTTGGGACCGATAATTTTTGACAATAAAGTAGAACTGTTGCAGTTACCTAGATATGAGGTTAAACTTTTTGTTCCATCAACCACAATAGCATAATTAACATGTAATAACCTATTTTCAACCCGGATAATCAGACTTACAAGCTACAAAAACTTAACTGGTAGTCACTCAACCACTTGAGGCAAAATGGGCCTTGCGTAAAAAATCAAGCCTTTTGGTGCTAGTGTAGGTTACCTGGGGAGGATATTAGAGGATTGGAAGATATGCATGAAAATGCCTAGGTGATATTGGGCATGATGCAAAGTAGCAGTATTGATTGCATAAGGTGCATTTGCTCTAAAATTACCCAACCACATGAAAATTGAGAACGTGGATGATTAGAACATCTCAGCAGTTGAGAATCCAGATTCATAGAGAATGATGTGTAGGGGCTGAATGGAACCCAAGACTCGAGATGATCAATATGCGTCGAGGCCAACCACCTAATTTTAACTTGGTAAACAATATGATACATGTCTGTCAGTTTAACCAAAGTGGTCCAATTTCGCACAGAATTAGAGAAAGAGCAATGAACACCCTCGCTTAGCAAGTAGTAAGAAACTTGATTTCATAGGGATCATACCTGATCACTATTTAGATGCATGTGATCATACACAATACGGGCCAAATATTCATCTTCTTCATCCTCCCATGTTGTAATAAAATTTTCAGGATCTGCAAAGCTCTAAGAGTCAATATAGGGTAGAGAAGGCCAGTAAAGGAGGGAATATCCACATAGATGTTTTTAACATTGCACTCATTTTTAGAATATTGTCGTTCATGCTGAGCAACAAAGCCATGGTTTATGTTTGTTATAATATGGAGTTTATATTATTATTAGTATTAGAGATATTATTATTATTATTAGAGATATTATTTTCTAGTATAGCATAGCCTTAATTATCTATAAATATGTACTTGCTCCCATTGATTAATATATGATTTTTATACGATTCAACAATTGATTAATATATGATTTTTATACGATTCAACAATGTTGAGCTATTAAACCTAGAGCAGTCAGACCTGACATAAATTCTTCCCACTTTACAATAATTTTCTAAAAAACATCAAATTGATAAACAACATAGGGCTTAAAGCTAGTCTGCTTTCCATGTACCGGCATGCCTCCTCAACATTGGCAAAAGTTTGAAGGGTACTTTTTGAAGTGTAATCTATACCGTAAAATCAATTTTCGACGGAATGAAAAAGACATATATGGTAGAATCGTAACCATAGAATACGACCCTAATCGAAATGCATACATTTGTCTGAAAGTGGGTCCATGTAAATGATCGAGACCTCGCAAAGAACAACGCTCCTTCCCCATATGGAGTTCGGAACCCAAAGGCAATCGTTGAGTGAACTCTATCTTCTTTGTGTTAGTTGACCTAAGTCGCACAGTTATTTTTTACCACAGTTTTCGAAATGTTGAATTATATCCAACTCATAAGAGTAACACACACCCAACTTGACCTGCAAATATATTCATATGCATAAATTCCTTATATTCGATCTGGATTTGCAACTCCTCTTGTAAGTAACTCTATTCACCTCCTTATTAATGATACACGCGCATATATGTACATACTCCAGGCACTCACACGCTTTGTAGCCAAAAATTCCAAACATTTGCAAAGAATTCCATTATAGCCAACTCTAAAAGCTACAAGAACCCCAAATCACTATCAAAGTTAATGCAAACCATGCATCCATACTCAAAGTGGGTGTATGTAACCTTTTCTACTTTCTCCTCTCCCAAGATCCTCATAAAATATTCTTTGCATTTCTATTAGAATTTTTTCACAGTCGCCTTCATGAGCTGTCTGAAGACCATCATATTCCCATATCATGTCATTAGTAGCCTTACAAAAGATTGGAGCTGAACTCTCATTCAGCGACAATCCCTTAATTTTTTTTAGTTCCTCGGAAACTATGCTCTGAAGGATTGAAGTAATGAGATCCTGCATGCAGAATCATATAAGTGGTTAATGTAATGCAAAAGAAAAATCTAACATTAAACAATACATTATAAAATAATAAAATCACTAGAAAAGCTGGTGGTCTGACTCTTTGACAACAAGATTTCCTTAAATGACTTCTCTATTAGATATCATGATTCTGATCAACATCCCAGTGCAATTTCCTTTTTTAAGTCAAACATATATAAGTCGTGTGTTTTGTAAATAAACAGCATCCTTTTTTCGGTGTTTCATCACTTACATCGACACTGAATTGACTTTTATCTAGCAGCACCAGTGTCGTTCTATAACAAGAGATTATTACTACTATGTGTCTCTAGTCTTCTTTTATGCAAAAAAAGCTCATGTAGGCACGCTGTTTGTTCTGCCTTGCCAGCATCATCTCTAGCGGTTACTTCTTAGCTATACCAGTAACCACATTGCTTATTCAAGTTTGCAGATAAAATTGAATTCTTTCGTCATGCAATTTACCTACTTGCTTGTTTGAGTAAGGACTTGAACTGCACATACGTACACTTTACAATGATTAAGCGCGCGCACACACACTGACACACATATGGAGAAGAGGAAGGCAAGGTGACGTCTCCATTCACTATCCAAACTAAAGCATGACAACCGCAAACCACACTTTCAAATTACAAATGTCAACATGAGAGGTAGAGAGAAAGAGTGAAAAAAAGAGGGAGAGAGAGAACCTTATCGTCCGAAGATTGGACCTTAACACCGGGCAGTCTCAATTTCCAGAGCAACCGAGTTCGATCCTCTCGAACCCTTTTGAAGCAATTCTCCCGGAGCTACACTTATCATTCCCACAATCATAAATTTCTCACGCATAAACAACCCAGACATAGGAGATGTGCACATAACTTCTTTGTAATTTGAATACTGCACTACTTCTTCAAATTATAAAAAGACAATACCTATCTTCTCCAGTTTGGGTCATTATTGAAGGAAGGACGGGTTTTCAATGAAGGTCGATGATTTCGCAGCTCTTTCTCCTCTTCATCTTCTCCCGCCATTTTCCTTTCTCCTTCTTCGTTAAAACTGCATCAGAGTTTAGACACACTGCTTCCTGGTGTGGACCCTAAGCCTTAAAGTACAACTCCGTTAAGCGTCAAATTCATAATCAAATATAAAATGATATACTTCTTATATATCCCGCTAAAGGTTTTATTAAACCACTTTTCTAAAATGAAAAAAAAAAATGTACTACAACATTAAGAGGGATGTATTAGTCGTTGATTCTTTACAAATTTTGTGGACTTTAAAAAATCTATGGATTTAGAAAATTCACTGAGTCTGTTTAGAGTTTCACAAACTTTTTTTATTGATTTACATGAATTTTCATAGATTTGATAGAATCGTAAAATATATTTTTTACATACTTTTATAGAATATGGGGATATGGATGACAATGGGTCGGGTTAGACCGGACTTCCTTATGCCCAGTCCCGACATGCAATTTTGTTGATGGGTCTAAGCCCGGCCCATAGCCCAACCGAACTTGTAATTCAATGTCAAGTTCAAGCCCATGTAGATTGAGCGGACATCCATATTTTATTTTTAACATATTTAAAAATATATATAATTAATTTATTTTAAAATATATTTATATATTTTAATATTCATTAATATTTCTATTAATTTATATTTATTATACACTAATAATAATGACGATATTTATATTATTTTGCTCATACATTTTATTTAATATGTCTATTAATTTATTTTTATTACACATTAAAAATAATAATTATATTTATATTATTTTAAATTTATGTTTTAATATAAGATATTTAAATATTTGGGTCGGGCTTGGGTATGTCGGGCCTAGACATTAGCCCAAACCCGACCATAACGTTATCGTGTCGGGCTTGGACAAATTTGAGTTAGACCGTGTAAAATTATCATTCCTAGTAATGGCTTGAAATAGGAGAAAGAGGGTCGGGTTTAGGGATGGCAATGTGTTGGGCTGGGCTGAACTTCCCTATGCCTAGATTCGGCCCACGGTTATATGTACAGGCCCATGGCCCAGTCGGGCCCGAAAATTAGGCCCAAGCCCAGACTCATATGAATCAGGTGGACTCGAGCCAGACTCGTAATTTTTTTAATTAATTTTTTAAGATATTTTTTTATTTTTAATACATAAAAAATATATAATTATTTTTTAATTGCATTTTATATATTTTAACATTTATTATACTTTTAAATGTAAATAAGTATTAAATCCAAATTTATTTAGTTTTATATGTTATTTATATAGATATATATATATATATTAATTTATATTTATTATATATTAATTACAATAATAATATTTATACTATATTTAATTTATAATTTCTATATTAATTATATTAATGTCGGGTCAGACTTGTGTCGGGTGGGTCTAAATTGTCATCCTTAGTCGAGGGTTTGTAAAATTCTTTGAGAGAATCCGTTGAAATCTCTAATTATTAGGAGAGATTTTGTATAGTATAATTTTTATATATTTTTGAAAGAGAATCCATGAAAATCTATAGACTATTAAAGTCCATAGACTATTAAATACCTAAAGATTTTAAAAGATTTTTTAAAATCTATAATACCTCATGATTTTGAAAGACTTTTTAAAATCTGAATTGAATACCCTTAGATTTTAAAAGTCTATAAAAATCCTACAGAATCCATAATGAATACACCCCCCCTAAATTAAAGATCGCCGAAACTATTTTTTTTTTCATATTTGTTTTCTTAGGCTTTGCATTGAGGAAGGTGTTAAAAAAAAAAGTCGGAACTTTCAAAATCCAATTGCAATCGGACCAAAATAATTGTAAATCAACAATTCCTTAAAATTGTTTATAGATTTGTTTTAGCGTTTGACCAAAATTTAGTACTCTCTCTATCCCAACTAAGTTGAGGCATTTTTTTTTTATACCATTATCTCACACACACGTTTAAATAATATATATTCTATTATTACTTTATACATTTTTAACTCTAAACATATACTACTTAATTACCGTACCAAAAAAAATGCCTCAATTTAGCCGGGACGGAGAAGTATAAAACTAGTATTTGTGGTACTTTTTTTTTATTTTTTCACAACATGTTTGTAAGTATGACTTGTTGAATACTCTTATTTGCACAAAAAAAATATCATGTATTTCATTCAAAATAATGTGAAAAGTAGTATATAATTTACACTTGGTGTTTAATTGCATGCTAGAATTAATCGATAAAAACAATATAAGTTAATATAGTGCTTAATTTTGAACTAATTTCACTCTATCCTTAAATTAAATAGTATAAATTTAACATGCAAAATTTTACTATATATAATTTACCAGCTAATTGTTTAAATTAAATTATAATTTAATATTAAACTGAAAATTTTTAATTAACTATTTATTTTATAACTTAATAATCGAGTGGATTGAAATTTTCAATAAAAAAATATATGTTATTTTTTTTAACTCTTAATCAATTTAATATTAGTAAAATTTTTAGTAAATATTAAAACCGATAGTGAATAAAGTTGAGATTAAAGATAAATATGAACAATTGTTTGAAAAATTTAACAACTGTGTAAATTAAAATTTTCAATAGAATTAAACTATGAATTTAAAATTTTTAATTGGTAAGAAATTTAATATTAATGAAATATTTTTTTAGTAAAAATATTATATATTTTATTTATTGAATTATATGAATTGGTAAATATTCTAGATTTTGTTCGATGAGTTATATGTATTAGTGGATAGAAATATTATATATTTTATTTCACTGAATTTTTTAATAAAAATATTAATGAAATAATTATTAAATAAAAATCAAATTATATATTTCATTATAAATATTATAGATTCTTTCTAAGTTATCAAATTATATTTATTGCAATGTTGACTAAATAATTAATTAAATAAGATTACAATGATGATTTATTATTATATAAAATATAATTAAATCATATTAATAAAATTACCATATATAATAGTATATTAATTTTTTCTGGAAAAAATTATGGTTTTGCCACATCAAGAGGGGCTTCAATCCGTAGTCATTTAATATATTATATAGATATATAGATTATACAAACAATATGTTTTTACTTATAAAAAACAAAACTAAATATACATATTCAATAACTTTTGGTTTGGCAAAATAATTAAATTGAATGTTTTTAGAATAATTAAAGTAAAGTTATAAAGCCTAATTTGAAGTATCTATAACTTCAAATATAACATTTCAAGAAAACTGATATTAGAAAATATTATGCTCTCTATGTCTTAGTAATTTTTTTATTTTTTTATTTTACATATGAATCAATATTTTCTTTTATTTTCATTTGATTTATTAGATTTACTTTAATACTTTTTATTTTTTAATTGTAAAATTTATTCACAAAAGAAATATAACTACTTTAGTGGAACGTTCCAATATGAAAAGAGGGACTAATTTTGTGGACAGATAAAGTATCATTTATATAAGATGAGATTATGTGTCGTATAATCAAATTTGTTATTTTAATTAATATTTTTTAAAATAAAAAATATTACAATAAAACGAATCATATTTAATAATTAAAAAATCATATATACCCTATTTTTTTGATTTATGCACTCTAAAAAAAATGACATTATAAAATATAGACATATACTCTTTGAGTGAATGGACCATAATTCATAATATAAAATTAAACTATAACATAAAATTTTATATTTTCACACAAATTTTTAAAAAATTACAATTACAACATCACATTTTACATCCACTCGTATAATGGATTAATTTTGTGGAAAAGCATGATATTAACTATACATAATTTTAAAAGGTACAAGTGAAAAATGGCAATACTATCAATTAAGCTTTTTGACAATATAATTTACTTTTATATAAAAAAATATTTATATGAATATCGTGAATCAAACTATATAGGATGATTTGGTTTGTGTGATAGGATGGTTTGATTTGTGTGATAGGATTGATACCTTTATAATTTTGAAATAGTTAAAACAACCAAACTTATAATACCCCTATAATTGTTGAATAATAACTAAAGTTATAGGGGTATTTAGGAAAATTTACAAGTAAATTCGTGTTTGGAACGCTCCGGAGAGGCGCGTAGCAGGACAGGAAAGGAAAGCTCTTTAGCTAGATGAATAGTCAACGTACAAATATGCGTACCAAATTTGTCAATTGAAACCCTCATATTTCTATCTCTCGAGCTCGGCGACGGGAAAGCGTCAATAAAGTCATCCGATCGATTTCTTCTCGATCAGATTGCATTCCCGAAGCCGAGCAACGAATTTATAATAAGCAAAGCGATTATTAGCACCTTAGAGGTCAGCTACCGCCTCGGTTGTTTGGTTGGTGGAGGTGGTGGTGGCGGCGGAGTTGAAGTAGAAAATTTCAATTCATCATGTTGGAAAACCCTAGTTCGGATGCCGCCAGCATCGCCACCGTCAAACGATACGCCCCTCCCAATCAACGGTATTGTATTTTATTTTTACATGTTTGTTCCTGTGTTTCCGGTTATATGTATTTTGTTGCTACCCGTTTTGAAAATTGGGGATGATTTGATGTAATTTTTTATGGATTATTGCATGCAGGAACCGGTCAATTGGCAGGCGTAAATCTGGTGGAGGTAATTTCATTCTATACCCAAATTATGTTTTCTCAATAAGAGATGCAGTCTCTTTGATTCCATTGATAGCAAGTTCTGGTTTTGATTTAGTTATCTATTAGTTCTTCATCCTTCATTGTTTCGCGGCAGGTATTAGTTATTATTGTCGGTTTTGGTGCAGAGCTTTGTTTGAGTAACTTCCTATTTTCAATCGAAGACACATTCTGCTTGGTTTTAAAACGTTTTAACCACGTGTTTTCTCCTATATTGACTTCACTTGTAGAATGTTAAAATTTCTTCAAAGTCATACTCTCATAGCACTGCTTACTACATCTTAACGAAAATGTGGAACCTTTGGTCAGACGTTTCATATTGTTCAGAGAGAACTATCTCTCTATGATGTGCAGTGCATGCTGCTCCAAATTTCAGATGTCTGTGGAAGAATGAAATCATGAATATGAGACATTATATTGGACATATATGTATGTGACTCTGAAGTTTTGCTACTATTGTTGTTTGTTCAAATTGATGCATGGTACGATCATTTCTACATTAGAGATTCTCTATAAGAAATATGGGCTTCCAGCGGCAACATGCGAACTTGCACACTAGGTTGATTAATTGTTTCTTCTGAGATCCTTAGTGAAGTAGCTGATCAGATCAGACAATTGTATTGTTACCCATAGGCCATAGCCCTAGTTCTACATGGTTGGAATTCTGAGCCCTAAAATGTGCAGCTCAATCCTTATTCTTCTACAACTTCAGCATTATTGGGTTCACCTTAGTTGCATAGAAAACTTTGAGTTCATTCATTTTTGTTAATGCAGATAAAATCCAGCTTTTATTTCATCATCATTAGTTTACAATCAATATACATAGTTAAAGCAACATTTATTTTTGGTGAATATGAAGATGATATAATTTACATAGTTTTAAAAGGCAGTCGTGAGGCTCGCCTCGGGTAGCCTCGAGTTAAAACAGCCTCTGAGGCACCGCCTCATGTGATCTGAGGCTTGCGCCTCAAATCAGTCGAGGCATCTGAGACGGCTACGAGGCTACCGCCTCGTGAGATGCAATTCAAAGTCGATATTTTTCATTTTTAGGCCTAAAATATCATGACATAGCAAGTTTGAGTATAATATTGATTGAATTTTGTTCATATTAACCCAATTATGACTAAAGTGGTCCAATTATAGCTAAATTGATCCAATTAGGATTAAAATTACACATACTCATCATCCAGCCTATCGCAAATTACATATCTCCACTTCACTACTCTCTCATCTGATGCAACATTTCACTTCACTCTCCTTTCGACGTCGCAACGATGACTTTAAACTCCTTTTGTCAATTAGAAGATAGAGGCGGAGATGGAGATGGATACGAGGATAATTTGGATTTATTGTACTTTTGATTTATGAATACTTGATATTAGAAAGTTAATTGAGATTGTTAAGAATTATAACTAGTGATTATTTGAGTGTTTTATGATATTAGGTATAATTTTCAGTGTACCATCAACTATGATATTAGGTATAATTTTGTTACTTTGTTATTTGTGCCTCGATTCATCTCGAGGCTTGCACCTCGCGCCTCAATAGAAAAACACATTTTAAAACCTTGATAACATATATATATATATATATCAAATTATAAATGCTTAAAGGGTCGTATTTCTGAATCTTAGTGATCTTGTCTCCATTCTTCTTGTCTTTGTGCAGATCGACTAGAACGGGCAAATAGCTACTCGAATGATGTAGAGAGGAACCTAGTTGGTGCTACCAAAGGTGGTGGTCTAGCAGATCATGGAGATTTTGGCTACGCCAATCGTGCCAATGAAAGTCTTCGTGCAAAGTTGATACCCTTATATGGGTGTTGCAATAGTGAAGCTTCTCAGCTGTTGAACAAGCGTATGTTTCATTACTTGCATTTTTCTTCTGAGTTGAAAAGCTGATTTAGTACCTTTTGAGATCACTTATATGATTTCTTGCTGAATTTACAATAATACCAGTCTTGCACACGTATGTTATCCGCGTTCAAATATTATTACTACCCCTCTTATGTGCTTTATTAACGATCAGATACTCTGATAATGTACCACCTATTTATAGATGGTAAAGCGGATCATACAAAAGGGCTTAAAAGTTATTTAAAGTAAAGCCGTTTCTTGTGCGGTCTTGGAAGTTCTAACAGCGAATTGACGTGAGGCTATGTATGGTAAACAAATGCTAACTTTGTTACATGTATACAGGGTTGATAACAAAGTCATTGCACTATATGATCTGCTCTAGCATTTCTCTATTTAAGAATTGTATAGAGTTAAAAATAAATTTAAGAGTTTTTGTTTATATCTTCTGGGTTTCCTTCAGTTCAAAGGCCTAGGTGATTTGGGAATTTACCGAATTAAAGGATTTTGCCTCTATATTTTGTTTTGAAGGTTGGACAGCTGCCATGAATGCACACAACAGTTTGCCAGAAGATTCAGCTGGTGAGTGTAAGAACTGTTGAATATTTCAATATTGGTATTGCTTCATTTTCCTTTTTAAAATCATTGTATACTTGTTTTCTCATTAATAAATACTCCTTATTATTGTAGTGTGTATATTCAATCTGTCACACTAAGTGTCAGAAAGTAATAATAGTGTGTCAGTCTATCATCAAGTTTGGACCTTCATATGTAAATTGCCAAAGCAATGTATCTTTGGAATGAGATCTGTGACTTGTTTTGTGTTGATCGTGTTCTTGTGGTTTTCAGAAAGACCTGTCTTGTATGCAAGGAAGAGTACTGCACCGTGGGGTCACTCAATCCTTCCACACATGGTATGGCTGTTTCTTTCTTCTTGTTTCGAAATGTGGCAATGACAAAAAGACTAAAAATATAAGAACAATCATATAAAATAACATGTACAACAAGGCAACAGAAAAGTTTTGCCATTTGTTACATCTCCCTAACGTTGAGTTTTGGTTTATACATTCAGCTGATGCAACCTACTGGCGGGGACTCTACTGGAATGCAGGGAGATTTTCTTCGTGAACTCCGACAGGCAATGGATAATGCAAGTCCCTACTCCTAATCCGTTGCTCACCACTAAGATGCAATTAAGTTGCATTTGGTGGATTTGACCATTTGAGCTGTATGACTAGGAGTTTGTTGTATGTGCTTTATTTATGCCTTCGTTTTCTGTGTGCTGCTTCTTCCAATCTAATCTATCTGCTTAGCACCAAAATGTCGAAGATTACTCTGTGTGTTAGTTACCTACTTGTGTATCATAGGATGTTGTATTTGCTATTAAAGTCCATTTAGGACAGCATTTCGCCTTGTAAGATAATGAGACCTTGTCTTGTTCGATAGTACTTGTCTTGGAGGGACACATCTATATGTTCAATACCAAGAATGCCCTGTGTTTTGGGGAGAAAATCAACTGTGCACATCAAATCCACTAGGACTGTTGAATGTCTACTGCCAAAGAGATGAGCTCGATGCCATCTTTCTATTGATAGAGTGATATTATGGTGGTTCATTTCTACAATCTAGTCTGTAGCTGGACATAAATCACTCAAATAAGTATTTGTTGGTTGCAGTCTAGAACCTTGATCTAGGACTGTTAGAGGATTCTTGCATTGAATTGCTTGGTGGACACATTATATCATAATCTTGGAATTGCAGACAAGGACATGGTTGCAAAGCCACTATTCAAACTGTTTTGATAAATGATAGTAAGATGTAATGAAAAAAGGAATCCCATTTACAAAAAATGAGGTGAAAAATCACCAGTCTTGCCAAACAGGGATAATGCCTTGAGCAGCCAAACGCTTCTCAACCCAAAATACAACATGCCTTGATGTGGGCTTCTTCTCATCAACCAGAAATGGCTCCACAGTGCTTACTTCTCTTCCATATGAGGTTATGGAGAAACCCTTTGGCCCTGTGTGTTTATTACATATTGGTTATCCTCAAACATATTAATTGCTATTACTATTCACAAAGCAAGTGTTTAAGAATTCAAGGTAATGTATTCTTGTTGGAATTCACATGACATACCATTGATAGTTCCATCAGGGAAGAATGCCCAAAATGAATAAGGGATGTCCTTCTTTATAAAGGAGCCTGCCAACTGCAGCATTCATACGTAACAACAAATCAAGAACCACCAATTTACAAAATCCCATCCATAAACACAAGGGCGAATTCATCAAGGCTAGTGTACCGTGTTCTCGTTGAACGAGAGCTCAAGCTCGGATATATCTTCTTGAACTTCTAGAGTTGTTTTGAGTGAAGGGATCACATCCTCCTCCATCAACTGAGGCAGAGCCTTTGCTGGGGCTTTTGCTGCAGGCTTCGGCTTCGGCTTAGCAGCAGCTGCAGGCGCGCCTTCCTCCGCCTCTTTCTTCTCCTTCGTTTCAGCAGCAACTGATTTCAAAATCATCATATGTATATATAGGACCACTACTGCAAACACAGTATAGTACTAAAAAATAGATCAAGTTGCAACTAATGGAAACCACTATATTTTACCTGTAGATGTACTAGAAGACTCTTGAACTGCTAAACAGCATGCCTTTCTCCTTCGGCTGATTACACTAACAATCTGGAGTAATAAACTTGATTAAACCAACAACAAGAAGAAAATATATTTGTAGAATGGAGATGCTTGCATGCAGTAGGGAAAATCTTGAACTAATACCACCAACGAGGATGATGATGATGACGACGACAACGACGGTGATGGTGTAGCTCTGGTTTTCTGGCAGAGATAAGAAGATGGGCAGCTGAAAGAAGCAATGGATCCTCCTGCTGTTGCCATTTCTTGTATTTTTATAAGAAGTTTGATTGTTGCTACTCTATGTTACCTTGGTTAATCAATTAAGCATTTCCAAATATGACCTCTTTTTCCCTTCTAATATTTTGTTTTGGTATTAAATTGAGAGTGAAGATGGTGCTACAGAAAGATGGAGGGAGAGGAAGCAGTTATGTCATCCACAAATTGGCAAGTGCATGCGTGCCACTGATTTTTCTACTTCAAAATATCGAACAATTATTTTGTTCTTATTTTATGCAGACAAAGTGCATTCTTGATAAGATCCCATCATATTGGGCCCTTCTTTTAATGGACCAAAAGGCCCATTTATGCTTAGTTCAATTGATGTGATATGGTGATACTTATTGCCGGCCAGTCGGGTTGGTTTTGTGATTTGGGGTCGGGTTGGCCTGACCTGATCCAAATTTGCATGGAACTTAAAAATGTAAAGTTCAATCCAATTAAAATCACCTTATATTATAAAATTTCCGCGCCGATCAAATAGGACCGAGCCAGTCGAGATATATGTTGTCACATTTGAGCTATGTGTGACTGCACTGCACCATAAAAAGTTGCAATAAGTTGAAAGGCAATAATGTTTTATTTCCAATTTGGTAAAATTCAAAACAATAGCAAGATTGTATTGGGTGCAGAGTAGTAATCGGGTAGAGCGGCATCCCATAACAGTGGAAGCCAAGTAAGTAAAGCAACCAATCAGAGATGACGTGTCAAGTGCGGGCGGGCCCCATCATCTACTCTTGAACCAATCATCTGAGCACAACTGTACTCTACAGTCTACACACACAAATGATAAAACGAGCTTTATTATTTATGGCAGACTGGTTTCACTAATTCCATGATTCTCTGAAGCTTTTCTACTTTTTGTATAGGCTGAAGAGTTTGAGGAGGGTATATATATTTGCTGTGTAGGAGCCTTCCATTTTGACCCAAATTTTAGAGAGAGTGATGAAGGAAATTGGGTTTTTGGGGCTGGGAATAATGGGAAAAGCCATGTCGATGAACTTGCTTCGCCATGGCTTTAAGGTTACTGTATGGAACCGGACTCTCTTGCGGGTAGAACTTCATCTTTTTGTTTATACTTTTAGGGTGATTGAGTTTGTCTGCTCTGACTGTTGAATCACATAGTTTTTGTTTTGCTTGATATAGTTGTGGTTATTTGGAATTGCATCTAAAGAAGAAGATAAAATATGGTAGATTGGTTGACTTGAAACTAATCTATGTAATGAAGTTGGAGAGTGGGATTTTGATGATGGTTTATATGTGAAAAGGATTTGTGTAAAAGCTTTCTGAGTCCAAAAGGTTTTTCTTTTTGTTGGTTTCCATTGATTTACACTCGGTGCAAAGATATTGCCTGCGAGCTATATTATTTATGTATCATAGAATTGATGAATCTCAATCTCTAAAGTCCATAAATACTTTAATTGTTCAAAAACCGACTAATTTATGGCAACACTTCGTTTTTGAGGTAACATCTGCCATTGAGGGAGGGGGAACGGGAATTGAGTTAGAAGAATATCATAGCTTGAGGAAGTAGTTTAGTTTGTCCACCACAGTTCAGTACTTTTTCATGTAGAATCGGAATTTCCCGAAGGAACTAAGGACTGAGGTGCATAGATATCAATTCAATCATTCTCTAGATGACTGGTGAAACTCGATTTACGTTCTGTTCTGGGAAACAGAAACTTTCTGTTCATTTTTTTATTAACTTATATTCCCTTTAATGTTCAAAATGTGGAGAAAACATTTGCACATGATATGGCTGACCGTTGATGCTTGAAGCGTTTCTGGCAGAACAAAACATGTCATTGATCTTTTGGTAAAAGACTGCCAAGAAATGTCATATTTTGGTTATACAGTAAAGTTATCGTGTTCCTTTCTTTTTTAAATTTTAACAGCATCCTCCGTTCTATTTAAGGAAACTGGAGATTGATAATGAGATCTTCCTCCTAGAGAATTAATACCATGTTTGTCATTATTTTATTTTATTTTATTTTTGTTCACTACTTGTATAGCTATTGGCCTATTAGTTGCTTTACTTCCCATGTCAAGCAAGGCATTTTAGGCACTTAGACATAACTTATATTGCAGTGTGATGAGTTGGTCGAGCATGGAGCTAGTGTAGGAGAAACTCCTGCAGCAGTTATTAAGAAATGCAAGTATACGATAGCAATGTTGTCTGATCCTGCTGCAGCTCTATCGGTTAGTGAACTATGTATACCGGGTTATTACTTTTTCGTGTCGACTATTTCAGCTGAAAATCATTGCCCAATAGGTGGTTTTCGGTAAAGATGGTGTGCTGGAGCAAATTGGTTCTGGGAAAGGCTACATTGACATGTCAACTGTTGATGCTGAGACTTCCTCAAAGATTAGTGAGGTTAGAACGGCCAGCCTTTCATAATTCTTATCTTTTCTAAAACTATAGGCTCTATAGTTGCATATTAATTTCAAATTTTAATGTTGTTTCTTTAAGTTTGATTACATTTTTTGACTTTTCTTGACGATGTGAAATATACAAACTGCAATTCTTTGAAATGAAGCACAAAGTAGTCACATGCATGGCATTCTGTGGAACCTACATCACTCTCTGGATTTGATTATCCAACATTAGGCATTTTCCTAGCATCAAGGTTGGGTTTGAAATATTTGCAACTTATTTATCCTATAAGCCTGAATGAGGACTGCCATCTGGCGTTCTTGCAAAGTAAAATTCAGCGGCATGATCTTTCTAAGAGATCCTGTGAGAATACACCATCTAAAATTTTCAAACTAAGAAACAGAATCCTTTTATATCTTTGTAAATAGTTCATTTTGCCATCACTCTTTGTTTGATGATGCTTTCAGGCAATTACGTCGAAGGGTGGTAATTTTCTAGAAGCTCCAGTATCTGGTAGCAAAAAGCCAGCCGAGGATGGTCAACTAGTAATCCTTGCTGCTGGAGAAAAGGTGATAGTTATAATTTAGTTGTTTCATTCCTGTTGCAATCACCAGTTAATAAGCGTACATTCTGTTCTCTGAATGATATGGTAGAATAGATTTATTCAACTTTAGCTCCTCAGAACATTTTTGCCAAATTTTAGATAGAGAATCTGAAGTAGAGCATGTTTTGCTATTCCAACAAATGAGTGTTCTCGAAATATAAGCTAAAGCTGCAGAGTTATTTAACTGAATTCTTCGAAATGAATATTCATTCATCTACTATTTGTTTAAAATTATAGGCACTATATGATGCTGCCCTGCCTGTATTCGACGTATTGGGGAAAAAATCTTTTTATCTGGGGCAAGTTGGCAATGGAGCTAAAATGAAGCTTGTTGTCAACATGACTATGGGCAGGTACAGTGGTTCTTCTTTCAACTCCTTAAAGACACTTAATCATAGTTGAATTGTTCCATTAATACCTCAAACTTAGGTCTTCTTTCTAGGATATCTAGACATTGTATCATTGAAACATAATCTTGTGTTTATTTCCTTTCGCCATAAAAAGGTAAAGAAATAGGCTCCTTATTACATTAACAACACACAACTTCAAGAAATTGTATACCACCAAATACATTTTTCGAAAGATATTTCGACTTACATATACATGATTAGCATCAGTTCTAGCTGGGCAATTCACACTCTATTTCTGCAATGCAGCATGATGAATGCATTTTCTGAAGGAATCGTCTTGGCTGACAAAAGTGGACTGAACTCACAAACGCTTCTTGATGTATTGGTGAGGCTAAGATACATTTGATACCTACCTCTTTCTCATTTTCTGCTAAGAACAATCGGCAGCATTCCCTTAGGATTCCTTGGCTTAACTAACTTTTCAAGGCATTCTTTACGGCAGGATCTTGGTGCTATCGCGAATCCCATGTTCAAAATGAAGGGACCCTCTATGATCCAAGGCAATTACCCCCCTGCCTTCCCTCTGAAACATCAACAGAAAGATATGAGGTTAGCTCTTGCCCTTGGGGACGAAAACTCAGTCGCAATGCCAGTGGCAGCTGCTGCTAATGAGGTATCAAACAAGTTAATTCTTTTGAGTATTATCATTGCATTATGTATCTGTGTGTTCTGTCTTTGTATATATTTTTGTGGGTACTTAGGCATTCAAGAAGGCCAGAAGCATGGGATTAGGGGACCTTGACTTCTCTGCTGTGCACGAGATCGTCACTTCGGGTAAAGACTCGTCATGATTCTACTACGTAAATCTGCATTGAACTCAAAGCACCGTTGCCGGTGGTTTTTTCGTGTCAAGGTGCAATGCTTAGGAGCAGATAAAGTTGTAGTGATGATCATGTTACTACTGATATTCTGTTGTACTACGCAGTTTATTGATTTTAAGATTAAGACCATTGTTATATTTGAGAACGGTTTGATATGTCAAAATGAGCTTTACGAGAGAATTGCTGCAGCCGTTCAGATCTTTGTGTCATCTTGCATTTCTTTTTCTTTTCTTTGCTTGACAAGTTATGCCAATATTATTGTTGGATAATATAAGCATATAACTAATAATTAAATTTTACCTACTTTGTTTTTAGAAAAATAAAAATAAAAATATTCATTTTAATAAGTAAAAAATAAAAAATATTCACTTGCACGAACACATGATAAAATTTGACCATACTCATATATTTCATTTCACAAAATAACTTGAATTACATGAGTACATATTAACATATAATATGAATATTTTTATCTTTTATTTTTAAATACGTATTTTTTATTTTCGTTTTATGAAAGTCAGACAATTTTACTCATTAAACCATGAAATAACCCCATATTTCAAAGACGTAAGACGTAAGGCAACCAACAATTCATGGCCGTATTTGCCCTAATAAAGCAATAATGAAACAAGAGGTCTCACTTTGGTAATACAAATTAGTGCAATAATTCTATTGTGCAGAAACTGGTCGAGACAAACAAGAATACAAGATAAATCAGAAACGGAACTGCTCGTATGTCACGTGTCCCATCCGAACCACATCTGCACAAAGGGATTCAATACTTGGTCAGCACAAGAAAGTGCAGTTCTTCCCTTCTTTAAAACCTGAGAGCTGCAGTAGTTGACGCTTGTTAGTGAAAGTAGACAAAGAAGCCCAAGATGCGGAATCTCCCTCATTTCCTCGACTTTGGTTTGAAAATGTGCTCCTTGTAGAATTTAAGTTCTGCTATGCTTTCCTTGATGTCATCCATTGCTCTGTGTTTGTTTTCCTTTTGAGGAGCCTTTCTACGATCTATCAAAAGATAGGGAGTGATCACATATTTAGGGTACGAGTTTTTTCTAAACCACTTAATGGAATCAAGTTGCCTCTTGCATAAAAGCAAAACATATATATCTTGATTAATTCAAATCTAAATTCTTATTTCCTCGAAGGATTGGGTAGAAAAATAATGTGAATGAGTCATTGCGCAAAGGAAGGATAAGAGTGTGTGAGAAGACAAAAACATAAGAATTTCATATTGTTGTTTGCTAGGATGTAAAGTAAATGAGATTGTCACCTCTCGGGTACCAACGTTGACATAGAGCATTGACGCTGCTGACATCAACAACAACGTGAGAGAAAAGGGCAGCCAAATCTGGCATGTATTTCTATAACAGCAAAATATGATAATGAGAAAGAGTTGTGACAAAAAACAATTCAGAAGGTTCAAAGAAACAGTGAAAATGGATTCGCCGTATTAAGTGAACACCTAAAAGTCCAAATATAGCAGTTTAAACAAGGTGCTAAAAGTGAATTGAAGTTTCCTTACCTTTAAAAATAGAAGATCCACGTAGATAGAATTTCCGGCAATCAGAGGTGTGTATGATGTACCCACGTGTCTCTTGACAAATTCAATAACCTATATAGATGGGGGGAAATTAAAAGAAAAGCACTGATACGGAGCGTGGAGCAGCGGGGCCGTTGTTGCAGGAGGACGGGCCTCGACCGCTGATAGTTTATCGGCGCCGCCAGCGGGCTGCCGAATATTAGTTATTTTATTTTACTTGTTTAGTTATTTGCTATTATGGGGTAGTTTTTATATTTGGACAGTTAGAGTATTTTAATTAACTGCTGTTAAGTTAATGTATTGTAATTAACTGGTTGGGTTTGTTTTTCCACGTTCACTATCAAGAAAATATTGTGAAGGAGCCTTTGGCTTGGGGCAAACATTGGTGTTGTTTGTAGTTAAATTCTGCTTCCATCTATTGGTCCGACCTGCCGGATTCAAACCTACCGCCACCGCAACAACAACATGACGCGATCCACTATGGATGAACGATTGGGAACCGTGGAGGCAGATCAGAACGCGATGAGAGAGGAACTGCAGGCCACGCATGTAAAATTAGATGCAATTACTCAAACCTTAGATAAGTTGACGCAACATGTGATGACAACCAACCAGGAGACTGGGGAGGCTTCTGCTGAACCCAATGGGAAGGATGGATCATCATCAGCGGATTCGACCGGAGCAAATCCTCCTGCATCCGCACCGCTGACGCTTCCCGCATTTGATGGTACTGATCCGATCGGATGGCTAGCCAGGGCCAACCAACAGTTTGAAATTCACCATACGCGACCGGAGTTGAAGGTGGCTTCTGCCATGGTTGCCATGGAAGGAACCGCACTATACTGGTTTGCTTGGACGAGGTCACGCAAACCTGACATCAATTGGGACGAGTTGTCGCAAGCCCTGACGACCCGATTTGATACTCGATTTAAGGGCAGTTCTTATGAGCGATTGGCTGATGTCAAACAGATGGGAACCGTGGATGAATATGTCACGGTGTTTGTCCAACTCGCGAGCCAGGTGCCAGGACTAAGTGATGCCCATTACTTAGGATATTTTATGAAGGGTTTACGAGACAACATTCGAAGCTCTCTGCGACTCCTACGCCCGACAGACCTAGATACGGCTATGGAATTGGCGAGGGACATCGAGGACAACGTAGCCATTCAGTCAGGAGGAAAGGTTGATCGAAACTATGGCAACCACACATTTCGCTCGAGCACCTTTAACAAGGCAGCAGGGTCAGCGGGTTTTCCACCTGTTTTGAGTACTGGCAGCCCAATATCAGGTGGGAACAGTTCGTTCCCACGCCCACCCGAACGATCTCAGGGAACTAGTTCATCAATGACGGGACAATCAGTGAATCGGCCACGATTTACCCGGTTGTCGCCTCAGGATTTCGCTGATCTTCGAGCGAAGGGATTATGTTTCCGCTGCAAGAAACCATACACTCCAAGCCATGTATGCCCGTTGAAGCAAATGCGGGTTATGATGGCGGAAGAGGATGAAGTGTTAGATCTCAACCAGGCGGAATCTTTTGTGGGTCCAGAAGAGCTTGAACAACTTGTAGAGAATGTGGAACAAGGGAAAGATGTGGATTTACCTGTATATTCTATGGCGGGGTTCTCTGGTCCCCGTACTATGCGGCTGAAAGGAGTTACAGGTGGCCGAACTGTGACCGTGCTGATCGACAGTGGAGCAAGTCACAACTTTATTTCTACCACTTTGGTATCGATGATTCACTTGTGTCCTGAGAAGACAGGTAAATTTGGGGTTCAATTGGGGGATGGCCGGCGTCAGGAATCCTAAGGGATTTGTAAAGGGGTGTCCATTTCTTTATCTACTTGTGTGGTAGAAGCTGATTGCTTTGTATTTCCGTTGGGAGGAGTTGATGTGATATTGGGGGTGGCTTGGCTAGCCACGTTGGGTGATGTTCGTACAAATTGGGAGACGATGACTATGACATTTGAGTGGAAAGGCAGCCACGTGGTACTTAAAGGAGATCCAGCATTATGCAGGGGACAGATGGGTCTACAGACTTTGATTCGAACTCGGGATGTGGAATTCTGGGCAGTCATGTTAGACGGGGAGCCAGCCCGCTTGGGCAACTCGGAGGAGGAGCAGGTTGGGGAAATTTTACAACAATTTGTGGAAGTTTTTGGGGAGCCGAAAGGCCTGCCCCCGCAAAGAAATACTGACCATCGAATTGAATTATCACCCGGCGTTGGACCTGTTTCAGTTCGTCCTTATAGGTATGGACACAGTCAAAAGGATGAGATTGAAAGATTGGTATCGGATATGCTGCTAGCAGGAATTATTCGGCCAAGTTCTAGCCCATTTTCCAGCCCCGTTTTATTGGTAAAAAAGAAAGACGGAAGTTGGCGGTTTTGTGTGGATTACAGAGAATTAAATAAGGTGACAATTCCTGATAAATATCCTATTCCAGTGATTCAGGAAATGCTAGATGAACTTGCAGGAGCCGTGATCTTTTCGAAGATTGATCTTCGCGCTGGTTATCACCAAATTCGGGTGGCGGAAAAGGACATTCACAAGACTGCGTTTCGCACACACAGCGGGCACTATGAGTTTCTCGTTATGCCGTTTGGACTTACAAATGCGCCGGCCACGTTCCAGTCCGTTATGAATGATTTGTTTCGTCCGTTTCTGAGGAAGTTTGTGTTGGTATTCTTCGACGACATCTTGATATATAGTCATAATTTGACTGACCATCGAAGGCATTTGGGGCTGGTATTAGACAAATTGCAGCAGCACCAGTTCAAGGCGAATCGCAAGAAATGTAATTTCGCGTGTTCGAAGGTGGAGTACTTGGGTCACATAATTTCTGCAGCCGGGGTAGAGATGGACCCATCTAAGGTGAGTGCAGTGGTTAATTGGCCTCAACCACGTTCCGTCCGGGAGGTGCGTGGTTTTCTAGGATTGACGGGATATTACCGCCGGTTTGTTAAAAACTACGGGCTGATTGCAAGACCTCTCACGTCCTTACTGAAGAAAGAGGCACCTATTGTTTTTGTCTGGCCTAGTGAAGCAGAGGCGGCCTTTGTTCACCTAAAGAAAGCCTTGACTGAAGCTCCGATTCTAGCTATGCCCGACTTTCGGCGTCATTTTGTGATAGAATGCGATGCATCTGGCGTCGGTGTTGGGGCAGTATTAATGCAGGAGGGTCGTCCACTTGCGTACTTTAGCAAGTCATTCGCTGATAGAACTCTCACAAAATCAGCCTATGAACGCGAATTAATGGGATTGGTGTTGGCGGTACAACATTGGAGGCCTTATCTAGTAGGTCGTCGCTTCACAGTTCGCACTGATCATAACAGCCTTAAGCACCTCCTCTCGCAGAAAATTGCTACTCCTTCGCAGCAAGTTTGGGTGGCCAAGTTACTTGGATATGATTTTCAGATCGAATATAAGCCAGGAGTTTCTAACTCCGCTGCGGATGCACTTTCTAGGAGGGGGGAAGATGGTGTGTTGACAGCATTGAGTGAGCCGACTTGGGCAGGTATGCAAGACGTGTTAGAGGAGCAAGCCAAGGATGAGTACATTAGAGAAATCGTGCAAGCTCTCCAGACTGATCCGGGCAGCCGAGTTGGGTATACGTTGCAAGATGGGCGACTGTTTTTTAAAGGGAGATTGGTGTTGGCTGCCACTTCGAATTGGATTCCGAAATTGTTACATGAGTTTCATGATACTCCGGAGGGAGGCCACGCCGGAGCACTACGGACTTATCGTCGTTTGGCTAGCAGTGTATACTGGAAGGGCATGTTCAGATATGTACGAGACTATGTGGCAAAGTGTTTAATTTGTCAAAAATCTAAGTACGAGGCTATGTCACCTGCTGGGCTTTTACAACCGCTACCTATTCCAGAGTTAGTGTGGGAAGATGTGGCCATGGACTTTATCACGTGTTTGCCTAAATCTCAAGGCTATACATGTATTATGGTGGTGGTAGATAGGTTGTCCAAATACGGACATTTTGTTGCACTAAAACCCCCGGTGACAGCCCGTTCTGTTGCCGAAGCATTTGTTCGGGAGGTGGTGCGACTTCATGGAATTCCGGGAACTATTGTCAGTGATAGAGACCCATTGTTTGTCAGCACTTTTTGGAAGGAGTTGTTTAAATTATCCGGTACCCAATTAAAATATAGCTCAGCTTACCATCCCGAAACGGATGGTCAAACAGAGGTTTTAAATCGGGTGCTCGAAACGTATTTGAGATGTTTTACGTGTGATCAACCGAAGAAGTGGTTTCTTTGGTTACCATGGGCAGAGTATTGGTATAACACGGCTTATCAAACTGCTGCCCGGATGACTCCTTTTGAGGTTGTTTATGGGCGAGCTCCACCTTCTCTCCGTCGTTTTTTGCCAGGTGAGTGTCGGGCAGCAGCTGTCGCGGATGTTCTTGGGAGCCGAGACATGTTGCTGCGTCATTTGAAGGAAAATTTGGGAAAGGCTCAACAACAAATGGTTAAACATGCAAACAAGAATAGGAGAGAGGTGGTTTTTCAGGTCGGGGACTGTGTGTTTCTCAAAGTGCGGCCACATCGGCAGTCATCCATGGCAAAGCAGCCCCATCATAAGTTAACAGCTAAGTTCTATGGGCCTTTTATGGTGACGGAGCGTGTAGGGCCGACTGCCTATAGACTGATTCTACCAGATTCCAGCCGCATCCATCCGGTCTTTCATGTGTCCCAGTTACGTCGGATGGTGGGGGATCATCCCGTCGAAGCGGAGTTACCCGACAGCTTGGAAATACCCCTTAGGTCTGTGTTTGAACCTGAAAAAGTGTTAGCTTGGCGGAATGTGCAAGAGCGTGGGGCTGATGTGGAGCAAGTTTTGGTGCAATGGGTAGGGCAATCGGATGATGATGCTACGTGGCTTGGGGTGGAGGAGTTTCAGCAACAATTTCCTCATTTCAACCTTGGGGACAAGGTTGTTTCAAAGGGGGAAGGAGTTGATACGGAGCGTGGAGCAGCGGGGCCGTTGTTGCAGGAGGACGGGCCTCGACCGCTGATAGTTTATCGGCGCCGCCAGCGGGCTGCCGAATATTAGTTATTTTATTTTACTTGTTTAGTTATTTGCTATTATGGGGTAGTTTTTATATTTGGACAGTTAGAGTATTTTAATTAACTGCTGTTAAGTTAATGTATTGTAATTAACTGGTTGGGTTTGTTTTTCCACGTTCACTATCAAGAAAATATTGTGAAGGAGCCTTTGGCTTGGGGCAAACATTGGTGTTGTTTGTAGTTAAATTCTGCTTCCATCAAGCACGCATGCACATAAATATTTATGAAAAGGAAAAGGGAATCACAATTTGAATATACAGTAGGTATATTCAAATGTCATATTACATTGGGTAGTTGCACTTGATATGCTGAAGAAGTCATATCCGATCTTTATATTGTAGTATTTATTCGAGATGGGAAGAAGGCAGCTAAAGATCAAAGATTTACAATCTATATATTTTAATGCTGGAATAAATGTTTTATGCTGCTAGGCACAAGTTATATTAGAAGTCTTCCTTGTTCACATTAGCAGCAGAGAACAATAAAGTGTTGCATAAAAGATGATGACCATTTCCTTCCCCTACATGCTTCCATGGGGATGAGGCCCCACAGAATTTTTTTCGGTAGCTACAATTGTGAAAACCCCTATGAGAGTGGGTGCAACTTGGAATCTTATAGTTTTATTCACATATATTTGTGTATGGCAATGATACGAGGCCTTGTGTGTGGGAATAAGAATTAAAAAGGAGCCATACCTGCTTTTCAGCTTCTTGATCACTTATTGTACTTTGAAGGACCCTCTCTATCAAACCTAAGTGACAAGAGAGCTTGTATGACTAAGCAATGGAACTTGAGATAAACAAAATATACACCTTCAGAAATCTGACAATGGGCTATTTAAAGGGAACTAATGCAAATTGCTATATACTTCAGTTTAAGGAATGGCAGTAAAAACCAGCGAAGAAATGTCATTTGTAAACACGTCAACTTGCAAATTTATGGCTACATTTCACAACAAAAATGGACAGAATAGGAAGAGAAGACATCATCAGTTAAATGGAGAAGTGTTTTAGAAGAATACAAGTTGTTGAAGTTTCAGATAAAACTTGAGATATTTAAGTCTCAAGGAAAGAACGGGTTAAATACCACTCTCTGCATGATGTTCTTGGCACCATTCTCCCATTTTATCAAGACACTCCTTTGGTTGATGAATAACCAAATCTGGACCCTGCGGAAATAAATAGGGAGACAGTAATGCAGGTGATTGAACAATAGCTATATCACAAAGACAAGATATCAGTTTTTAGGAAAACAAACAATAAAAGAGCTAGTCACTGCAAATAGAATATCACTAGTGCTCTCCACTGAAAGAAAAATGAAAAAACGAAAAAAGTGCTGATCTTAGTATCTTACCTCAACGGACTTGGTTAAGTTTCCATCTGTGATCACACAAGCAATCTCCAAAATCTTATCAGTTTCAATATTTAAACCTACAAAAATCAAAAGAGAAAGAAGGTTCTCGGCCAATGTCAACGAGTCATCTTGCTTATTACTATGGTGTAAATGTATGCCTGAAATGGGCAAACACAGTAAACCAGAAATATATCATTTGATTTCTTTCCTCTATTTTTTATGCAATGGTTGAAAATGTCCCGCTATAACTCGGAACATTTATGTAGTTCATTTGACCCCACTTGTTGTCATGAAAAAGAAATCTAGGTACTGAATCAAGGAGACTGAATATGAAACATTCGATGCGAAAAAAGTCACGTTTAGATGAAAGCTAGAGTTCGACTGAAGAAAAAGGGATATACGCAACATGAGGAGAGCGCACTATATCAAAACAAGCATGGGATATGAATGAAAGGCAAACATCTAACTGAAGTCATTTTCATCAAAACTCAGATTCAGCACTCAAGCAGCTTAACCAAGACCTAGGCCAAATATGACCTCTAAATTGCCGCTTCAGGATAAGTTTAACACCACATATATTGATCAGATGAAATGAGTTTAGTTGTTAAATCAGTTCTTCAACTTAGGAAGAAGACCTGAGTGTTTCTAGACCACCAAACTCTAATAAGCATGAAGCATGTAGACCATGTAGTCAACCAATAGGCATCCAAATTAAAAATGGAAAAAATTATGAGAAGCTGAATTTCTAATGATTTTGTGAAGAGATCAATGCTCCAGCATACAGATTTGATCATTTCAATAAATTGCTACTCACACAATCCGTTAAATACATATATGGATCCAAATAAAGATAAACGAATGTTTAGTCTGAATCTCACCTGTCATTTCCAGGTCAATCCACACGAGTGGCATCTTATATTCTACCACACTAGTTTCTGGGGTTTGTTGATCGACATTCTTCTTTTCCAGCAATGTTCCATCTCCAGAGCCTTTTTCTACTCCTTTACCGTTATCTGCATCACCTAGTGATTCTTTAGCATCAATTTACACACAAGAACACAGTATTATACAACGGCATGTGCTTTAAGTAATTTACACAATAGAAAACTGTCTAAGGATTTGAATCTGCTTAGAATATGATCAAAAACTTAGTGTTGCTTTCGTTATTTAACCTTCCATGATGCAATACAAAGCAACTTCCAAGGCACATAATTCAAACCTCTCGTGGCAATTGTGGCAGTTCGACTGTGTTCCTTATCATCTTCGGCATCCAACTCAAGCAATGAAAATGAATTCGAGAGCTTATCCATCTTGCTTATGATGAGTACTATGAACGAAAATAGGCAAAAATAAATAACAGCTACCGATTAATATCAGTCCTCCTCAAGCACACACCATGCAGAGCGTATACATCTTAACTTATTGATTAAATTAACAGTACCTCGATCTCATAACTGAAAACAATAAATCTAAACCTAAATTGGAAAATTCTCATCAAGTAAAAGTAACAATTTCAGAAGATTTTGATTTTTCACAGGCAGTAAGTTTCATATAAATAAGAGAAACGGTGAAGGAATACCTGTTTTCAGTTGGCCTTATACGACGGCGGCTGCGCGAAGTGATGAATAATCAGCAGTCGGCAGTGAAGAGTGCGACTCTGCTGCTCTGCACCTAGTTTGAAATTTATTTGCTGTATTCAATTTGAGGAAAATAAGAGGGAGGTCTATTACCGGTGTCTACTGTTCGGTTTTTGGTTCGAACCAAACCGAACTTGCGGTTCCAAGGTTCCAAAAATTAGAACCGGAACTGAACTAGTTAAAAAGTTACACAGTTTCTGGTTCAGTTTCACAATTCCCGATTCACCGTTTCGCAGTTCAAATCGATTTTTAAAAATTATTTTAAAGTAGATATTTTAAATTATATTTAATTATTAAAATAATATTATTATTTAATTTTTACAAATATTATTGAATTCATATATTTAATTTAAATATATTTGAATTAATAATAAATTATATTTGAATAAATATATTTTATATCAATATATTTGATATTTCGAATTAATATATGTAAATTAATGTATTTGAATTTAAATAGTAAATTATATTTTTAAAATATGCAATTTAAAAAAATAAACGGTTTCACGGGTCGGAATCGCGAACCGTCGGTTCCCAAAATTAGAGCCGTAACCGAATCGGAACACGGTTCCGGTTCCAAAACCGACGGTTCTCGGTTCCGGTTCAAACAAGCACCTCTAATATAAATACTTCATTTCAAACCATTCATTTTAAAATTCGTTTTTCAAATTAATCTACCTTTTCGTCTATATCTTGTTATATTTTATAAAATTCCTTCAAAATGTCTTCTTCATCTGATGATGAAATAATCGAAGTAACATCCAATTTTTTGGAGGTGGACCGAGAGTATCTAGCATCTCACAACACACTCTCCTCTTGACATGTACATAAGAAGAAAAAACTTTATGTACATAGGAATTGAGAGTCTGTCGGAGAACGTCTCTATGTTGATTACTTCTTCGAAAATCCAACTTGGAGCGGTTTCGTTTTCATATGCGGAGATCATTATTTATCCGCATCGTTCAAACGTTGGAGAACAACGAATAATAGTTTCAACAACACACAAATGCTCTCGAACGTCAAGAATTCACGACATTGCAAAAATGCACGATTGCAATAAGACAATGTCGCGGAGTCAACGAGCATCCGATGTCTAAAAAAAATTTATCGTGCCGTTGTGGAGGCATTTGGACTTCAATGTTTGAGGCGACATAACTAGGGGTGTCGCGGTACGGTATACCTTACTAAAATTGTCATACCTTATACCTTACCTTTACCTTCGGTATGAAAAATTTTATACCGTTACCTTACCATACTTTTCGGTATACCTTAGTTTGGTATACCTTACTTTCGGTATGACATTTTTACATACCTATATCTTACCTTATTTTCGGTATACCTTACCTTACTTCGGTATACCTTTCTTACACGGTATACCAAAACTTATATACTTTCGGTATATCTTACCTTAATTCGATATACCTTTTTTTTGCGATATACCAGAATTTATTTATAATGAAAATCACCTTAAACAAGGTCTAACATATAAAAAACATAAAATATTATTTTTTTAATAACATAATTTATGAGATAAACCACTAATATCATATAATTAATTACAATATATTAACTAACTATATTATTATATTTTCATATAACTAATTAACTAGATTGATAATTATAATTAATTTGATCATTTATGTATGATATATTATAAAAATAATAATATATTTTCATTAATTATATATTACAACTTATATTATATTTAGTAACTAATAGATCGTCTAATTATATCATAATTATTTAGTTATGTAACAATATATATATATATTAGTTTATCGTTATTATTTAAGATAATAAGTAGTATATAAGTTATTGTTCAATCTTTTTAATTATCAATAAATTCACATGTTTTTGTAGTTTGTCATTTATATTTATTAATTATAATTCATAATTTATGAATAAACAATTTTCTTATAATTCAAATCGAATATATATGTACATGTAATATTATAAATATATGTGTGTGTGTATATATATATATCGATATATACCAAAATAATGGTATATACCAATTTTTTCGGTATATACCGCGGTACGGTATATGACGGTATACCTCGGTATTTGGAAAAATTATACCTTTACCTTACCTAAAAGTTCGGTACGGTATGATACCTTACCAAAAAATTCGGTATACCTTATATTCGGTATTTTACGGTATTTTTCGGTACGGTAAGTACGGTATACCTTTTTTTCGGTAAATTTTGACAGCCCTAGACATAACTAAGATGATGTCCAATATTGGAGCTTCATGAAGAGAAGCACTACTTCTCTGGCATGTTTGGTAGCATTGACTGCACACACTAGGTGTGGAATAATTGTCTGATGGCATGACACGAGACTTATACGCGTAACGACAAAGGCCACCCAACGATCGTGCTCGAAGTAATTGCCTCCCAAGATTTATGGATATGACGCACTTTATTTGGTTCCGCCGGATCGGCAAATGACATCTGCGTGCTCAACCAGACTTCGATGCTCAACGACATCCTCAACGGAAAAACCCCTCGTGTGTCGTTCACGACTAACAACACACAATAAAACACGGGGTATTATCTAGCCGACGATGCTTACCCATCTTGGCCAAATTTCGTGAAATCAATGTCTACGCCGATTGATGTGAGACGAGCTCGTTTCAAGGTTATGCAAGGACGTCAAACAAGCATTCAAAGTACTCCAATCTCAGTGGGCAATTATAAAATGTTCGACGCACCTTTGGTTCATGAAAATTTAAGCGATATCATGTATGCTTGCATTATTATGTAGAATATGATTATTGAATACGGAAGTCCACAGG
Source organism: Leonotis leonurus (assembly GCA_026898415.1). Classification (NCBI taxonomy): domain Eukaryota; kingdom Viridiplantae; phylum Streptophyta; class Magnoliopsida; order Lamiales; family Lamiaceae; genus Leonotis; species Leonotis leonurus. The sequence goes on from JAPKLX010000008.1 coordinate 1,061,480, forward strand.
TGACTAATTGGACAATGATATCGAAGCGAGTTCCTCAACTCCAAATGAATAACTAACTCATAGTGTCAACGATAAATTTAAAAAGTACATGAAGCGTTCAACGCCCCTTCGCAATAGGCGTGCTCATGACATACTTGAACCGGAAAAAATTACGCTTGATATAGTCATTTATAGTAATTTTGTAGTTTATTAATTTATTGTACTTTATTTTTGAATTTAAATTAATATAAATTTTATTTTCAAAATGTAATGTTTTTTTAACTAGTGTTAATATATTTATCTTCGAATTTAAATTATTTATTTTATTATAATGTTTTCAAAATTTTAAAAATAAAAAATAGAAAAATAAAATTAAATACCAAAAAACTCAAAATCGAATGCCTTACACTGTAGATAGTAAAACTCCCAAAAACATTACATCTCACGTAAAAAAAATTCTCAATAATTATAAAAATGACAAGGAAAGTCCCAAAAGTGTAATCCCCTTCTAGATTCTCTTAGCTTGTTCATAAATCAATAACATCAACAATTTTCATTTTCTACCAATTTTAAACACACGCATTATTATTAGTATTACTATTATTATTCTGAAAACGGGTCGGGTCAAAGGCAGCTACCGGTGGGTTTAAGGGTTTTACGGTGTTAGGGGAGAAAAAGTATTTTTGGCTCAGCTCTGCATTTATTTAAATAGCCGCTTCCTATCCGAGGAAGAAGAAGTAGAATTAGCAACACCACTCTTCTTCTACTTCAGGTATTTCAATCGGAAATCGCAGCTCGTGCGCGCCGGAGACTGCTTATAGTAAGCCGGAAATGGCAACGCTCGTTCCCCCGACCACCGCGGCACCGGCAGCCGCCGCAGATGCCGAGCAGCCGAAGGTTGACTACCTAAATCTGCCTTGCCCCATTCCGTACGAAGAAATTCACCGGGAGGCTCTCAGTTAGTGCTTCTGACGTTTCTCCTTTTACTTTTTGGGATTTAATGTGACTGTGTGTGTGTCTGGGTGGTTTTGATTTGATTTTACGTGTTTATGGGTTTAGATTTGTAGCTGGCAGAAAGTTAATATTGATGAGTGTTTTTAGCACGAGGAGTTGGTTCTGTGTTATTGTTTATGGGCCGTACTAAAACCCTAGTTAAATAATCAGTTTCATTACTAAACGCAGCTGATCTAACGTGTTTGGTGGAGAAATGCCTAATAACAAATGCGGGCAGCTCACTACATTTGGGTTACATGGGTTGTGCAATAACTTATCTCAAGTTATATTATTTTGGCTTTGCAGTGAAAATGTGAAACTAACTCGTCATTAGTCTGATAAGTTGCCTTAAGATATTGTTCAAGATTGACTGTTCATTAATGCTGTGAAGAGGAATGTTCTGAATCGTTCTATGGGAAGTTCCATTTCTAAGATTGCGATGGCAGATTATTTTCGGTGCTACTGGCATGCTTACTTGCATTTGCTCAGTAAATGCTCATTGTCAATGATTGACTAGTAAAATGCTTATCCATTCATATGTTAGATATCCTACCAGTTTGGATCATACTTCATAATGCCTGAAACTGTCTGAGAATTGAGCTTGTTATCTCGAAAATCTTGTAATGGTACCGTTAAGATTCCCTGTTATGATAAAAAAATGACATGTAATTCAGTTTCCAAGTCTATGAATGTTAAATCATTTTGGTTCTGTAAGGCCAAATCTATCCATTTGTGTAATGGTAGGATAGATCATAGACATAAAATTCTAACATAACTTGTTACTGCCAGTGTCCTTGAAGCCAGAACTTTTTGAAGGACTGCGCTTTGATTTTACCAAAGGACTGAATCAAAAATTTTCACTCAGCCACAGGTGAAATTATTGTTCATTTGCCATATGTGTATTGTTCAATTTTTTATTATTAAATTCCAAGCTTGGATTTGTTTTATCTGTCCTGGTGTCTTATGTAAATTTTTTTTAATTCTTTAATGCACATTGTTTTAATTGCTACTTTATCTGCCTTTAGTGTCATGATGGGACCTACTGAGATTCCTGCTCAATCTGCTGAGACGATTAAAATTCCCACCGCTCACTATGAGTTTGGTGCAAACTTTATAGACCCAAAGGTATGTCAGTGTCTGCTATTCATCTTTATTTTTACTGTCAAAGGGCAGTTGGGTTAACCAAGGGTTATCACATTGCAGCTGATGCTTTTTGGGAGGGTGATGACAGATGGCAGACTAAATGCAAGACTAAAATGCGATTTGACTGATAATCTTACTTTGAAGGGAAATGCTCAAGTAGGCATATTCGTCAACTTGTTAATAATGTTTAAAGTTGGCAGCTATCCAATGGCTGTATGTAATATGAAGTTGAATAATATATGTTCTTTTTTTCTTCTTCAGCTTACGAACGAGCCTCATATGTCGCATGGCATGTTCAATTTTGACTATAAGGTAATGATCGCTTATTTAGTAATTGGTATGCTAATATTCCAAAGTCTGTCAAGTTACTCGGTTAAAAAAATGAAGCTAACAATGTGCTCTACCCATATGACATACAGGGTTCTGATTTTAGGACTCAGGTTCAACTAGGAAACGGGGCCTTAATGGGTGCAAGTTACATCCAGGTGAGTTGTCAGGATCTGATTTGGAAAGCATTTACTTAAGCTAATCAACCTAATTATAAAAGCAGTAGAGTATGTGCTTGAAGCTTGCACATTTTCAATAAAGATTTTGAAGATAATACTATAGCCTTAGCCTATCCAGATAGTGGTTGGTATTGGTATAGGATTACATAATGCTATAAGGCTGCACTACTGCTCAAGTAATTGTTTCTGAAATATTGCTTGTTATTCATTATGTTGTTTTATGTCTATTTTCTTCTGGACTTGTGGAGTAGTTAGGGAGTCCAGCCTTGAAAAAGTTTAGTAAACACATTATTACAAGCCAGTGACAAGTGGCAACTAACAGATGACAATGTTCTCTTGTAGCTTATCATGCGGTTTTTTTTTTAGGTTGCATTAATTCAATGAAAGAAAGTTATGGAGAAATACATTTATGTTCCGCACTTTTTCTGAGTCAGATAATACATTTATAAATAGAAAGAAAGGCATAAAGCACTGTAGGTTCAGTAAGTCTTGAATAAGTAGACTCTCTGTTCTTCATCCTTCAATGCCAAACAGATCAAGCCATGATTGTGGCGGCATATCTCTAATCTCTATTGGTTCTTATTATTGTTATAGCACCACATTCATAGCTATACTGACTGATTGTTCCGATGTTTGCTTGCAGAGCGTGACACCTTATTTGTCTTTAGGTGGTGAAGTATTCTGGGCTGGTCAACATAGGAAGTCTGGAATTGGCTATGCGGCACGTTATAATACTGACAAGATGGTAATTTTTATTGGATATTAACTTCCATGTTTTTAATGAACAATCTTATTTTCACGCTCTCTTTCTCACACACACACATAGATACACAGTAGTTCCATTGTGAACTTCCATTTTCGTCTGCATGCATCTTTAAAAATCAGTGCCCCAAGTGCTTCATTTGTGTCCTCTCAAGGGACTAAGCACTGGATCCAAGGGACATATATGACTTGTGTTTATAAGAGATACACAATGAGCATTGTTTGTTTCAATGTCAGGTAGCAACAGCACAAGTTGCTAGCACTGGGATGGTAGCCCTTAGCTATGTCCAGAAAGTATCTGAGAAGGTGATCTGTATTCAGTGTTGGAATTGAGTGATTCCATTTTTTCATTTTTTTATGCTTATATTATATTCTCACATTCAGGTTTCTCTGGCATCCGACTTCATGTATAACTATATGTCTAAGGATGTCACATCCAGCGTTGGTTATGATTACATGCTTCGGCAGGTAATACAAATTTCTTTTTGATGTAATAGACTGCAGGCTTGCAATTGAACATTTGCACTCATTATTTCACAACCTTTTTGGTAGTGTCTAATCACCATTTGTTTAGTTGTATTCTATTAGGAGAGCAATGTATGGTTCTTTCTTCTTTTATGACAACTCATACAAGTGCTCATGTTTAAAGGTGGTGGTTTGTGTCCATTAATGCTTTTAGATCAGAATGTTTAGATAGATGGTGAGCTAATCTTTAGATGGATTCATCCAATTATTGCAAAAATTTCCATTTTGTCCGTTATCATTGGGAGAAAGCTGAAACCTTTCTAATTTTAATTGGCTCGTGTCTTCTGATTGGATAGCTTATACTGAACTATGTCTTTGTCATTATAGGTATAATTATAACGATGGATTAACTCTCTTTAGTCAATGAAATATGCTTACAGTTTATTCTCCTCGCACAGTTGTGTTCTTATGAAAGAACATTTATTTCCATGAGCATAACAAATCCTTAAATAAAATTAATTTTATCTTTGTTTGATAAACCAACTTGTCTGATGTGCTTTTTGAAGTTGAAGATTTGTGTGAGTAATTTCCTTCACTTGTATCCACACTAGATTCTCAACTCCAAGTCTCAATCTGCAGAATAACCAGACATTCTAGGTTACAGATTGGCAAAAGGTGCCAAAGTTACTGATCTTGCCGTCTCTTGTGGTTGCATCTTCACTAAAGATAGGTCGACTAGGATCTGCATTTTAGGGCTTCCTAATTCTTGGCGTTTTTATATTCCATAGACCAACTCTTTAATCACAACTCATCTTGTATCCCATGCTGACACAACTGTTGCAATCATTCAAATAGAGATGGCACCTAATCAACTCTTTTAATTTTCTTGGCAGTGCCGCCTGCGAGGAAAGATCGACTCCAGTGGAGTGGTGTCTGCTTTCCTCGAAGAGAGACTTAATATGGGTCTTAATTTTCTTCTTTCTGCTGAGGTGAGTATAACATGGAAACACTCTCCTCTCCTCGAATTGTACACCCTAAACTAAGTTTTTTAATGTGTCGAGAAATTGTATATTGCAGATTGATCACCGAAAGAAGGATTACAAGTTTGGCTTCGGGTTGACCGTGGGAGAATAGAATGAACCCATATTCATTGTGGAGTATCTCAAATTAAGCAGATAATTGCAAGATGAGCAGGCGTTGGGGCAAATCCCTATCTCCTCTTAAACTGGAATTTTGTACGCTGAAATGACCTTATTTATTAGCAGTGACATCTGCTACTGATAGATGTTTTGCAGGTTGGCGATATATTTCTTATAATTCGAGACCAATTTTGTTATATAACTAATATTGAATGAGTAGATGTTCTTTCATATCACAACCTATTCTGTGGTTGGATCAATAATAACAGGTACTATTATATCTTTGATGTTGATGGAGTTCAGATCAGCATAATATGAAGAACATTGTTGTAGTGGACGAGTTTATAATTCATCTAAATTTGTCGTATCGAAATTAAGAATAATTTTAAAATGGTGTTTACTTTTATTTTTTTGGAATTCCTATTTAGAGTTGTTCATGGTTACGGTTTGAATTGTAATTGAATTGCCGGTTCACGGTTTCATTATTTCATAACCGTAACTAAATTGACAGTCCAAACCTTCTTAAAAAATGTTTGTTTTTATATAAATTTAAAGTTAAAAAATAATATTATGAGTTATAAAAATTGATTATGAAATAAATTTATTAAAAAATGTTGAGAAATTTGTGGTTTGGAACTCTTGGTTTTTGAATACTTAAATTTTCTTTATACGATTCTTAAAACTGTCAATTATCGATTCCTAAAACTGCTAATTAGATTATTTTGAATGTACCTATCACTCTTTTAAGCAATCCTTCATTCATGTTTAGATGAAACCATTTTATTATCACAGCTCACAATATATCATATTTTCTCCATCATCAAATATACCTTGAGGCATCAAAACAATTTTTTCTCTAGCATCCCAATCTTTACCAAATATCTTGTTCCCCTCAAAATGAATCTCACAGTGAGATTTGATGGGACACCACATAATGTTTTATCATAATTAAAATTGTTATTTTAGTTAGAAATACAATATATATACATATATATATATATTCTCTTCAAAAGGATCATATCTTTTAATAAATAAATGTGATAAATACATAAACAATCATTTTAGCAAAACTGACATCCCAAATACATAAACAATCATTTAAACTCCACAAATTTACAATTTCTTTTACAAGCCAATAATAATGGATTACACAACTTCACATCTTGCCAAGGTGCTTCTCTCTCTCAATAAAATTCTTTCCAATTTTTGGCACTGTACTAATTACAAGGTTCATATCCTAATCATGACCCACATAATTTAGGTTCTTGTCAATGTAAGAATCTTGAAAAATACACTAATTAGATCATAAAACATCACCACCAAAATTCTTGGTTGGCCAAGATTTGAATCTTTGGGTGGTCTCTATGAAATGATGAATCATGAAGAGTGGAGTTAAGTGAATGTGCAAGTATCTAACTGTTTGTACATTTGTATGCATACACTATCAATCACTATTCACTCCATTTTGGAAAGAAACTTTCAATCTGAGCCCTACAGTGATCAATGTAAATCCAAGTGCTTTTAATCCCATCCATTGAAAATGTAAATAAATATTGATATCTCAACCCTACAATCAAAATTGTCAAATATATTAGTAGTACCCTATTTCCATAACAATTTCTACAAATACATGAAATATCATTTCTCATGCAGTTAGAGCGTGCACAAGACCTATTAAAAGTAGAGTCTATTACTTTTAATAATGTCAAAGATTGGAGGTGGTCTTTCTAATTATTAGGAAATTAATTGTCCCTTCATTTATATTTTTTGCATTTTACTTATGTAAGTATTAGTATTAGTATTCTAATTTAACTAACTAAATTACACGCCATATTATTTTAGATTGTTTTGTCACATGCTATGGCTGAGTTGACTCTAAGTCTCTAATACGAATACATACAAAAGATTCAACAAATTAATAAAATGAGAGTAATATGAATAAGAAAAAAAATGTAATCCTTCCATTCCAAAAATTATTATTCAATTTGACTTGATAGGAATTATAAGAAGGAAGGTGATTTGATTTTTTGTATAACGTGTATTTAGTGAAGCTTGATTTCTACCTAATTCATTACTCTTTATGCATTATTTTTATTAGACGGTCCTGAATATTTAGACATATTTTTTTATTTGATAAATTTTAAAACGTAACACATATTGCTTAAAATTTATAATAATAGATATTGGTCCGCGTGCTAAAAATAAATACACTTCGATCTTAAGATAGATTGAATATTTTTAATTGATTTATATGTTTTGAATTTAGAACTTGATATATATATATATATATATACAAATATTATAAATAAACGAAATTTAAGTAATTAATAATATGAATATGATGGACCAATCAAAATGATAAAAGTAAATAATAAAGTACTAGTAGTATGTAGGGGTGAGCATGGTTCGGTTCGGTTACCAAACCGAAAAAAAATGAAAACCGAAAAAAAACCGAACCAAAATTTTTGGTTCGGTTTCGGTTTTTAACAAAAACCGAAACCGAAAAAATTGAATAAATAATAATTAAAAATATATTTAATATATATGTATATATTTAATAAGTAATATTAATTAAATAATTATTTAATAAATAATATTTAATATCTATTTATATATTTAATAAGTAATATTTATTAAATAATTATTAAATAAAATATTTCGGTTCGATTTTTGATATTTTGAATTTTTTATGTTAAAATTGAAACCAAACTAAAAAGAAAAAAATCATACCGAATTTATCGATTCGGCTTAATTCGATTTTTGATTTTTTACCACTTTTTTCACAAGGTAGTACCTAAAAGGATGGAATAACATTCATGTCTCTATTATATTATGAAGAGCAGCGAAGAGGATATAAAGTAGGACAGGTATTGAAGTTGTGGGCCCGCAATTAAGTTGAAAAAGATCCAATTTTTATCTTCTACTTCTTCTCCTTCACACACACACACACTCTCTCTACTACCTCTGGTTCTGGTCAATCATACTTCACAAATATCTCACTTCTGGTAAGGTACAAATCTCCTATCTCTTTCAGTGTGCTTGTCTCTTTGTGTGTGTGTGAAAGAGAGAGAGGGGTTGCAGGTTCAAGCAATCTTCTTGGAAATTTATAACTTTGTTGAACTCCAAAAAGTAATTCTGATGTGGGACTTTCTCCATTTCATGTACATTCAAGAAAGTGATGCTCTGATTTACCTGTGATGCTTGTTTTGCAATTCTGATGGCTCTAATGGCATAAGCAAAAAAATAAATATTACTTTGAAAAGAAACATTTGTATTGGATAACTATTACCATATTTGGTGGATTACAAATTTACAATCAAGACATTGGTGTATAAAATTTGCAGAAATCTTGCTTTCCTCTTTCCTGATCCTCTCTTCTATGTTTTAATGGGACTCAAAGATAATACCTTAGTTACATCACTTCAAGAAAGTCTGCCATTATTCTGCATATATATGCAAATTATGCAATAACCCTCAGACCTCTGCCTATGTGATGCCTCTTGGCCTTATAAATGTGTTATCTTTGTAATAATACATGTCACCTTCTTTGATGGCTTCTATATTAATGGTTCCTAATGAATATGTGAAGTTGAAGTTCCAGTTACAATGAAAGGAGGAATTCAAGCTATTTTCTCAAATGGAAATATGATCAAGAGCGCAGTTCTGCGCCACGTGCGCATAGCGCCTCCATCGCTACGGACTCTTGTGTTTGCACACCACGAGTCCACGACCACGCCTGCTGCTCGTATGGAAGAGCACGGGTTCGAGAGCACCACCATCTCCGACATTCTCTCGGCCAAAGGGAAAACTGCGGATGGTTCGTGGCTGTGGTGCACCACGGAGGACACTGTGTACGATGCTGTGAAGTCGGTACAGCCTCTGTCATGGACCCGAATCGTTATCTTTTAGCTCGAGTAGTTAGTTTGGTATCTTTATGTTATGCTGGGTGGAATTGTAATGCATGACTGTGTTTTTTCCTCATTGAAGATGACTCATCACCATGTTGGGGCTTTGGTGGTGGTGAAACCAGAGTCTGGGAAGGAGAAGTCTATTGCTGGGATTATCACAGAGAGAGGTATGTTCTTGTAAGAAAACTCAGACAAGTGCATAGAGAGGTATGTTCTTGTGTGTGACCAAAATTTGATGGTATTATGGTATTGTCTTCATAGATTATCTCAGGAAAATCATTGTCCAAGGAAGGTCATCCAAGTCAACCAAAGTTGGGGACATCATGACTGAAGAGGTATGTATCAACACACACACAAAAGTACAGAGAGAGGAGATTGGTGATGCATTCTAATTTTACTTGAAAATGAATGGGTTTGTACAATGGGGTGATTGCAGAACAAACTTATAACAGTAACACCAGATACTAAAGTTCTCAAGGCAATGCAGCTGATGACAGGTACTGGTTTCTACTTCAGGTGTCGAAGAGTGGGGTGTTTTTTAACAGTTGTGTAAGAATCTTGGGTTTCTTGATTGGCAGATAAAAGGATCAGGCACATTCCGGTGATCAGCGAAGGTGGGATGATTGGGATGGTGTCCATTGGGGATGTGGTTCGTGCAGTTGTGAGTGAGCATCGGGATGAGTTGGACCGTCTGAATGCCTTCATACAGGGAGGATACTAACTGATGACGACGAAAGAGATCCGCTACAGAGCGTTGTAAATATGCTGGTGCATGAATTTGCTGGAGTGCCTGAAAGCATGTTATAAGATTAAAGAGAATTAATTCCGTGAAACAATAAGATGCACTCTAAACTGACTTCCTTTGTTTTATGTAGTGTGTTTTGATCCTAGAACTGTTTTTTCTTTGAGTTGTGTTCTTTTATTTGCATATAGAGAGGAGGAAAGGGGAGAGGGACCGAGAGAGAGAGAGAGGAGATATTTTTAACAAGAGATAAAAAGGAATGCTATCTCTTACTTTTTACACATGATAAAGATGCAGAAGCAAAAGCATAGAAAAGTGTAAGAGGAAATCAGATTCTAAGTATAAACAGTACCTGAAAAATATAGCTGCTGCATCTAGTAATAATCCTACTTGAGAGGCTTCATACCCTAAGACATCCACAAAAGTTGCAATATATCGTTAAGCAGAGATTATAATATTGTTCCAGATAGTAAATAAGGCATGCTGCATGCAACAAGGGCTTCCTTTATCGACCTCAATCGAGGCGCTCAACAACTAGCACCTCTATCCAAACCTGAATAAGTAATATCTCCTCTAACAGGTCTAATAGCATTTAATATATTGTCTCCCCTTGAAATGCCATTTCTGAGCACAGTTTACACCCAAAAATAGATTTCTAACCAGTCCTGGAAACAGCGCCTAGTATGCATATAATACATAATTATCATAATCTTTACAACTCGGCCTTTATAGTTGTATACAATTGTTATGTCAACAAAGTTTTCCAGTTTTCCTATGCTTATTTTCAATTAAGATATCTTTAAGGGACCGAGAGTTTCATTATCCTAGTAATTCTAGTAGACATTACATGCTAGTTGAGTTCACATGATTTTCAACATTTCTCATGGATTCATGGTTTTCTCATTACCTGTCTGTAGAATCATAAAATATAGACACATATAGAGAAGTATATAGATATTGGAGAAAAGTAGTAGTCTATTATTTATCTCAGTACAAGGCACATATATATATACAAGAGAATAAGCTAGACTTCATAAACATAACCAATGTGGGATACTATTCTACAACACTCCCCCTCAAGCTGGAGCATATATATCAATCATGTCCAGCTTGATACAAAGTTCTGAGAACCGCTTCGTAGCCAACGGTTTTGTAAAGATGTCAGCGATCTGGTTGGATGAAGAAGTGAAAGGAGTAGTAATCGTCTGATTCAAAACACACTCTCGAATGAAATGGCAGTCAACCTCAATATGCTTAGTCCTCTCATGAAAAACCGGATTATTTGCAATGTAGATAGCAGCTTGGTTATCACAGTGCATAAGTAGAGGTTCATTGAAAGTGAACCCCAATTCTCCAAGTAGATTCTTAACCCCGATCATCTCAGTAGCAGTATGAGCCATAGCTCTATACTCGGCCTCGGCAGAAGATCTCGCAACAGTATGTTGTTTCTTACTTCGCCAGGTTACCAGGTTTCCTCCCAAGAAGGTACAATATCCAGAAGTAGACTTCCTATCAGACTTAGAACCAGCATAATCAGCATCAGAATATCCTTCAATTTTTAGATGACCATTCTTCTTAAATAGCAATCCTTTCCCCGGAGATTTCTTGATGTATTGAAGAATTCGAATAGCAGCATCCCAGTGAACTTGCTTAGGCTTATCTAGAAAACGGCTGACTAAACCAACAGCAAAGGAAATATCAGGCCTTGTAATTGTCAAGTAGATAAGTTTTCCAACAAGACGTCTATACTTAGCTTTATCCTCCAAGAAATCTCCACTGTCATCCCAAACACTTGGATCAACTTCCATAGGAGTGTCAACAGGCTTTGCCCCAAGTAGTCCAGTTTCTTTCAATAAATCTGTAGCATATTTCTGTTGAGATAGAGAAACACCAGATTTGCTGTGTGCAATTTCAATCCCTAAGAAATACTTAGGACGCCCCAAATCCTTAATAACAAAATGTTGCTGCAAGTATTCCTTAGTTTCCTCAATTCCACGAATATCACTTCCAGATATGAGTATGTCATCAACATATACAATAAGAATGACAATACCTGATGCTTGATGTCGCACAAACACCGAATGATCAGACTTGCATTGCTTAAAATCGATAGTCCCAAGAACACTGCTAAACCTATCAAACCACGCTTTCGGATTTTGTTTAAGGCCATATATTGCCTTTTTAAGACAACAGACCTTAGTAGCATCCTCCCCCTGAGCAACATACCCTGGAGGTTGCTCCATAAAAACAGCCGGAGTTAAATCACCATAGAGAAAAGCATTCTTCACATCGAGCTGATACATAGGCCAAGAAAGATTGACAGCTAAGGAAAACAGAATACGGATCGAGTTCATGCGAGCAGTGGGTGAGAACGTCTCAAAGTAGTCAATACCATAAGTTTGTGTGTACCCTTTGGCTACTAGACGAGCTTTGTACCGATCAATATTTCCATCAGCAAGAAATTTAATGGTGAATACCCAACGACAAGATACAATATCCACTAAAGGTGGGGCAGCCACTAGAACCCAAGTACCACGACTCAAAAGAGCTCGCATCTCCTCATCCATAGCGGCTCGCCATAATGGGTGTTTGAACGCTTCTTGGTAAGAAGTTGGAATCACTGTAGACAAAAGAGAAAGAGCAAAGGCACGAAAATGAGAACCCAAGCGAGCAAAGGACACATGATTAGACATAGGGTGTTTAATAGTACAAGTGCGTTTACCTTTGAGAAGAGCGATGGGTAGTCCGGGACTAGTAGGAGGATTTTCAGAAGCTGGAGGCGAAGACGACGACTGTGGCAGTGGACATGAGGGTGTCTCCTGTAGAATTTCAGGGGCTGTTGCGTGGGTTGTGTGTGGGGCTGATTCGGGGGCAGTGGCTCGGGGTGTTTTAGGACGACGACGTCGTTCATAAACCTGTAAAGGTGGAGCAGGAGGCACGGGAGACACAGTCGTTTGGATAGGGAAAGGAGTAGGAACTAACAGGTCATTTAGTATAGTTTGACTATGAGAGAAGTAAGGCTGAGATTCAAAGAAGGTAACATCTGCACATATATAATGACGTTGGTAAGAGGGTCAAAACACCGGTAACCCTTTTTGGTTCTAGAATACCCAAGAAAAACACACTTAAGGGAACGAGGAGACAACTTGTCCAACCCAGGAGTAAGATCATGAACAAAACAAGTACACCCAAAAATGCGAGGAGGAATGTGATAAGAGGTTTATCAGGATGAAGACAGGAAAAAGGAATATCACCATGTAACACACTAGACGGCATCCTATTAATAAGGAAACAAGCAGTGAGAACAGCATCAGACCACAAATACTTAGGCACATGCATGTGAGACATAAAAGTGCGTGCAACATCTAAGATATGACGATGCTTGCGCTCGGCAACCCCATTTTGTTGAGATGTGTGAGAGCAAGAGGTTTGATGAATTATACCACGAGATTCACAAAAAGATGAAATAGACTTCTGTGTAAACTCAAGAGCATTATCAGTGCGAAGAACTCGCAAATCAACAGAATACTGAGTCTTTATTTCATGATAAAAGAATTTGAGTACATCAGGGACTTCACTTCTTTGTTTAAGTAAATACAACTATGTCATGCGCGAATAATCATCAACAAGAATCAAGAAATACTTGAAACCCCCTCTAGACTCAATCCTACTAGGACCCCAAACATCACAATGAACTAGATCAAAAGCAGAAGAACTACGGTTATCGACTCGAGAGGAAAAGGAAGTGCGATGGTGCTTGCCCAACTCACAAGACTCACAGTTAAAATCAACAGACGCAACAGGAACTAGACTTTGAAGACTAGCAGAAGACGGGTGACCAAGACGACAATGCTATTGATATGGAGACACAACCGCTGAGAGAGCACGAGAACAAACTGGAGAAATGGGATCTAAATAGTACAGACCACCATGCTCATGTCCTCCACCAATCGTCATCTTCGTCTGCAGATCCTGAAAGATACAATGAGAAGGATAAAAGGTTACAGAACAATGGTGAGTTTTTGTTAGCTGACTGATGGATAATAAACTGACTGGGAATTTAGGAGCAAACAAAACATCATCAAGAGTGATATGAGTAGTAGGTTTGACAACACCAGTTCCGATAACGGGGGAATAGGTGCCATCAGCAAGACGAACAGATGGAAGAGAGGATGGAGAAAAAGATGCCAAAAAAGATTTTGTGCCAGTAACATGGGCAGAGGCACCCGAATCCAACATCCAAAACTTACTAGGAGACGCGGCAAACGCACCTACAGAGGAAGAGGCCGCAGTATTAGAGGAAGTGTTGACAGGTTGCAGCGGAGTTTCATAATTGTCTCGTGGAGCCGAGATCATATTAGGAGCAGATGAAGAACTCGGCGCAGTAGAAGCCTTGTTGGCCCAATCAGGTTTGCCAAACTTCTCCCAACACTTATCAGACTCATGATTCGAACGACCACAATGATCACAGTGTCGATCATTAAACCCACGGCCTCGGCCACGTCCACGGCCCCGTCCACTATATGAACCACGACCGTGAGCAGACATGGCTGAATTATCAAAAGAGGTAGGTTCAGTGCGGCCAGTGGTGACACGAAGAACGCGAGACAAAGCATTGGACAACGTTGGGATGTTATCACCGGACAACAAGCTATCTCGAAGCGGTCGGAGATCAGCATTAAGACCTGATAAAAATTTTGCCACCATAAATTCATCCCACTGTTTTGCCCTTGTCGTAGCATCACAGGAAAGAGGATGATAAACTAAAATTTCGTCAGAAATTCCTTTTAAGAGTAGAGAAGTAGTCATTGACGGATTGAGTATCTTGTGTATGAGAGAAAAGTTTCTCATATAACTCAAATACCCGAGAGACGTTTTTGTCATTAGAATACATCTCTTGGAGGGAATCCCACATGGCTTTGGCATTGTCCAAGCACATGATGTTCTGACTCACAGACGGTTCGAGGCTATTGAGAAGCCAAGTCATGACGGAGCAATCATCAGCAAACCAGGCTTCGTATTGAGCATCCGTATCAGCAGGCGGGGCAGTCAGTATGTGGCTTCGTTTCTTCTGTGATCCCAAAAAGAGGAGAAAAGCACGAGACCATAGCATATAGTTGGAACCATTCAACTTAATGGTGGTTCCGATAGTTGGTTTAGAATCAAACATGATAACAGAAATAGGGTAGATAGCAAAACCCTAAGTAGAGCAGCACGCAGAGTCGTTGAACGGGAGCGGCAAAAAAAAGAACGGGCAGCGACAGAAAAAAAAAGGGAAACCCTAATTTCATTTTTTTTTTTCTTTTTCCGAAGACTAAGTCAGAGAAGGATTCGAACCCGCTCTGATACTATGTAGAATCATAAAATATAAACACATATAGAGAAGTATATAGATATTGGAGAAAAGTAGTAGTCTATTATTTATCTTAGTACAAGGCACATATATATATACAAGAGAATAAGCTAGACTTCATAAACATAACCAATGTGGGATACTATTCTACAACACTGTCAAATCAATATCATCGTAGAGAAATTTCAATATAGAAACTAGCTGCATGCTTCATATATGGATAGAAGATTCACATAAAACTAGATTATATTGTGTAATTGAATAAGAGCAGACATGAATCCCCGTGTAAAGCAGGCAATGCTAGAGAATTTTTTTGAAAAGCAAATGGCATTACTGAAGGCAACATTGTGTTATCTACAATCATTGATTTGGGGGTAGAAAGAACAAGCATTATTTAAGCCTTAAAAGTACTAAACTTATGATGGTGAACAAACAGGGAAGATACTTAACACATCTGGTGCAAAAATTACCTTCTTAACCCTGAATTCGTTTACTGATTGTCGAAGAGAATCATCAGATAATATCAGCCGTGACAAAGCTCCAGTGCTCAACCTGTTGATCATCACTCAGATGACAGCAGGACTTATAAAACGGTCGATATTGAAAACCAAAAGCAAGGAAGATAAATATTAGTAAACGAAAACATTCAATAAGTTACCCTAATTTCTTTGCAGCATCTGCAACAGAACCTTCAACTGCAAAAATAAGGTCAAGCAAAGCTTGCATTCCCTGATTTTTTCCAAAGTAAAGGAATAAATATTCAACAAAATTATATATAATTGCTGGGTTGACAAAAATTTAGAGGAAGACGTGATGAGGAGGCAGACCAGAGCAAATTTAGGATTATTTGGTCCAATCTGAGGCCCTTTATCCAATCTGATAGTGGACTTTGTAGGAAGGATTTGAAGAAGTTCTGGAGGAGCTACATAGGTATCAAGGTCGATAGCAGTCCTAACTAGGGCCAAGAGAAAAGTAGAGCTGTTTCACTCTTTAACTTAAAACAAAGTGAAAGCTATCAACTGAATCTCACAGAAATGATCATTCATTCATTGAGTAAGAGCAAAATCAATGAACGGTTCAAAATATTTAAAAGCACACCTTTAAGTGCTAGGAGCTTACGCAGCCGAGAAATTGCTTCTGCCCGATTTTTATGCTGCGATCTATCTTCTGATGCCTGTTTGATTGAAACATATCAAAGATTACAAACACAAAATATATAATAGATAAATAAAGGATTAAAATATAGCATGTCGCCTGCATGAACCTGAGCAATAATGCCTGTTGGAAGATGCTTAAGACGCACAGCAGACTCACGCTTGTTGCGGTGCTGTCCTCCTGGACCAGATACCTTAAACGTATCCATCTCACACTGACTCATTAGCTTATCATCTGTCATTGCTAGGTATTCTCTACCATCAATCGTCTCAGAAGTACTAGTAATACTTGAGCTGTAGTTTCTAGAGCATACCACAATAACTCCATTTGAAGACCCTCTACTATTTGATGTATTTAAAAAATGGAAACTTGTTACTCCATTTGGAAGCTGACTATTAATTGCTTCCTGACGAAAGCAAAAACTGCCATAACCCTGATGGTTGCTATATCCATGCAACCGAGAGTAAGTTAAGGTAGGCTTTGCGAAACTGCAGATGCCACTGCTTGGGAATCTAACAAATGATCTCAGAATAGAGTGAGCCATCTTATTTCCAACCCTTCAGCAGGCATTAGTGAAACTTTGAATCAGTACTTGAAGATTATGTATAACTGTTCGTCCTGAATGAAGAATGCCATAAAACTGTAAATGAATCGAGCTGAGAAATAGACCCACTCAAAAGAAACATCAAGCAGAATATTGTTTACGTAAAACTTAAAAAGATGGATATTTCAATTACTCTTTACTCTCCACCTATTAAACTTAAAGATGCACATGCTGAAACTATAATAACCAAAACCAAGCAAGAAGGCACCTTGTGCCAGAAAAAATCGAGACTCCACCAATCAATTATTTTCTCACAAAGATGCTTCCTTTGCACTTAAAAAACCTACTTATTCCCTCCTCCAGTTCAAATCATTCTTTATCAGAAAAGAGGAGCGGAACACATAAAACTCCTCAATCCACCTTTTTCTTCTCTTTTTCCCCTGCTTTTTTTGTGTTAACATGACATAAATCATATAAACCTCCATTATCTCCAATCACACTCCTTTCTAAGGCTAATTACCATCCCTTTTGCTAATCTCTAAACGAGCATGCTCCAGAACTCCCATTTCAAACACATAAAAAAAATCCTCAATGTTACCCTGTTTTAATCAAATCTATGACTTATACAACATGCACTTATCCAATGACGACGGCAACATACAGCTAATTCCGGCCATAAAGAATAGCACAGACCAGGAAAGAAATTCAGGATCAAGCTCATCAATGCTCTCGAATACAAAACAATAAAAAAAGCTATCAAAAGCAAAACACCTAAACGGACAAATCAATAAGTTTTCCAAGATAGGAAATCACCCCTCATCAGCAGAAATTGTCAGTACCAATTGCATAATCCAACCTTTCAACTAAAATTCGTTAGGAGAAACAAAATCAAGTTATTCGCAACACTAAAAAAAACTACTTCCCGCGCTCATTTTCTCAGTTGCCTCTAGACATCTAAAAGAACAAGCTAAGCAAATGAAGGTGAAAGGTTAAAATCTGACCATAAGTGTCAGTGGGCGTGAAGGAGAAGAATGGCGTATGGTAACCGAGTAAGGGATAATCCGAGTCTGCTAGCGTGTCTGCGGAAATAGGAACCCGTTTCAAAGCATTCGGATCCGGGTACGGGTTTATTTATTCAGTCCTAAATATCCTCACAATTATATCACCATTAAATTAAGGCTATGTTTTGTTTAGATGATATGATGCTGTTTCAAGATAATTAATCTATAATTGTTTGATATCCTAATTTTGTTAGAAAAAATAATTTAATGAGATATATGGATTCATAATTATTAGAAGAACTATAAATATATTAAATATTATATATATATAAAGCAGAATTTCCAGCTGCATAGATATAATAAGCTTCTAAGAAGCAAAATGTTTCCTACATTCATTCATATATGAAAATGTAAAGCTGGCTGGTACGGAAATGGCTAAATCCCAAATAATTTGATAGCATAACTGAATTCGCCAAAATAAATTATTGAAGGGGGGATTTTGATTCATAAATTAATATTTATACGCAAAGCAGATTCGCAATGTGCTAATTCCGTGCACCTTCATGAATTGAATTATAGTTTCTGGAGTACTCAAATGTGATTTGGTAGTTCTCTCGTCATCTCATCCCGATCGTTTCATGAATCGTAGTTGACATTCGGAAGGCGCATTGCAGAGCTTAATCATATCCTAAATTTTGTGATTTTTATTTATTTAACCGCTTTGGAAATCAGAGATTTCTCTGCAAAAATCAATAAACATTGGAGTTGCTGAAATCCGAGGTGTGGAAGGAGGTGCGATGGAATCGGATATCGCGGCTGCCGGCGGCGGTGGCGAGGCGGAGGAGAGCTCGCCGGACATGTTGAAGAATACGCCGTTGAATATAATGCGGTTGGCCAGTGAGATCGAGCAATGTGAGGGAAGGCAGAAATATCTGGCACATACTAGTAGCCCCTCCGACGGCGGCGACGTGCGCTGGTACTTTTGCAAGCTTCCGTTGGCGCCAAACGGTCAGTGACCGTTCATTGCTATTCGTTGTGCCGAATTAGTGGATGTTTGTCACTGCATTGCTGTTTACAAACTTGCTTTTAGGCGTATATGATATGAATGGAGTTACTGTCACCCCAAAAACAGGGGCAGGGCAGGGCAGTGCATTTTTAATATGTCTATTTCGAAATTCATGTAATTGCTGAACGCACTGACACAGTATAGGGAATTAAAGTAAAGCGGTAGTAAGCAGAGGCTTCATGCAGCATATGATTACAAACCAGTCCTGAACGAGAAGCTCTTAATTATGCATGGTATGGGCTTTAGTTAATAGGTCTTAATCCATGAGAAGCTCATAAAGTACGGGTGGCGGAGTCCTAAAGACTTTATATGCTGATGCATAATCACAGTAACCAACTTCTGCAATTTTTTTAAGGATTTGGTCATAGAACTATCTTCAACAGCTTTTGCTTGGAGTGGCATTAAAGATGACAAAATGTGTGTAATGATCAGTACCTCTTGTTTTTTCTCAGAGCTAGCTGCATCAATCCCTCAAACAGAAATTGTTGGAAAAGGTGATTATTTTCGGTTTGGTATGAGGGATTCTCTTGCAATAGAGGCATCATTCCTGCAGGTCATGTCATTTGCCTTTTTACTGTAATGTTGATGATATCTTCTTACTTTTAATATGAATTAGGAAATAATGCATCTAGGGGATGAGTAATTATACTTGGTGCCATTTTCTATATTTACAGAGAGAGGATGAGTTACTTTCAAGCTGGTGGAAAGAGTGTGCAGAAAGTAGCGCTGGTCCCATGAGGACAAGTGTCCCGGCGGGGATAAGTATTGACTCAAAGTCAACCTTACAAATAAATGAAACATCATCAGAAAGTCCAGAACCTGAACAATTATATGCATCTGATGAAGAAAGAGTTGGTGTCTCTGTAAAGGGAGGGTTATATGAGGTATCACTTTATCTGCATTCTTCTTATCATTGGATTGCTTCTTTGTAAAGGGAGAATTGTTTGAAAAGTTATATAGTACGAGGTATACTCTTATAATAAGTAGCTCTCTTGTCAAGGGATGCTATTTTAAAGGGGAAATAATAGATTTTCATATATGATCTGCCTTCATACGTAGTGTATCAAAGCAAATTATTGGTTCTACAACTTTGTATGCTTATCCTGAGAATAGGGTAGCTGGCTAGGAATGTTGATCACCCTGTGAAATACGATAACAAGCAGATGGTGAACTGAATGCTCTTTTTTTCCTTTTGCCTTCATGCAGTAGCTTTTGCTTGGAGAGGTTCTGCAACCAAGCAGTTGTAACTCTAGAAGTGTCATTTAAAATTTAACAGATAGCTAGATATAATCCCGTAATCCTATATACCTCTCTCTAACAAAGAATTTTTGGACAGCAGTGGCAGCGGTAACTCCATATCATTTTGATTTTTGATCATGCCCAAGTGATAATCAACAACACAAATAAGTAATTCTTAGGTAGTCATGCCAAATGACCATGTATAATGCTTTTACATGATGCGTCATAGTAAGAGAACTTATGAAGATCATAGTCTTCTGATGAATGAGTGTAACATAACGCTTAATTGCATCCATCGAGAATACAGTTCCTAAATCAGTTATACAGAGTCGGAAAGTAGACTTATAGTTCTGTAACTAACAAATTTCCCTTTTCCCCATTCCAGTTCTGTATGATACAGGCATATATTTGCACGGGACCAATAATTGTTTTCATCTAGAACTGCCACAAATCTGCCCCTAATTCATTTTTTACAAGACGACTTTGGTTTTCTTTCATGGATTTTATCTTTATAATCAATTTCGAGACATTCTAAAACTTCATTCTGCATTATAGACTCAAACGTCAGTGTAAATATATAAATCTTCCAACTATTTAGCTTTTCTGCTTTTATTTTCAGTCACTGCTGAGTTGTTCTTATATTTATTTTTGAGAGCACGTGTTCTTTCTCTATAACAATTATGTAATGGGATGAACAAAACAAGAAGCTATGCAGATCCCTCATTTGTTGAGTGGATTTGTCCACTCAACAAAACAAGAAGCATAGTGTTGAACAGTTTTGTTAGTGTAGGTGGATTTGGTCAAGAGACATTGCTTTCCTGTATATTGGAATGGAGCGAATCGGAGGGTCCTACGAGGACACTGGTTTGCTCGCAAAGGTGTTCTGGATTGGCTTCCTATGCGCGAGGATGTTTCTGAGCAATTGGAATATGCATATCGTAATCAGGTGCTCACTATTTCCTTTGCCATTTATGGTTAATCAAGTAGATTATCAGGGTATGCCAACACTGGCCATTGCCATGTTTCGCATGGCCATGTGGATAAAGGTGCTTGATTTTCAATTTATGCTTCCAACCTTCCCATCTTTCTATGTTATCTTTTGCTCTTGTTTAAGCCTCTGATTAATCTAATGCTCTTTTCTTTCATCTAGTTTCGACTTTCCTCTTTATCATGAGTTTTGACTTTTAGATCAGTCTTGGCTTACATCTCTAAAGCCTGAATAAGTTTGGGTGCCTGCTTTCAGGTTTGGCGCCGAAGAACGTTTCAGTTGTCAGGTCTCTTTGCTGCACGAGTAGATCTTCAAGGCCCTACCCCAGTATGCCTCTCTACTCTAATTCTAAATTAGCTTTCATGGTTATTAAAGTTAAGCTATATGTATGGTTTCTCACTTCAGGGACTTGACAAGTAACTAATATTATGCTCAGGGATTACATGCCCTTTTCACTGGGGAAGATGATACATGGGAAGCATGGCTGGGTGTTGATGCTTCTGGCTTTTCCGGTGTTGTAAGGTTCGGAAAGAATGGCATCAACTTAAGACGTGGATATGCTCCACCTCAGTCTCAGAAACCAACCCAGGTAATCCATTTCACTTCTAAACTTTTCCTTACTAAATATGTCTTAGCGCACCGATTACCTGCTCATTTTTGGAAGCCTCTTCATTAGAAGTGTCATTCTCATACCACATGCCTCAAAGATTGGATTGAAGGAGGATTTTTAAATCCACTATTGTAATAATGATCCATAATTAGGTTATTGACGTTGTGTAGGAAGTCTGTTCTATGGTTCTTGACTTGTTTCATGCTTCATTCCTGCATTATTTTATGATTTCGAATTACCACCAAAGTTAATGAGTAATGTCATAGCTTATGAAGATTGATAAGGGCTATACAAATTCTTTGGAATTTGTGTGTTTTTCCCGTACACAATTATGTTTTATAATCCCTCCTTCTACAAAATTGTTACCCTTTTTGCCATTTTGGTTCGTCCACGAAATTGTTACCCGATTCTTTTTTCCGTTTTTGATAAGTGGACTCATCCACTAAATACACACAACTCAATTAAAAATAATAGATTAATTGGGGTTCATACTCCACTCAACACATACAACTCAATTAACAACAATAAATCAAGCGGAAACTAAGCTCCACTCCATCCCCGAAAAACTTGCGCATGAGCCACGAGTTATGTGAAAGCCATCTCCATACCATTTCTGGATGTGGATAATTCTGCTGCAAATGTCTGCATGTTGTTTCAGGATGAATTACGCCAACAAAAGGAGGAGGAGATGGATGATTACTGTTCACAGGTATGATTTACTGAGAAAATTTCCTCAACTTCCTGGTGTGTGATAGTTCTCCTGAGAAATATTAGGCAAAATAAATTGATGGATAAATCGATTTTCACTATCAAAAATATGTCATCTTGTTAGTCACCTGTTCTTTGGGCATATTGTTGCATTCCCAAGTAAGAATGGAGGATCATGTTTAACATGCAATACATGCTAAAACTTGATTACTTTTCTCTTTGTGAGACTACTGAAAGCCTATTGTTAAATAGGTTTTTCAGACTATTATGTCACTGTTATCTTATAGTTAGATACATGATGGGGAATAACAATATTCATCTAAGGATGAACACATACATGATAGAAAGCATGTAATGTTGTCTTAAGATGTTTACATGTCTGTTAGCTTGTAATTTTTTTAAAACTAAGGCAATGCTAAGGATGTTCAGAATTGATTTCCAGAAAGATGTTTTTTTCCGTCTTGAGTTTACTGTGCATTTTGATCACTGATGAACTGCCATTAAGTAAAGTTCCTTTTAGTTCAAGCTGTATATGATTGTTTCGTGTTGTAGGTCCCTGTTCGGCATTTAGTCTTCATGGTTCATGGTATTGGCCAAAGGTTGGAGAAATCTAATTTGGTGGATGATGTTGGAGAATTTCGCCATATAACTGCAAGTGTTGCTGAAAGACACCTTACTTTTCATCAACTTGCCACACAAAGAATACTTTATATTCCTTGCCAGGTATATATTATGCATTTACATAGTTCATTAATCCTATTATGCCTAAATCCTACTTGATCGTTCTCTTTGTCCTTGTTTCCATTCTTGACAATATTCACTTTCATCATTGTTCACCACTGGTCTTTTCCTTTTTCCCTTTTCTTTTACAATTCAAAATATTACGAGTTATAGGACCGGACTTTCCTGTATCAATACTGATATGTTAAAAACTTTTTTGGACTACGCTAACAAAACATATATACATGGACCTTGATATAAAAACACATGCTAGAAAGTCCTCAAAATAATTATGAATCGAAGAATTTGGTGGATGTTTAGGCAGAGAGACACTGCTTGCCATCACATCAGTTCTCAGATAAAACACTTATGGCAGATTTTATTTTAAGTCCATCAAGTATTTGTATGATTGTTTCCTCATTGATGGTGAGATAGGCTTGCAGTAGAGCAAATGCTATGATTTTAAATATGGCATCTGCCTATCTGGTTGAAAATATGCTTTTATGCATCTATTAGTAAGTTTTGGAGATATTCTGGTTAATAACCATGCAGTGATTCTGTTGTGACAGCCACTATTTCAGATTTTTTGTTTTTGTTTTTATTTTATGTCTTAATTATTTTGCTTGCAGTACCATCCTGGTGCATATGACAACCAGTGATCCTTATGCTGTTCTCATTTTTGCTTTGCCGTTTACAGATAACTTATCTGATGTGCCTTTAGTAAATAAATACAATAATAAATTTGCCTTTGACAGTGGAGGAAGGGCTTGACTCTCAGTGGAGAAGTTGCAGTTGAGAAAATTACTTTGGATGGTGTCCGAGGGCTGCGCACAATGTTGAGTGCAACTGTTCATGATGTCCTATACTATATGAGCCCTATATACTGTCAAGAGATAATAGATTCGGTAGCCCTATATGATCTATTTTCTATACTTTTCAGCTCCTTCATTTTTTTTCTAGATATGTTGGTGCATTTTTAGTTTTTGTTTTTTCACCTTTTCCCTGGTTATCATATGCCTGCTCTCTCATAAGCGTGGTTTCTCTTCCCAATTTAATCAATTGATGAAGATTGGTAGTTGATTTTACAATCATATCCAAACACACAAGATAGGTAGCTATGTCATTATCATATCATTTACATGGATTGGTAACACATTTCTCTTATGTTCTGCTGAGAAATTTGCTGATTGGGTTATATCACTCTTGTGTTGTTACAATTTAACTTTGCTACCATTCTGTCCTTGACCTTCGATATCATGTCCAAATGTAGAGAATATTATCTGTAAGAGTAAGTTCTCCACTAGATACCCAGAAGTTTGATTAGCTGTTTGTGTGGTATGTTCAGGTATCCAACCAACTTAACAAATTATATCTGAAGTTTCTTAAGAGGAATCCTGGTTATGATGGAAAGGTATTTGACTGCAGAAAAAATATTCAACTTGCCATATGCGATATTTATAACCAGAGTTGTCCAGACATATCCATTGAACTAAGTTGCCTAATAGTCAATTCAATTTTGCAGGTTTCCATTTATGGTCACTCTCTGGGTAGTGTTCTATCTTATGACATCCTTTGTCATCAAGAGACATTGTACTCACCCTTCCCGATGGAGTGGATGTACAAGGAACAAAAAAGAAACAATGCTCCTATTTCTGTCAGGAATAACTTAACATCTAGCAACACTTCATATTCAAATTCTAGGTATGAGAGCTCAGAGAATGTTTTATATGAGATGCTTGGTCCTCTGCAGTGTCCAGATCTAGTAGAAGAGCCGACAGAGGGAACTTCCAATCCATTGGGGCCTCCTGCATCATCAGAGTCTGATGTATCATCTACAGCTGATATAGGATACCAACAGACAAGTAACGGCTCATCATTTGGTGGAAATACTGATGAACTTTTCCACAGTTCATATGACATGGAATTTAATAAAAATGACCTGATAAATGACACCAATAGCTTGAGAGCTGATGCTGTACCACGTCCTGGCAGTATAGAAAATTATAATAGAAGTAGAGCTGAGAAAATAAAATTATTGATGGAAGAGGTAATTAGCGATGACTTATCTTTGTGTTTTTTGTCTTGATATCTTCATATGCTCTTACCATAGTTATTTGTGTCTCAGAAAGATGTTCTAAAAGCAAAAATCAAAGAATTTGAAGTTGATACTGATAACAAAGGTATGAATATGTGCAGTTTCAGTGTAGTCTCAAATGCTTGTTTTGGACTGCGTTAGTCTTGAGTGTTCTTGGTGTTCATAAATATGATACCTGTATTTGATACGAAATCCTATCAGCGAATGCAAAGAAGGGTACATCAGGACTTCAGC
Source organism: Leonotis leonurus (assembly GCA_026898415.1). NCBI lineage: Eukaryota > Viridiplantae > Streptophyta > Magnoliopsida > Lamiales > Lamiaceae > Leonotis > Leonotis leonurus. The sequence continues at coordinate 1,086,830 of JAPKLX010000008.1, forward strand.
ATGGTCATAGAGATTCCTTGAAGAGTTATACCCCTCAAATCAAATATACAAAATTAGAGTTCAAGGTAATTCCTTGATGTTGTCTTAGGAACATTGCTCAATACAGCTGTTTATAATGAAAGTTTGTATGGAAAATATGTTTCTGTAAGGGCTGCATAATGAAATTCCCTACCAATAGTTCAAATCTGGTATAATATTGAATTCCCCTTTTATACACACATATGTACGCGCACTCTCCAAAAAATCTTGATCATTTTTATTTATTTAGTTTAAGACATTTATAAATCAAATGATAATATTTTCTTTGATGTCAGGTTGATACATTCTTTGCTGTTGGGTCTCCTCTTGGAGTTTTTCTTTCCCTTCGTAATGTTCGCATTGGGATTGGTAATAATTGAAGCTTTTGAATGACTATGTTAATTTCTTTGTTGGCCTTCTACTTCTTTTAAGTAGTGTGAGAGGCATCCTGTAAGCATGAGATGAAATGAAAATCATGAAAAATATTTAAATTTTGTCATCATATAGAATTAGAGTAAATGTATGATTTCTAGAGCTTTCAATATTCACTTCAGAAGTATTTCACCAGTTTGGCCACATTGCTTATATTTTTAACAAAAAATAATTGCTAAGTTAGCAGGAGGTGCATCACAGGTTTGTAATTCTGATAATTCCATATGAACAATTGAACATTAAGTTAGTAATGCTATCAGCTTTTTGTTGAGGATGGTGCACAGCACAATGCTTATTATACATCGCAAGTCCTTCTGTAATAAAAAAGCACTAAAATGTTAATCTTCCTGTGGCAATTTATTAGTTTCCTGAAAATTTGGGAAAGTAAATTAAAATGTGTTAACTCATTAGTACTGTCTGCCTTCTTTAGAGTAAATCATTATTTTCTGGGTTTCGCATGATATTCTGTTATAAATTTTTTTTTTCCCTCCAATCTGTTGGACTCGGATGCAGTGACTAGAATACTTCTGTTGTTTGCATTCCTAGGCAAAGGGAAAGAGTATTGGAAAGAGGAAAATATAAATGAAGAGATGCCAGCATGTCGGCAAATGTTTAACATTTTCCATCCTTTTGATCCTGTAGCATATAGGTCTGTCTTACACACTTCCACTCAGAATCTTTTAGTTACTCTAGTGAAGAACTTCAGTTTAACGTATTGGTTACACACAGAATTGAACCACTTATCTGTGAAGAGATTATGCACAAACCTCCTATCATTATTCCTTACCACAGGGGTGGGAAGCGGCTATATGTTGTGCTTAAGGTAAGGAACTGTTGTCTTGAATGTTTGTGGGTTAATTCCTCCTTATGGTTCTCATATAGTCATATTATGTCAAACAGGAATTTAAAGAAGGGTTAGCGTCATATTCTCAGGCTCTAAAGAATCAATTTAACTCCGCTAAGGTAGATAATTGCTGAATTTCTTACTATTCTTCCTCTGTGTGTGTAAATTTTAATATTTACGATGTCAATTGATTCATTGTTTGCAATCACGGTATGTCAACTTAGCTCAATTCACGCTTTGTTTGCAAGCAATACGATGTGTTAAGCAATGTGTATAAATGTTCATGTACATATCTAAAGAATTCAAGTTCTCTAATGTAGGTAAAAGTGCTGACTCTATGTGAATCCAAGTGCGATAGTGATGACGGTGAGTGCTCTTCCTTCTATTGAGATAAGAAGCCTTTCTTCTAGCACCACTATCCTTTCCTTCCTAAAGTTACTGCGATTTCTTCAGAGCAATCTGAGAGTGTCCATGAAAAGGAGAGATCATACGGCTCGATTATGATGGATAGAATAACGGGAAGTAAAGACGGACGTGTTGATCATGTATTACAAGTATGTGGTTTCCCATCTAGTCTTAATACTTCAAATTATTGATAATATCTTAATCCATGCCTCTCAGTTCAAACCCCAACACCCTTCTGAAAATCAAAGCACGACGTAACTCCCTCCTTTGCTTTGCTATGCTAATCCAGGATAAAACTTTTCGCCATCCCTATGTATCAGCCATTGGGGCGCACACGTAAGCTTCACGATCCTGATTAATATCTTCCTACGTGACTGCGCCTGCTTTCATTCGTAGCTTTTTATGATGTGGTAAAACTGAGATGAAATTTGGCTGTTGACAGAAACTACTGGAGAGATTACGACACTGCTCTTTTCATGCTAAAGCACTTATATAGGGACATACCAGAGGAACCAAGTAACGAGGAGCTAGAAGGAAGCTCAAGGATTAGCTTGAAGGGATGGTTCAAGCAGAGGGAGATACTCGACGAGGAACCACCATTGACCTTTGCTGATCGCGTCTTCATAAAGCATTTCTCCTACCAAGTGAAGAAAATGTCGAAACGCTGATCGGCTGCTTCCCGTATATTTTCCTCCGTTCATCTCAAGGAATATCTATCTAGAAGATCCACGTTTGCATGCATATGCTTCACCAAGGTACTCATCTTTCAAGGTCGTCTTAGATCCCACGACAAAAATTGAGGTAGCCCATATATATATAATCAATTTATTTATTTGTCGTATTATTTTTAAGATCATTGTAGGAATAGTTTGTTACTCAGCTCTTAAAATTTAATATCAAGTTAATACTAGGAGTTCAAACTTACATTTCAGCTCTATAATTTTAACTCCAGGTTTCTTCTTTATAATTCTTTAATATTTGTTATAGCAATACACTCCTAATTGTGTTTAACATTATTAACTAATCAAATATAGTATTTCAGTAGGAAAATATCAATAAACTACTAGCAAACGTTAAATGGAGTAAAAGGGTGATAATTTTGAGATGTGAGACATTAAAGAAGAGAGGTGGGGAGGTAATGTTGTCGATGATGTCTTTATTCTGCCATTGAATCTAATCTTCCTCAAGGATATAGACAAGAGGAAGAATATACATATAAAGAAATAGATAGGGAAACAAATTTATTTTTTAAAATTTAACCACATAGATATCAGCTCAATTAATTAATGTTACATCCAGTAAAAGATGTGGGGGAAAGATCTAGTTTTGCCCAAAATCAAATTTCTATATTGTCAGGATTCTTTTGGAGGTGTTAAAGCTCATAATGACAAACTTTTGGTGTATCCAAAGCAAATTAACCCTATAAAGAAATACTATTGGTTTAAATATTCCAAGTACTTAATAGATATTGACCATTAGAAAATACTAACATCCATAAAACTCTTATTACATAACTAAATAAAGAAAACCGTGCAAACCAAGAAAAGGGCGAATCTCAAACAGTTATCTCAAGACATTAAAATAAACAGCTCCTCAAGATTTAGAGGCTTTCTGTTTGGCCTTCTCTATCAGAGGTCTCAACTGCTTTTTCTCAGCAAGAATCTTCAAGAAGTTGAAGAGAAAGGGTATGTAATTATGCTTTCTACGAATGTTCTCAGTTCTCCATTTCTTGAACTTCTCCTCTTCCATTACTATCTTCTCCGTCGCAGCCTCTATCCCTGCATTTATTTCCGAAAGCATTATGTTAAGCGCTTCCACGCTACTCCCGTCTACCATTCTCTCCGACTGCAAGGCACCGAGTTGTTGGAGGATCCGTTCCCTCTTCCTTTGCAGTTCCTTGAGCTCGGCTGTGTAAATCTCCTTCCTGTTCTTTATTACTCCCATCAGATTGAATCTTATTTCGTTTTGGGAATATCTCTCGATGCGCTCCTGAATCACCGGCTGTACCAAGCGTAGCCAATCGATATCGCCTTGCCCACCGGGGCACGGCCCGAGACTTATGGGTCCCTCCTTCAGTCCATCAAGCTCGTAAAGTACCCCGTCGACCGGTATATAGCTTATGAAGTGATACACGTCATCGTCTTTCCCAACTGATCTCTGCTCTTCCGGTACAAAAGGCTCAGGTCTTGCAAAGCTATTATGTGCTGTGCGGATTGCTTCACTATTGTTGATAGCCAAACCTTTAAGCTCGGGCGGGAAGTTTTTGGTGAATTCCTTCAGTGCTGTCAACTCTGGCCCGATATCAACATCGGGACTGTTCATAAGAATTGACAGGATTGCTTGGGTTGCACAGGCGTTATTTATCACCTGCAGTTATATAAGCCTCTAAAACACTTTTAACTTTTCCAATTTTGACTAATCCAGATTACAGTTCCGGATTTCACTAACCTGGCTAGCAAAAAACAAATTCGGATTTGGATCCTTAATCACAAGACGGTCATCCTTCTCTCCAGGACGCCATTTGAAGAGGAATACTAGCCCATATACTGGCCTGTCCATGAAAGAGAGAAACAAATGAAACCCAGAACCAAGTTCAAAAGCATTGTGTAGTCAGAGGTGGGAAGGGAAAAATAGAATCAATATGTAAGCAACAAAATGATATGCATGGAGTTTACCTTAGATTATCTAATGAATCAAGATCCAAGGAATACAGCTCCTCAACCTGTTTGAATGCAGTAATTAAAATAAATACTTGATCACTGCCAAAACAATCTATGTAGTAAACTACAAAAGAAAAGACAAATATCTAAAGCTGCTTCTACAGACACAGCAAAATAAGAGCGACACTTTGGCAATCCAACAATAAAACATTTGTGATATTACATAGACCATTATTATAGATATCTTAGAACCTAAAGATAGGTTTTTTTAACATAGTAATGCTTATATGTTGCTCTCTAAAATGCATCTCAATGAAGCAAATCCGAGTCTGATGAACAAACTCATTCAAACTTCACTGTGATCATTAACCAATCATCAGGCAAGATTAGTTACCATCATTATTCATTAGCCATCTTTATGAATGTGACACCCATGCAAGTACACGTCAATTCAATACAAATGAACCAGGCCTAAATGCCTATATTGGCAGGTCAAATACCTGAACGCCTTTAACTTGCATCTGCTGTATAAGTTCAGTGAAAACACCTGCAATGTAAGAAAAATCTAACTGTCAAAGAGAATCTTAAACAATAATATCCCTTACATGCACGAATACATGTTTGCAAAAGTAAAACAGTAATTATGATTCACTATATGAATCTCCTTAACTTCTGGCCTTTATTTTCTTGCATGAACAGGAATGCCAAAAAGTCAGTAAGATCTTAAAGCTGATAAGTAACTGAAAACTTTGTAAGCTCTGCTGAGATCTTAAAGCTATGCTTCTAAGTGCCAACTACGAACAGCATGATGTCGGTCTTCAGAGGATAAAAGATAGTTAAATTGGGTTAAAGTATACAGAATGCAGTTCATTGTAAAGTTGCGAACTGGATAACTTGTCAGTATATATATAATATAGCTTGCTGGTGAAATCGCCTTTAACATGGACAATCCCCCGCTTCAAGATATATACAATCCAATAAATAAATTAATCAAATTATTATGATTGGCCAATCAAAAATCAAAGTGCCAAGCTGAATATTCAATGATTAGACCTGGATAGCTTATAGCAACCCAGTGGAGCAGTTTCTCAACTGATCCAATTGAACAAAAAAAATCTGATTCTCTCACATAGAAAGTTCACTGAATTAGTTAAGCAGATCAGAGGTCGAGGCTTGCTAAAGCTAAGGATGATTTGATTCCCTAGGTGTTTTAAGAACACCTTAAAGGACGTACATTCATGTTCTTATGTTTAAAAAAATCACATTTATTCAACCCAAATAAACTCAGGAGTCAGGAAACAAATTGAGCGTTCTTGTGATTCAGGAAGAAAAAGGACCGAATTGTAATCTTTGTTTCTGCATAATATCATATTTGGCAAACATAGTGCATGCAGGCTTGAGAAAATTCAGAACCCCAACGCTGGTCAGATGCTCAAAGTTACAAAACACAGCTACAAATGTCCAAATATATTTCTCTTTCCAACATCACATAAACACATTACAAAACAAGTAACAGTCTTTTTTCATTATCTTCTTCCAGCAAAATCTTAGACATTGAATTGCGAAAAATCAAAACATACCAGGATCCGATTCGATAGTGCACCAAGACATGATTGAATCTCAAAATCACTGCAAAAAACTAAAATAAATAAAAAAAAAATAAGTAAGAGGAACACGAAAATTAGGTATTCGTACATAAAAACCATCACAGATATCATTGGAATTCCTGCAACGGTGGTAGCATAACATTTATACTGTCACGAGCGTGAGAATACGCAAATAAATTGAAGATGAAAAAATTTACCCTAAAAACTATACTAGATAAAGGAAAATATAACTCGCACTCAACTCCGCGCCTTTATTTGAAATTCGTTTGAATCGAAATCCAAGCAGAGTATTTGCTGTATGTAGGAGAAAATAGTGTATACCAAAGAGTCTTATACGGCGGCGGAAGGAGGTGGCACAGCGGCGGTGACAATGAGTTTTGCACTTCTGCTTCCGTATATTTTTATGATTTCACCTTATTCTATTCGGATTAAGTACATTTTTTATAATTATTTGTTTTTTAAAATTTAAATCCTCCTAAGAGAAGGACTATAAATTCTTTTTGGTACCCATTAAAATTAAAAAGATAGTATTTTAAAAAATATTAATTAATTATGGATTAGTTTAATTATTTGTAATTAATCACAGTACCACGACAACACTAATTGTTCATGTGAAGTTAGATTTTAGGATTTCGAAATAGAATGAGCGGCTATACCAAATTCTAACTTTATCTTTAATATTTTCTTATCAATTAATTGATCCAGTCAAAAATTAATTTTTATTAAATAATAATAATAATCAAATTAATTCGACCCAATTAATTATTATAGAAAATATAATAAGATATAGATATCATATTAATTTTTATCGACTCCAATAAATATTAAATTATACGGTGTCCACTCAAATTATCGATGTAACATTCTATTATCATTAATTATTTTGCGCGTTTAAGATTCATAAATTAATTAATTAATCGAGCTTGGACAACTCAAGATTAATCAATATATTTATTAATGAGTAACCCGTTCAAACTAATTATTATATTGTATATAAAATAAATTCCAATCGAACGAGCTTCTTATATAATAAACTTTTCTGAACATCGTGAATCATGATTTAATCAATTCGGGGTTTACCGAGACGCGATTTTATACGATAAATAATCGAGTATTCCTCACTAAATCAATTACCAAAAAAGCTCTCACATATTTTATCAAATGTAACCACTTTTAGTGTGACGGAGGGAGACTATTTATAGTTGCAAAAGGCCAAGTCTCTCTAGACTGTGTTACTTTCTTTTGTGATCGTGGATCCACCACACAGTCTACGATTGTAGAAGACGAACTTATTTGCAATAAAATAACCATAAAAAATAAATTACAAATCAATGATGAAAATATTTATTCTCATTAAACAGAAATAAACTGTTATAACGTCTAAGCATAACACATGTTTTAAAGTATACAAACACTAACAAATACATTTTGCACTAGTTGCGGTCGAATAAACTTTGCATGAACATGACCAATTTTGATCATGCTCGTGTAATTTAAGTTAATCATATGCGCAATTTAATGCTAATAAAGTAAAGTTGCAAAAAAGTACTCTCTCTGTCCCATTTTATATTCACATGAGTCTATTATAATAATAAAGTAAGATATTTAAAATGGGATAGAAGTAATAATTACTATAATTTACTTAATTTTATTTAAGTAACTAATATTTATTTTTATTTTTTTTTTGAAGATAGACTACTACGGAGGACGGACTCAAAAAGAAATACTTCGTCTGTTCCACTAAATATCTCCTTGTTTGATCAAAAAATTTTTACAATTTTAATCAAAATAAGACATTCTATATACACATATACTCCACAAAATTTGTGATCCGCAAATAAAAGAATAGACCCAAAATAGTCATCTAAAATTTGACTTGATGTATTTAATTTCACCTATATTATATTTATCTTAATATCATTTATATAACTTTTGGCTTCGAAAACTTGCAAATTGGAGTAATTTATGATGATGTCTAAATTTCATAGTATTTATATATCAATAAAAAAAAAGTCTGCACATATTACACACTCCCTTAATGAATAGTAGTAGCAAAGTTAAAAATTCAATTAAATAGAGTATAAGACTTAGTGTTCCATCACTTTACGTTTTACAAATAAATTTATTATTTTAATGAATATTTATTTAAAATAAAAAATTTATTAAACTATGGTGAATCATAAGTAATATTTATTTAAAATTTTATTAAAAATAAATATTAAATATTAAAAATAAGAATATGTCCTATACAAATAAGATGAACTCATAATATTAAATATAAAATTAAAATAAAAAATATATATATCTATATATATATATATATATTAAAATATGAGACAATATAATGGACGAGTAAATAGAGTGAAATAGTAATAAATGAAAGAAGACAAATTAAGTTGTGCATAAAGAATATAGCAAGGTGGCTTAAATCTTAATAAATAGTAAAAGGAGGAGAAGAAGAAGGCACCATGGCTAGAAACGGTCTTAAGCCTTCCGTTACCATCTCTCTTTCATCTCCATATGATCTCCATCTCCATCTCCGCCATTATCGTTTCCTCCGATGCCACTCTCTCCCCAAATTTAATTAATTTCCCCTAACCTTTTATTTAATTTATTCACCAAAACTAACATGTGGCGGACTCCGGCGATCAATCTGCTGCAGCGGGCCCTCCTGAGGCCCGGCGCCACCCTCCGCGGGCCTTCCATAGGTCCGCGGCTAGCTCGGCGCTGCAGCGGCGGAGGTGAGAAAAAGAACGTTGAGAATCGGAAGGCGATAAGCTACGCGGAGGCGAAGCGGCTGATGCGATTGGCGAATGTGGAGGCGCTCAAGGAGAAGCTGGGGAAGGAGGAGAGGGAAGTTATGCCCTACGACGAGCTCATCAAAATCTGCACCGCCATGGGAGTCGTCAACTGCGCTGAAGACGCCGCCACCTTCGCACGAGTCCTCGACGACGCTGGCGTCGTTCTCCTCTTCCGCGATAAAGTCTACCTCCGCCCCGATAAGGTGCCGCACGCATTCCCTCTTTTTCATCACCTTCTTTCTCTCTCTTTATGTATGTTTGCGCGCGCCATTTTTATTTTTACTTGTGAATAAAATAAATAATGCCTTGGTGCATGTGTCGTGTGTGTGTGTTTCTATTGTTTTATTTACCTTTCTCTCCTTACAACAATCTAGAATTCTCGATTGATTTGGTAATGTATTTCATAGCATTAAATTAAACTCATTCGTTGGAAAAATAGATTAATACAAGGAAGGTAATACAATTTTTCTATGTTAAATACAAGTATGTTATAAATTATTTTGTCATTATAGGTCGAGTTTTTGAGAAATTTGTGTGTAGTTTATAGATTTCCACTAGATTAGCTAGTTTATAAAATATTCTCTCCACTTATTAAATATACCTATTTTTGTATTTTAGTTGGTTCACGTAAAATACGTATGCTTTTATTTTTAGCAAATATATCTCCTATATTAGACTAACCAACTTTTCTGTCACTTTAAACACGTATATAATTATAAATAGTATACCCACTCACAACACGCCTCAATTTATTCATTAAAATTTATATTGAATTCAAATGAATATATTTTTTATGTATGGGAAAGTACAATATTTTGCTTTTGCAAAGATTAAATGTGAAGTTAGTGATTCATCCAATGATAGTAAAAGTTGTCTGATTCATGTTGTCTGTGACTTGGTCATATAATTTAAATTTAATGACATGGCAATAAAAAAATTGATTAAAAGAGTGATCAAGATTGATGAATAATGCTTCTTTTGTATATACAACAATGGTTTAGGTAGTTGATATGGTGAGGAGGGCAGTTCCGTTGGCCCTCTTCCCGGAGAACGATCCGTGGAAGGACGAGCTAGAGAAGCTGCAGGCGAAGAAGGAAGAGATCGACTTGGTGGCACACAAGCAGGTGCGGCGCATCCTGTGGACGGGGCTGGGGCTGGCTGTGGTGCAGGTGGGGCTATTCTTCCGGTTAACTTTTTGGGAGTTCTCGTGGGACGTGATGGAACCCATCGCCTTCTTCACGACGTCGGCTGGGATCGTTATAGGCTACGCCTACTTCATGTTCACCTCGAGGGACCCCAGCTACCAGGACCTGCTCATGAGACTGTTCCTCTCGAGGCAGAGGAAGCTCATCAAGAGGCACAACTTTGATGTAGTGAGGTTCATTGAGCTGCAGAGGCAGCGGAGGATACCCGAGTACACGTGTGCATCCATCAAGAGGAGGATCGGGATAGACGTCGACCCAGATGATCTCTTGCATGGCCATTCATCTAATCAGAATTAACACCTCTGCTCCTCACCCTTCTATATATTCCTATTCTTGAGTGATTTGGTATGTGCATTTGCTTTCTTGTGCTTCTAATTCAACTGTGTAAATGTTGAAGGATATTCAATAACATCTCTTAATGTCTATGCTACCCTACATTCTTGATTGCATGTTTTCTAAGTTGTGGTCATAGACATAGTACATCATTTATGCACATATTCAAGAAAAGGTTGTTTTCAAACATATGCCACCAAATCAACAAGAAACAGAAATCTAATTTACTTACTAGGAACCGTTGTGATTCATTACATGATGTAATAAAGATTGTTCTTTTTAAATATTACGAACTCACCCTCAAGACTGTTTAGAAGGTTAATTACTGACTCTTCGCTTGATCCATTGAAATGCTCCAAAATGTCCGACACCAAAACCTGCATCTGATTAACGTCAATGGTTTGATTCCAGTACAAATAAACCTCTGTGAATGTCCATGGAAGGCTAAATACTTACGCCATCTTTGAAGTTCTTGAGCCATTCAAGTACAGAATCCTCAGTCGCTTCTACAGCAACAGACTGAACTGATTGCGGCTGATCAACTTTCTGGCGTTTCCTAGAGCAAGTTGAATCGTCTGCATTCTCCACGTCGAGCATGGGAGCTGTGCCCTCAGATTTTCCTACTGATTTGTCGTTTCTCGTGCTACCGGCTTCAGTTGGCATTCCCATCTCTTGCATTGCCAAGCACACCTTTATTTGGATGTAACTTACCTGAGAGTTACAAAACTCAGTCATACTTAGAGAAGTCGAAGATAGAATGTGCGTAGTATGTAACATGACTGCACCAGTATAGTACAGTCTAGTCCATACATACCTCTTCTGGCAATTCGTTTTTTATAGGTTTTAATTTCGTCCCCAGTCTTGTCGCGGCTTCCTGAATGGTGTTGCGCATCTCCTGCGTTAGTCCAAGCTCAAGACATAATCTGGCCCAGTCAATGGAACATCCCTCTCTTCCTGCTTCAAGAATATACTCCAAGATTGTTTCTTCTTTTATTGGAGCTGCTCTACTTGGATGGTTCTGAAAATTCTGGGATGTTAGCACAAAAAGAAAAAATTGTGATCTCTAAATCATGAAATTAGTATGTCCCTTCAAGAGATTTACAGCGATTTTTCGAGCCGTAAGACCATCTACTTGCCACATTTTCCAAGCTTCAAACTTTGCTGGTGTTAGTTTTTTATTCTTCTGAATTGTCACGAGCTTATTTGGTGTTGGAGGTTCTGCATTTGGCTCCGCATCCAAATGAAGAACCAGTTCTTGTGATAGCTGCCTAATGATTTGCAGCAAACGATCTCCATATGTTTTAAGAAAGTGCTGCAGACAAAATCAAAATTTTCACATTAGATAACTGTCCAGGAGAATTAAATCTTCGGAAGTTGAAGTAGAAGCACAACCAGTAAGAATCTATGGTGAAAGCCATAGCCCATCGTTTAACAGTATAAAACAATGGAGAACGCATAAAGTTTTTTAAACAAAAAACTCAGTCATCTGAATATGAACTTCCATTCTTTATTTGTTATTCCTTTTCTTTGCCTTATGTTATTTCTATCCCGAAATGTTTATATTCGTACAAAACCAAATTGAATTTCCAGCCATATCTGAAAAGTAAGATCGTGATGAAAGATATGAAACATCAGTTACTGTCTTAATTTAACAAACAATGATACCTGGTTTACACCATCAATATTTGCTAGCCTTGCTCTTGTCGAAGGCCTCATCAATGCAATCCTTCTTAATGTCTGATCACCACATAATGCATACCTGAAAGGTAAAAAAGATATATATACAGAAGAAAGCTTTCGATCATCACGAGATGTTTTATCTCAATAATAGAGCATTGTCAGTGTTTGAGGATTGTAAAGGGAGAAAAAGAACTTACGGAGCAGTTCCTTGTTCTTTTGCAATTTTCATTCTCTCTTCTAGAAGCATTTTGTAGAGCTTATCCTCAACCTAAACATGTAGGTAACAAGTATGAAGATGGTGGTGAAGCCAAGTTCATTTAGTCCAATTTCATGCAATGTGAAAAAACAAGAGAAAAATGCAAGCCCGAGTAAAGGACACATAGCCAAGAAGATAGAAGAACATAAACATTAAGATAACCGATAAGTACAAATGAGTGTTAATTAGCAATCAGAACACAAAGGGCAGAAGGTTGGAATAAGTGTGCTTCAGTGAGTAGCCATACCTGAGATAATCCATCAAACTCCTGACCCAAATTGTCAACAATCGCATTACCACTTGCATCATCACCCGCCAATTCTTGAGTCAATGTAAGATATAATGGAGGTTGATAATCAGGGTTGCAGGAATTCAAAAACTGATTTCCTTTAGGTCCAACCCTGGTACATCAAAGAAGACTTAATCATTACTGATGGAAGTTCACTGTGTATGCTGCTGGCTGCATATGTTGACACCCTTATGTAGATGACTGGACTATTGAATTGGAAATACAAATTTTAGCATGGCCTAGGGATCAACCAAATCAAGAAACTACTTAGCCGGGAGGTAATAATGATAATACTGGCAATTATTATGATTACAAGATTGTTCTTTTATCATGATTCATGAAAGTGTAGTAAAGATGCATACCTTACAGTTTTGTAAATATCTTTGAAGGTTTCAACCAAATAATCTGCACCAAATGTAGAACTGATGGTGAATTTCAAGTAGATAGCGCAAAAAGTATTCCAAAGTATAGACCATTCAACATCGTGTCCAATCAAATAATGCTAGCAATAAAGCAAAAATAAGAGAATAAAAAAGTTCAGTTTTGTGTTATGATCTGGGGCTAGAAAATACAGTGCATGCAAAAAAATCCCAAGAGTGCCATTGAGCACACATCAATTGTGAGGCAAATTTCCTATTAAATACCTTGTGAAATTAATTGCGAAGCTAGTGCCTTCCACCAATTAGCTGACATATCTTTTCCCAGGCCATGGAACGGAATCTTATCAAAATGAGCATCAAGAATTTTCTTGGACTGCAACCACAGATGAAGGTATAATTATAAAAAGAACATAAAACTGCACCATCTATCAATAAAACTACAAGAATACTTTTCCGGTGCACAGAAGGGTGGGTAGTAGGAATCTAAGGGAATGAAAAGTTATAGCTAATTCACACACTTTTGCATACCACCAAACAAAAGTTACTCTGTCTTCGAAAAAAAAATATCAACAAAAAAGATATTGAGGCACGTGAAACCAATGAGAGAAAACAGATCTTTTTAGAGTGATATGTGTAGCTTCATAAATGCTTGCAGTAGCTTATCAATTTATATAATCAGCGCAAAATCTTACTCTAGATCCACGAAGAACATCAATGGGTAAATTGAGACCCCAATGTCCCCCACATGATTGAATGCAAGCCATAAGAAGAAATGCCTCTCTTGACATGTCAATCTCTTTCTTTGAGCTGGTGCAATTGTCACATGTCCCTGCATGAAACATATTAAGCAGACACAAGTGTAACATTTACCATCTAACTCAAAATAATAACAGTTACATGAAACCATAAAGGACTACAAAGATTTCCTTTCTGTACATAAATTTTTAGAAAGACTATAAACTATGCAATCAGATGTAATGATCACTCAGACATAGTGCTTAATGCATTGTTCAAAGGTTTTTTTTTTCACTCTTGACAAATTTATTAATGTCTGAAACTATGGACGCAATATAAAACTGAGAAGATTACTTAATTTGTAGATTCAAAGGTCTGTATAACTGCAGAACTTATGCTAATTGTGGACCTCAGCTCTAACAGGAGGAATAAACTATTCAGGAGAATCAGGAATTATCAGTACAGAACAAGATATAAAAGAATGCACTTATGACAATATCTAGAAAATAAATAGTAACATAATTTCATACCACAGCCAGAAGATGTGTAATTCTCTCCAAAGTATTCTAAGAGAAACTTTCTTCTGCAAGTTGTCACCATGCAATAACGTTGTGCAGCTGCAAATGAATCCATTATTGCTTTTCTTTGGTCTGCCTGATTAATTATCACATGCATCAGAATCTTTCGCAGAAACAGTGTAGCAAAAAGATATTCGAAACAGAAAAGAATAAGGATGAGGAAGAGAACTGCATGTACATATGAAACTGTTAAAAGTTTTAAGACAAAGATACGTACTGTGCGTGCTTCAGAACAATAAAATTCACCCTTTCCAAAATCACTTCTTGTGTAATATAGCCGGCAGTATGAAGGAACTCCATCTCTACCGCAACGACCGCTTTCCTGATAATATGATTCCAAACTCTTTGGGCAGCCATAGTGTATCACATGTCTTATATCAGGCTTGTCGATTCCCATGCCAAAAGCTATAGTTGCAACCATAACATAAAACTCATCTCTGATAAAGCATCTGTAAGAATTATGATACATCACTTGTAATTTTATGAAAAGTATAATATAATATATTATTCAACATAATTAATTCCATTTAATGTGGAACAGGAACTCATTCTCCTCTTGCAAAAACTTAACCCATTTTATTAAATATTGTGCCACCATAAGCTACGCAAACTTTTGGCGGACTGAGGGAGTATTATAAACTGTGAGTGAGGAAGAACATACTATATGCTCAAAGTCTTCAGGTTAAACAAATGGAAAATTTTATATTAATCACATAAGCAGACAACAATCTGGTAAGAAAATAACTACAGTGTAACAGAATGTTTATACAGATATATACCTGTGGGAGTCTTCACGAGCTTTATTAGACATCTGTCCATGGTACATTCCGGCTTGAATCCTTGCTTCCTTAAGGGTTGCAAAGATCTGGAGAAGCCACAACAAATAATCAGCATCAGCCACTCCGACGCATAATATTAGGGCCAGAGGACTTCCTTTTTGGGCATAGAATACGGCTAACTTGTGCATACAAAACAAGATAGGAGTATATAATGAGAGGGAACCGGAGTACCTCTTCCACATCTTTGACAGTTGTACAGTATATAATACTCGACTCTGTTTTATCAACACACGTAGAGATTTCCGCCACAAGTTCGCTCAGAAAAGCACTGCCCCGGACAAAAGATTGGCAATTGTAGAAGAGATTGTGACGGTCGAATGAACCAATGGTTATATGAGGAGATTGCAACTTCAATGATTTTATGATATCATCACGAACCCTGCAAAATTTTTTTTTAGAAGCCATGCACAGAACCATGTAGAATATAGATAAATCACGATGGACAAGAATACGACAAATTTAATATTACTGAAGTAGATAAGATACAACTTCATAATGGATTTGCATTCACATGATCCCTGACAAAAGCTGTAATCTAGTTGATAATTTGCTTCGACAAATGAAAAACCAAGACAGCATGCTCACTGACAAGTTTTCCTACGACATGACACAATAATATAAAGTAAATGAATTTATTATGGACATACAAAACCTAAGTGTTAAAAGAATGATATACTATGAATACACTATGGTCTTGTTCATGAAATTTGTAACCTAGCAATCCAGTTTCTATGAGAAATTATCCAACGTATAAATCACAGACACCTTGTGTGATGATTTGTTAAGCAAATGGTGCCTAGTTTCCAGGGCAGAGGCATGCTATTACTGAATGCAGCACCATAGTAACTAAAAAGGCAACCACCAAAGCAGAATCCACAAACACAATACGCAAAATAAACTTTGTTGATCAAGGGAGCTTATCATTGGAGACCACGGTGTATGGATACAAAATAGATCTATACTTACTTCCCAGTAGCTGTTGCTGTCAATCCGACAAATGGAACATTTGAAAGAACATTACGCAGTTTGTCTAACTGTTTGTATTCCACCCTGTGTAGTAGACAAAGCTTTAAAAAATGATATGAATGTAATAGGCAAAGGATTGACATTATTATGATTTGAGTTTTGACATAACAGACAGCAGATAGGTTTGCAGCAGTTTCTACTAAAATATAACTGAACGTGTGAAATTGCATGTTGTACGATAATTGTTACTAAAAGCATGCTTCTCACATATAAAATGAAAAAGAAAAAAAGTTCCAAGGTTTCAAGATTCCAAAGAATCAAGTTTATCTTGATAAATACTGCTCCAATTAGGTCAGTAAACTACGAGAAAAGCCAAGTTTAGTTGAACTAAACATCCGTATGAGTCTTGAACTTGTGGACCCAAAGAAAGATTCATATATGAATAATTCAATACACTTTATAGAATAGATTGTGGAAACAAAAATGAGTTTAGAATTTAGATGACTGAGTTGGAAAGTAACATGAACCCACTGAATGACAAGTGACACTTTTGTGAAGTGAGCTCAAAAGTACACACCACTCACTGTGAACCCAAATAAATATGCTAGCAAGATAAATGGAAAAAGCAACAAAAGAGGCTTGCCCAATGACCCAATCAACCGCTCATTGTCTCATAAACAGCTACTTCTCTTTCCTACATTAATATGTTTGTATTGTATAACTATAAGGAAACAACAAGATCATTATAAGATCAACTGACCTGAAGTTGTGACCCCACTCTGATATGCAATGTGCTTCATCAACAGCTAATAAGGAAATTCCGTAACCTAGTAATCTTGACCAGAAACTGCAGTAGATCACCGTAGATCAGGAGAAAGGCCTTTCAATTGACTAAAAGAAAGGATAACTTATCAAGCAACTTAAAGAGTAAAAAGCAATAACCATTCAAATTTCAACTTAATGAAATACGAGTCAGAAAAAGGAAACGCTCAGAGTAGAAAAAACCTTGAGACACTTAAACAAGCAGCTCTATCAAGAACTCGCACCACGAGGTATATAAATATAGGTTCCTTAGAAAGGATGATACAGTAGAACCAATAAATTGGTTATACAACATTTCATGCAGTGAAATTCATGTGCAGAGTAATTATCATAAAATTCGAAGATACACCCAAATACACCCCAAAAGAGTAAAACACATGTTTTGCTCATTTCACCAACTTCATCAAATGATACGCACCTGCTCGGAAGCATGCATGCCTTCTCTGGAGTCATGTACAGAATGTCATATCCACCTCTTTCAGCATTAGTGTATGCATTCAAATCATTCTGAGCACTCGAAAGATACTCCGCTCGTATATCCCTTTGCTTCAATGCCATAACCTAATCACATAACACACTATAACTACATAAACCCAATTCTATAAAAATACTTGAAACTAGTGAGTGCATAAAATACAATTATAGGCTAAAACACATACCTGATCCTGCATTAAGGATATAAGCGGACTTATCACCACAGCAGTCTTTTTCGATATTAAAGGAGGCACCTGATAGCTTCATTATAGCAGTTCAATGACAAAAGTGTTCTCAAATCACATCATCAGTTATAAAAGTGGGCTGAGGTCGCAATGTCTAAAAAAATGGAGGAAAATTTAGAAAATTACCACAATGACTTGCCACTGCCCGTCGCCATTACCACTAAACAGTCGTTCCCTTCTAGAATATTCTCCACAATTTCCTTCTGGTACGGTCGGAATTTGGAGAACCCGAAAAATTTCTGCAACCAAATAATATCACAATGATAACCCTTAGGCACAGCGAACGGAAAAAAAAAAATGAAAACTAGTGGCGGCTTTCGTTCAATTCCAGAAAAAAAACAAAGTAAAGGAATATGCGACGAACTTTGAGAACGGACTCCATTACTGATAATTGTCTTCTTCAGTGAAACAACAGTCGCCGAAGACAGAGAGACCCTGTGTGTGTGCGAGTTTCCTTTTTACTGTTTTTTGGGAATTTTTTTCCCGCCGTTTTGTGAGCGAGTATTTTTGCTTTTTCTTTTTATAAGCAAAAAATAAAAAATATTTATTTAAAAATAAAAATAACCATTTAAAAATATTCATTTTTTATAATAACATGATGAAATTGATCATGTGTTCATGTTATTCAAATTTAAAATAACTTGAATAATATGATCACATGATGAAATTCATCATGTTTTTGTAAAAATAACATGATCACATGATGAAATTCATCATGTTATTGTAAAAAGTGGGTATTTTTTATCTTTTATTTTTAAGTGGGTATTTTTTATTTTTATTTTATAAAAGTGGGTAATTTTACCTATTAACCCTAATTTTTATACCTATTATTCTCCCTACAAAATTTTTAGGGGTAAATGCTAAAATACTCATTTTGATAATTAAAAAATAAAAAATACCCACTTAAAAATAAAAGATAAAAAATACCCATTTTGATAATTAAAAAATAAAAAATACCCACTTAAAAATAAAAGATAAAAAATACCCACTTTTTACAATAGCATGATGAAATTAATCATGTGTTCATGTTATTGTAAAAAGTAGGTATTTTTTATCTTTTATTTTTAAGTGAGTATTTTTTATAGAGGCAAAATATAAAATAGCCAAAAAAGATTATAAAAGACAAATAATAGCCACGAACGTAATAATAGTTAAATTCTAGCCATTTATAAATTTCTTGTACTAAAATACCATTGTAATTATATTTTATATTTTTGAGTATGAATAGTATGAATTGTATCGAATCCTACCATTCATACGTGATATTTAATTTTATTAAACTGTATGTACGTATGAATCGTATGAATTGTATCGAATCGTACCAGTCATACGTGATACTTAATTTTATTAAACTGTATGTACGTATGAATGAATATTATTCATACCTTTCATACCATTCGTACCATTCATACAATTATGTAGAAGGGTATTTATGATAATTCACATTCAAAATGGCTAGAATTTAAATAATATTATGTTTGTGGCTATTATTTGTCTTTTACTATCTTCCTTGATAGTTTGTATAATTAACTCTTTTTTATTTTTATTTTATAAAAGTGGATAATTTTACTTATTACCCCAAATTTTTATATATTTATATTTTTAATAATTATACTTGTAACATATTTATTTATCAATTAAATATTTAATTAAATATTTTATTATACAAAGTAAACAAATAACACAAAGCAATAAATGAATTCCCATAATGAAAATTAAGGAAAGTTAAGGGACCGATGTGAAATTATCCAGATAAAATGTAGCAGCAGCCTATTTTCCCACCAAAGCTCAAAACAGTGGACATCATCGCAGCAATGGCGTCTGCTTCAACGCTTAACCTCTCTTCTCTACAGGCCGCGCTTCCCTCCGCTCCTTCTATTTGCTTTCCAAACCGACACCCCTCTTCAAATATCAGGATCTCTCGGCCCAAACACGGCCCCAGCCCTATTAACTCCTATGTGGGTCTCGCTCCTTTGCTCCCCATTTTCTCTTCTCCAGGTACCGATTTATCGTCAAAAAGAATTAGTATGTTTATGCCATGTGCATGATTCCGATTGAATTGTGAATTGTAGATGGAATTAAGTTTTTTTTTTTTTGTGATTATATATATTTGAATGTGTTGGAGTAGCAAATGAATTGGGTGATGGTGAATGCGTTCGATTATAATTACATGAGAGAAACAATTGAGGAGATAATTTATCAGATATGTTAATAGAAAAAGGCCACCTTTTTGTGTTTCTAGGTGGCTTGCAGTATCTTGGGAAATTTTGGGTTTTAAGAATGCCAAAGCCTTCGTATTAGAGTCTAATGAGGAATTTTATACTGTTGAAGATGGTTTTTGGCTGCATTTAATTTTGTTACATTGTCGAATCGAATGAGTTGAAATGCATTATAAGAATTTGTTTCTTGTAAGCTTTTACTCATCTATGTTAAGTGTTGTTCTGCCTATTTCTCTTCAAGTAGAGTGTTTGTCTAGTGGTGGTTACTAATCTTGTCCATGAGCTTGCTATTACTATTGTGTTATTACTTATTACTTAACTCTAAATATAACTATCATTAGTAATGCAAGAGTTTCTGGCCCTTTCCTGATTTAAGTTTCTTTAGTTTTGGTTTTATACCTTTTTCAGTTTTGATAGTTATGGGTGTTCTTCATAGGTATTGTGTGTAAGCAGTACTCTTGGAATGCTCATGAATAGGATAAGTGTATGATTTGTTGTTGTTTCAACTTTCAAGTGTATTCACCAGTTCCATTTCTCTGCACTTAGAGGAGTATGGGTGTGAAATTGATGTTACAAATTGGAAGAAGTGATCTGTTCTTATCGTTTCCATGTTTATGGGACTATTGCTTCTATAGTTAGATATATCTTATCAATATTTGGTTTTCAGTTCTTTTGAAATTTGTGCTACCTCCTGCAATATGTTTGATAAAAGTATTGAATTGAATTCAATCATTTGGAATTAGACCTTGATTACAGAACAATGGTATTTCAACTTTACCAGTTTCCTGATCCAAGTCATGTTACTATAAGGTTTTTAGTCTTCATCCTCGTTCAATGTACTTCTGAACCATTGTAGATTCATTTGGTTTTGAGCACTGTCTACCTGTACTCGACAACGGTGGCCGTTTCTTCGCCATGAGACATGGGAGGAAGGTGCCAAAGCTAAACAGGCCTCCCGATCAGCGTAAGGCTCTTTTACGAGGCTTGACTACTCAGCTTCTCAAGTATGGTCGCATAAAGACCACGAGAGCCAGGGCTAGTGCAATGAGAAAGTATGTCGACAAGATGGTCACACTAGCTAAGGAAGGATCCCTGCACAAGAGAAGACAAGCCCTCGGTTTTGTCTACGAGAAGCAAATTGTTCATGCCTTATTCGCTGAAGTCGGGGAGAGATACGGGGACAGAGAAGGAGGGTATACTAGGATTATCAGAACCTTACCAAGGCGCGGGGATAATGCTCCTATGGCTTACATTGAGCTCGTCTAAGTTCAGATTAAGCTCGTGTTCTCTGACTTTGCTAGAGAGATTTTGTAGCAAAAACCTTCTTGCTTGTCCATATATGTAAGATCCGAGCTATTCTTTCCTCTTATCGATCATCGAATCAAGTACGACGTTTTCTTGCTTAGTTTTGACGAAGAAGGGCTGCTTTCTGTGGCTCCTTTGCAGACCATCTGCAGCAAATCCTCTTCAACCCTACCTCATTTCTTTCCTTCCCTTCCCTTCCCTTCACCAAAATAAATGAATCTAAGAGATATTAGTTGAGAAACATCGACTAACGGTACGAGAATCTGCAATGCAGGCTCCCGGACAAGGGGCTCGTTACTCGGGAGCTTGTCTCTTAGTTTAGATTGTTATGTAAATTGAGTGGTCAAGAAAGTTGATTGGTGGTTACAACAAACTCTTTTGTTATCAAAACCTTAATATAAATAAATGCTCATTGAGATATTCCAATAAATTTTGGAGTGCAAGTGTTCTTCAAACCTATCGAGGAATCAATAAGAATAGAGATTAAAAAAAGAAAACAAGAAGCAAAATTTTGATGGATGATCGAAAACTATATTAAATACTCAATTCCTTATATCTTTTTCTATTTTTCTCTGTCACAAAAAATTGTTCATTTTACTTTTTATTCGCAACAAAAGTGAGATCCTTCTTTCACTTATAACAATTCAACCAAGTTCTTAAAAAAATGTTGCACTAAAGAGCAAGTCTTTTATGGAGGGAGTAAGTGCGTGTTTTCTCATAGTCCATTGGGTACAAAATGTCAAGGGTTCAAATCCTATCATCCCTACCTATTACTACCCTTTTGAGCAGGAATTTTATATTCTACGATCCTTGCGTTCTCGGGCTTTATCCCGACAGAGGATTCTCTAACCGCGGATAAGGCGAAAACACTAGCATTCGATGCATCAATGAATGTGCTTGTGTGCTGCAGGTAGCTTTGATAAAAGCATCTATTTTGAATTCTATATCTAAATCTTATATAAATATATAGATTAGAACAACGAAATAGAGGGTTAATCCAAGGGAAGAATGCTCAAACAAGGAAAGCGTCCACTAAGTTTCTTCCTATTTTGTCATTTTAGTCTGTTCATTAAGTTTCTTTCCATTTTTTTTCTATTTTTGGCAACTACTTCTCCACTCATTACACTTACTTTAATGTGGTCCCATTATCCACTCACAATACATTAACATCCACTATGGGTGTGTGTTTGGGGGAAGTTGATGACTTTGAAGAGGTAGTGTCATAATGGAGTAATGTTTTGAGGTATCACAAAAGTGAAGGGTAGCAAAAATGCTACCTAGGTAGTAAAATGAATTTGGGTCCCACAAACTTTATTTGTTTCAAATTAGTGCCAAACTTTTGTATCTTTTCTTTTTATTTTCAATTAGTATTATGATTGTGAGACCATCAAATAATTAAATTTAAGATAGCACCATAGTGGAAAGAAATTGAGATAGTTAAAAAAGTTGAAAATTGATGATGTGTAGCACATTTGGCACACACTATGAGTAGCACTCTCTCATTATCCACTCACTACACGTCTTTACCAACCAAAGTCAACTCAATTTATTAAAACTCGTGTTGGATCAAAATGAGAAGAACATTGGTGGATGAGGGAATACATTTTTATACTCCATCCATGTATGAATAGTAGATTTTTTGGTGTTTCATCAAATAAAAAGTTTTGTGATGTTCATCAAATAAATTGATATAACATTTTGAATACTACTCGGTTCAGCTCAACTCGTTTAGAATATTATGGTGTTCGAGCTCGACTCGAACTTTTGATTCATTGTTCGAGCTCTGCTCGAAATATAATTATCAAGTTCGAGTTTGGCTCGTGGGATTCTTTCGAGCTTAGCTCGTTTGATGTTCATATTAATAGTTTTCAAGTTCAAACTTGAGCTAATAAAATTTTTTATTTTTAAAAAATTAGTTATGTTAGCTTAAGGCTCGACTAAATGCTCTATTGAAGGCTCGATAGAAGACTCGTGAACAAACAAACTCGAACATGTTCGTGACTAGCTCGGTTCGAGCTCGAGCTCGAAATCATGTTCGAACTCAGCTCGTTTACTATCAAATTGAACTATGAACGAACTGTATTTGAATCGAGTCTCAAATAACTCGCGAGTAGCTCTATTTGTTTACGGCCATAGAGATCGGATGAAGTAGTAAACTATTAACTCTTAAAAGAATTATTGTAATGTACTCGCAAATCCAAATTTTCACCATTTCTTCCTAATGTACTATAATGATGAAACTGAGACAAAACAATAAATTTTGAAATCTACGTCCTAATAAATAGCTACTTACTCTGTCCCATTTCAAACAATTAAACATGTGCATCAAAGCCAAAGATCCCACGTTAATCAATCGCAAAGATGCCAATAGCTACTTACTCTGTTGCAATTATTGGACTATATTAACATACGTCGCCCATACAAAATTTAGGAGTATTATTTATGTGGTATATGTTTATTTCACTTTTCAAAAAAGTGTCGCATATTCTGAAAAATTCAAGCATTCTTACAACCATGTCCCTATATTATGTACTTTATTTCCCACATTCCTAACACTTTAGGGATTAATAATTTGGTGTCGTTCTCGATTCAAACTAAAACAATTACAAGATCGGAATCGTCAATTTTTTAGAATCGATATTTTTTATTTTGGTATTGAAATCGATTTTATTTAATATCAAATTTTCAAGTATCGGTTCTAATTGAAACCGATCGGTTATAATCGGATAACCGAAAATTTAATATTTATTTGCTTTAAAAAACTTGTTCACTTAAATTATTAATTATATTTAATTTTAAATATAGTTTAATTACTTAACACTAAATTATTGTATGTTATTTTATTCTTTTGGTATACTTATTATATTTCTTTCATATTAGACATTATATTTAATATGCCTTTAAATATAAATCTATTTGCTTATGGATATTCTAATTAGATTTGATTTTATATTAGACATGAGTATGTGATATTATGTTTGTTAGTATTATATTTAGTCTATTTGTTTCGACATAAATTAATAATTTTTTTAATTAAATAATTTTTTGTACTTTTTAAATTAAATTTATTTATTTAAATATTTGTTGTGTTTAACTGTTTAATTAAATATATAAATATATTATTTGAAAAATTGAAAGTATAGACATGTCGAAAATTCCAATTGCTAGGTTGGTTTTATTTGGATAAAATTGTGAATTTGAAGGGCAAAAAAAATAAAAAGTTAAGTATTTTAATGTTATATTAAAATTGTAGGATATGAATAAAAAAAATGGGAAATTATGTATTTTTAATTTTTATGAAATTGTTTTTTTCTAAAATGGTGCGTGTAATGTTTGGACCATTTGGTGATCTCGATTTTGTTTGAACTAGTTGGAATACTCGAAAATGAAATAACCAATAAAAAATAGATAATAGGGTATTTTTTGTTCCAATTGGTACTAATTGGACCATAATCATAGAACCGAACAAGTAACTCAGATAACCAATTACCCAATCACGACTATAATCAATACAAGTATTTTGGCTATTTTGGGTTAGGTACCCGAATTTTTTATTTTGGATACCCGGAACTGAACTAGCACCCCTACCTACACTCTGTACATGAGGCTCACTTGGACATAAGATTCAATTTGCTAAAATATCTCAGTCTGTTATTGACAGTGATAACAATTTTGTCTGGCGTAACTCGACCCGATCCAAGCCCTAGACGAGTACTTGAGCTCGACTAGTATATAGATATTAGGTAAACTCGACCGTATTTGAATCTACAACAAGATGTTTTTGAGGTCTAGTTCACATTATCATTAAGATAATGGAGTTCATTTAATGACAACTTATTAAATACCAATAAAAAAAATCTATCTAATAAAACAACTTGTTAAAATATTGCAATGTGCATAAAATATAAAGAGCTGAAGTCGAGTCAAAACTCGATGATTGCGTCTCCAATCGAACTCAATCACGAAGGTTAAAACTCAAGCTCATTTACATAACAAAACGAACTGAATTCGAGCACGCTATTATCCACTTAGCTCGGCTCGAGTTATTCACACCTTTAGGTTAAACGTGTTTTACAAGTAAATGTTACTCCATTAAAACCGACACATCTCTTAAGAAATTAGTTTGACTTGTGCGAATTGTATATTAAGTATAATTTGTATCCCGTTTAATTTCTTAATTTTAATTTAGCGTGCATTGAGTGATGAAGTCCACTCTACAAAAATGGAAACATAAAATAAAATAATCCATAAATAAATAATATTGTCTATAAATGGAGTAAAATTTAATTTGGGATCCGGTCTTCAAAGAGGACCACAACAAGATCCAAATCTTTGCTAGACCATTTCCAAGAAACTCCCCTTCTCCCATTTATTACACATATAAATATAGCAAAAATAGAAGATAGTAGTTAAGCCATTTATTACATTACAAACATTGAGAAAACAACAGCAGCAACGACATACAAACTCATCGACATTATATAATGTAGATGAATACGACAATTTAATTAAACCCTTAATTATTTCCAATCATCATTACAATGAAATCACAACTCTTTAATCGATAGATTAACTCCAAAGCGTGGCTCAGCAACCAAATTAAGCGTAGGAGAATGAACGTACTTAGGCGACAAAGTGAAAGAGAAGTTGGATAATATTAAGGAGATCACCATCTTAAGCTCTGTCTGAGCCAAATGTTGGCCTATACATGACCGCGGTCCGAACCCGAACGGTAAGTACAAGTGGGGGAGCTTGCACGCTCCCGCGATCCCGTTAGCGAATCTATCAGGATTAAATTCATACGAGTCCGATCCCCAGTTGTTGGGATCGGTATGCAAGGTAGTGACTAGGATCCACAAGTTCATGCCCTTGGTCACGTTTAGGTTTCCAAACTTCATGTCCTTGAAGGCCTCCCTCGACACCACCGACACCGGTGGATAAAGACGTAACGTCTCGTTGATAGCCATCCCCAACTATCAACGCCAACGCCAAGATTTTACTTAATTATAAGAAACGAAAACACGTACACTTCAACATATGATGTTCTATTACCTAATATTGTGACATCTTTCATTATTTTAATAAATATATAAGTGACATGTGTTATAATTAGAGCTACCAAAATGGGCCCCAACCGACCTGGTCTTATCCACTCACCCGATTTTTGAGAGGTTTGGGCCAAGATAATTAAGGTCCAATTGAATTTCGGACCGCCCAAATCGATGAGAAACCCTACAAATTTGGGCCGGCCAATCCGCCTATGAAATTTTATGCTACAAATAGTATTTTAAGCTTGGTTGAGTAATATATTCTGACAATATTGATTTTCGGGCCAGCCCAATCCAGTTCACTTTCCACAAAAAGCCCGGTGGGTTTGGGCCGGATTTGTCCGACCTGATCTTTTACCCGCTCTAGTCTTAATTAATGATTTACTAAGATTTTACTTTTTAGTATGTGTTTTTCTTTTATACACAATTAATCTAGAACAATATTTGTGTCACATGTGACTTTTGTATTAGTGCATTAGGAAATGTTATTCAAGTAGTGTCTATGTCCTACTATTTATGTCCTACTTTGACCAAACAACTTTTTACAGTATTGATCAAAAGTAGAACATAAATAGCGAGAGGGAGAGAATATATACGTAGAGAGAAAGTATACCAGTTTCATTTTCTTGATTGCCTCGTAATCGGGGATTTGGCCCTTGGTGACGTGGACGACCTCGTCGCGGATCCAATGCTGCCACTTAGGATTGGAAGCCAGCAGCATGAGACACCATGCAGCGGTGACGGCGGCAGTCTCGTACCCAGCCAAGTATATGTTCTTGCAGTTGTCGACAACGAACCGGTCGATCTCGTTCTTGCTAAGGCCACTGTTTCTGGCTCCTTCAAGGACCATCTGAAGCAAATCCTTCTTGAACCCTCCCTCGTCCCTTTCCTTCACCACGTCTAAGATTAGCATCTTGATCTCCTTCTCTAGCGCCCACGCCTCCCGATTGTTCTTCGTAGGCAAATGCCTGCAAATTCATATTATTATATTGGTGTCTGTTATTTGTCTTTTATAGTCTTAAACGACTGTTTTGTAATAGTATTCAAAATTTGACCTCATGCCGGGAATCTCTGTAGCTAGTGATTTCTTGGAGGAGACTTCCTGAAGGGCTCGGAGTCTAGAGAAAATCTCTTCTCCTTTGGAATAATTGCTACTAAAACAAGCTTTGGATATTACATCACCAGAGAAGCTTCTCAGGTATTGATCAACCTTAATATCTGCTAATCCACCACCTTCTTCGACTAACTTCTTCCATGATTCCACCAACGCCACAGAAGAGTCTTGCATCAATTCAACCATCCCCTGCACGTGTCAAATTGTGATCAACCATCAAATTTAATTTGGTGAAAGTAGTTAATAGTTATATAATATGTCTAGATTTGGACATTATATTAATTTTATACCTTAACTTTGTCGATGTAGAGCTCGGGTGCAAGGATCTTCCACTGCTGGTGCCATTGTGGCCCGTTCGAGGTGAGGATCCCTCGCCCGAGCAACGGGCCTCTCTGTTCCGCCTGGTATGTTGGCTTCCCCAGCTCGAACAACGTGCATGTTGTGATTTCCCTCACCACCTCGGGTTGGGTCACGTGCACGATCTGCGTGCTGCCGATGGAGAACACGAATACGTCTCCTGCCAAACAAAACAAATAACTTCTTGCTATCATTATCAGCTGAGATCTTCTTATTTATGATTTACTCTGACCAAAATTGTGAAGATTTGTAATTTTTTGGTCAAAATAAACTAAAAATAATGCATTTTTGGTTAAACTAGGCGATGGTTTCCGATTATTTAACTGAAATTGTGAAATGTTTTTAGTCAAAATAAACAAAAAATAATGCATTTAATTAGAACAAGCTAGAAATAATGCAATTTTAGTTAAAATAAAGTGATTATTTCTAACTTGTTTGACGGAAAGTGTGAGAGTTTTTTTTTTTTTTTTATTAAAGTAGGCAAACAATAATCATTTCACCAAAACACCTCAGAAATAATATATTTTTAGTGAAAGTAGGTGATTATTCACGATATCTTATTGAAATTGTAGGAATTTTTTGATTAAAATAGTTTTAAAGAAAACATTTGATCAAAACAAGCGTACCATATTGCTTCCTCCATTCTTCCACGAAGGGAAGCAGTGCGGCTCCGCAGTTGTGGGAGGCCGGAGGGCCGGGGATGGCGGGTGAAGCCGTGGCCGCAGCTCTTACCTTCTTTATCTCCGGTATGTTTCCGAGAAGAAAAGTCGGGGGTGGGCCCGACAAGCCTTGGCTGCGCATGGCATAGCGCAGCTTACGAGGCTGCGCCACCACCGCATTATACAGCCGGAAAAGCAGATGTAGAGCGGCAACCACCATCACTGACACGAAGAGTTTCACTATAAAAGGGGTCGCCATTGCTTATGCTGCGTTTGCTATTAGGCCTACACCAAGCTCCTCATATAGGGAAAAATTAGCTTCAATTTCTTTTTTTTAACATATAAAAAAATAGTGTAACCTAGACATTAAACTAGACAAAAAGATCATTTTAATTACTTACTCCCTTCACAAATTTATTACATATTTTGTTATTTTTGTACGTTTATAAATTTGTTATAATATGATGAATCATAATAAACACAACAAGTCAAATTATTTTATTACGACGCGCAGAGTCATATCAAAGTTTTTTATAATATGATGAATCATAATAAATAATTATTTAAAAAATTATTTTTTAAATTTTTACTCTATTTTTAAATGTATATATGAACCCTAAAAAATCACTTAAAAGTGACATTAAATATTTAAAAAAACATGCATTCTATTTTGGTGGGATGAACCTTTGCACAAAAGGTATTATAGCTATCTACTTTGGTTTCAATATATTTACTCAGGATTTCTTCAATCATCTACCGAAATAGAGATGATCAGACTATATATCTACTTATTATTAACGAACTTCACAATTGAGAAAGATAAAAGTAGTAAAAGTAGTTCATCATTCATAAAAATAGTAAAAGTAGTTCCTCATTTATAAAAGCATGCACTTTAAGTAGTGTGCTACGTTCGCCTAGGGTATGAAATTAATGTCTAAGATCAAAAGTTTCGATTTCGAGTAGGATGTATACAAATGAGATTTAGTATCCATTTTTGTATCTCATACATCATATTAACAACTAAAAATTTAATTTATTCTCATCGCGGATATGAAAACATTAATGATAAACAATTCTTTATGATGCAGATTATCCAAAATTACTCGTGATTGAGTTAGTTCAAAATTATCTAAAATTAAATTTTGTCATAAAAATGAAGTCAATACTCATTAATCAAGACTAATCCTACATGACAATATCAACTACTATTACGAGATTAAATATTTATAGGACCGCTTTACTACCCGCGGTTGACGCAATTTAACATGTTCACGACTGATGTGACATTACCACGTTAGCATACAAGTTACTATAATTTTAACTTTTATTATTTTTATTATTTTGTATTGAATAGTATTAAATTATATTATAACCAATAAACCCTCGTTGCAGGCCCGACTCATAATAAGTTCTCTAGGTCAGAGTCCAAAATATTTTTAACTATTTTATTTTTTATTTTAAAAAAAAACTTTTATTTCTTTATATCTTTCTTACCACTTTTTTTTTTCTTCTTTTTTTCATTTTTTTATAAAAAATTTAAACATTAATATAACACTCAAGATAACATAATATTATTTTTTTTAACTAATATTTTTGAAAAAATTTAAAGATCTAATTTTATAAGTAGCACGGGACCTTAATATTGATTGAGATCGTGGGCCTACCTAATTGGAAAGAGAGACTTAATAATTTTTATTAATAATTTAATATTTATATACGAAACATGTCAAATCATTGATGAACATATCCCTGATGAACGGGTGACCATTTTGGTAAATATAACTAATATTAAACTGCAACCACCAAATACATATGATGACACTTAGTAATATATATGATTCACACAATTTATAGTGTTGACAACATAAATGCACCATATAACTAAATGAGTTAAGTAGCCAATAGAACTCTAATGTTTATATTTTTAGGGGGCGTTTGGTTTAGTGGATGAAATAAATTAGATTGATAAGATAAAAAATAATTAGATTATTTGGATTATATAATCATATGTTTAATTTGATTGATTATAATGTTTGATAAATTATTTGATTATGACTAACATATATAATAATACCTAAATCGCCCTTTCTAGAGATATGTGGGGTGTATGTTTACTTGTATTTTTGTAAATTATAAAATTGATTAGGATAATTTTGTAAATTTGCATTTTGGAATGATGCTTGATTAATAATCAAGCCTAATCAAGACAAGATTGAGTTGATTAATAATCAAGGAATTCCTTGATTATATGGGGGTCGGATAATCTATCAAACACTTGATTATGTTTGATTATTTTATCAATCACACCTAATCAAGGCTAATCTGTCACAACTAATGTTCAATAGTTGTAGCAAAATTTTATTATTTTTTAAAGGTTTTTTAAGTTTAGTAATTTAAGGGAAAAATAACAAAATTAACATTAATGATCAATACTATTCAAACTTTTACGAACGAATTATATTTAATTAACATATTAAAATTATGAAAAATATGTATTTATCATAATCCAATAGTTCAAGCTACTAATAATTTAAATATCTTTGTTATTTTGTAAAGATTTTAACTTGCACATATAATCATTTTATTTTAGTTTATCCTATATAATTTTGGAATTAATTATAGAGAATAGTCATACAAGATAGTAAGATAAATATTAACCACCAATATAATAGTATAATAAATTCTAGCCATTTTTTAATTTTTGGGACAAAAATATCCTTTTAAATATATCCCCCCATTATAGGTATGAATGATATGATTTTAATGATTCATACAATTCATACGTGATTTGCATGAATAATACTATATATGTATGAATTGTATGAATCATACCTAACAATGTAGATTCATACTCAAAATGCTAAAAAACGGAAAAATCGTTGGTTAAAGATATTTCACCACCACCAATACCACTATCAAAATTTATTTCACAACCAAAATCGAAACCACACCAATAATCAACACACCACTAACAACAACAAATCATCAAAATCAAAAATCAAACTACAACAACAAAAAAAAAATAATTCAAACAAATAATGTTTACATATGTGTATGAATGGTATGGTTTTAGTGATTCATACCATTCACACGTAATTTGTATAAATATTACTACATATGTATGAAGAGTATGCATCAAACCTAGCAAGCGAGATTCATACTCAGATTGTTAAAAAACGAAAAATTTGTCAATTAAGCTTACAGACGTATTTATGACAATTTGCAATAAAAATGGCTAGAATTTATATAATATTATGTTGGTGACTACTATTTATCTTTTACTATCTTATTTGACTATTTTATATTTTGCCTCATAATTTTGCATAGACATGAAAGATAAAGATTTATGATTAATTTAAAGCAAAAAATATATATATAACATTTTCAAAATAAACATTATATGAACTATATTATTTAAAAACACATGTTGTGCAAAGAAAATATCATTAAGATATTTTTATTGTGTACATTAACATATAATATTCGTTATACTTTTATCTGCAGACAAATTTATTTTTGAGAAAATAATAAGTTATATATATACACATATATATTAATTGTATTAACTAACTAATAAATATAATAAATCATATATTAAAGATGTTTAAAATTATAAAATATTATTATATTTGTATAATAATAAAAAAAATATTAATTAAATTAAGAAACAAAAAGAACCCTAATGTTTACATTTCTAGAGCAATTGCAACCCTAAAATTAGGGTCCAAATATGTCAATGTTACAATTATTAGAAGTTAGGGTTGTGATAGCACCAATCCAACTTTGAGGTCTAAATTAGTTATTGAGGACAAATGTTAGAGTTCTATTTACTACTTAATTAACTCACTATAAAAATACCAATAGGTGCTCAAAAAACAGGATCCTCATTGGAATGTTCTAAGGGGGTAATAATCTACTAAATTACTCCACTTTTTCATGGAAGTTCTTTATATTTTGTCATTTCAATCCATTCACAAAAGAACTTTGTAGTTTAAATTTTCCATTTATAATAAAAGGGCTCACTCCACTCAATACACTCTCAACTCTATTAAAAATAATAAAACAATTGAGAATTCCACTTAATATACACAATCACTTAAAAATAATAAATTGGATCTCAAACACCACTCACTACACACTCTTATACAAAATCAAAATATATTATTAGAATTCGCGTCAAATCATAATAACAAGATTTTTCTTAAAAGAAGGTAATAGTACTGACGGATGAACTACTAAATAGGATAGGACCCTTAGAGCATGTACAATGGGAGGGTGCTTGTTTAGGTGGCAAATTTTAGCACCCTCCCTTAAATTTGCATGCTATTGGAGATCCCCTATTTTAGAACCCAGGTTCTTACCTTTTTTTTTTTCTTTTAATCTTTTAATGATTTTTATAATACTTTAATATATATATATTTCTTTTACAGTTTTATTTGTTTTTTTGTTTAATTTTATAAATTGATTGATTTAATTATGCATTTAAGATGAACATATCTATTGATTGAGTTAATTTGTGTTAAATATTTTTATTAAACAATATAAATGTGATTAGTATATGTTGGAACATGTTTTAAATTATTGCATGAACAAAGAGTAATTTTAAAACAAAATCTGGTTGAGCATTAACAAAATATGGTCGTGTCTTGAAAAATATTTTTTATTCACGACCAAATTTTATAATTACACGATAAGATTATGGATTTTTTTTAAATGCGAGGTTTTATTTATTCTTTTAGTGTAATATTATAATTTTATTGATTTAATTATGCATTGATTGAGTTAATTATCCTATGTAATAATGTAAAAAGATTAAAAAAAAAATTGTTTGAGTGCACTAAAATTGCACTACATCTTTAGTTAATTCCCCTATGATTGCCAATAATAGAATCGGTGCTCATATTGTACCAAGATTTTACCAGAAGAATGTCATCATCGTGCGTCCAAGTAATTTTTGTCTCTTTTAACGATGCAGTGGATTTACCAACTTTCTCAATAATAACATCATCATCATCAACAACAATTGAAATTTGTGAACAATGCGGATGAAATTAAAAATACATTAATTTAAAATAAATAAATTATCATTGACTCAATCGTATCTGAATCTCTGAAAATGTGAAAACCTCTTTAATAGATAATTTTTTTAATATGATACAATGTGCATAATATATAAAGAGTTGAAGTCGAGTCAAATCAAAACTCAATGATTGTGCCTTCAATAGAACTCAATCATGAAGATTAAAACTAAAACTCATTTACATATCAAAACGAGTTGAATTCGAGCGGACAATTATTCACTTAGTTCACTCTGACTTATTCACACCCCTAGGTTAATCATGTTTTATAAATAAATGTTACCTCGTTTAGAACAGTCACATCTCTTAATAAATTAATTTGATATGTGCAAATTGTATATTGAGTATAATTTGTATCCCATTTAATTTCTTAATTTTAATTTAATTGTGTATACTGAGTGGCGGACTCCACCAACAGAAATGGATAAAATAATCCATAAATAATATTTGATATAACTAAAAAGGAGTTCAATTTAATTTTGGATCCACTCTTGACCCAACAACCCAACAAGATCCAAATCTTTGCTAGACCATTTCCAAGAAACTACCATTCTCCCATTTATTACACATACAAATATAGCAAAAATAGAAGATACTAGTAGGTAAGCCATTTATTACATGATAAACATTGAGAAAACAACAGCAACAACAGCAGCAGGAGAAACAATAAGAACGACTTACAAACTTGATCGACATTACGAGAACTGGTCCCTTAATTATTTCCAATCATTACAATGAAATTAATCACAACTCTTTAATCGATAGCTTAACTCCGAAGCGTGGCTCGGCAACCAAATTAAGCGTAGGAGAATGAACGTACTTAGGCGACAAAGTGAAAGAGAAGTTGGATAATATTAAGGAAATCACCATCTTAAGCTCTGTATGAGCCAAATTTTGGCCTATACATGTCCTCGGTCCGAACCCGAACGGCATGTACAAGTGGGGGAGCTTGCACGCTCGGTCCGAAACCACCGTCACCGGTCGTTGATAGCCATCCCCAACTATTAATGCCAAATTTATTAGAAACCCGACAAGTTCGGGTCGGCCCGATCTGCCCATCAAATTTTATGCTACAAATAGCATTTCATGCTTGTTTGAGTTATAATATTTTATGGTCCCATTGATTTTGCGTCCGGTCCAACCTGGTCCAGTTCCCATGAAAAGTCTGGTGGACTTGGGCCGGATCAGCCCGACCCGATGTTTTGCCAACTCTAGTTATAAACTTATAATTAAAGGTTTAATATTTAATATATGTTTTCCTTTTATACACCATTAATTTTGAACTATATTTGTGTCAGCCTGTCATGTATAGTCTGGTATTAATGTATAGAAAATGTTATTCACGTATATACATAAGAGAAAGTATACCAATTTCATTTTCTTGATTGCCTCGTAATCAGGGAGTTGGCCCTTGGTGACGTGGACGACCTCGTCGCGGATCCGTAGCTGCCACTTAGGATTGGAAGCCAGCAACATGAGGCACCATGCAGCGGGGACGGGTGGTCTCGAACCCGGCCAAGTATATGTTCTTGCAGTTGTCGACGATGAACCGGTCGATCTCGTTCTTGCTAAGGTCACTGTTTCTGGCTCCTTCAAGGACCATCTGAAGTAAATCCTGTTGGAAATATGTGGAATATTTGGGAAGGAAAAAAGAAATAATATTATGGGAATAATAAAGAATGAAGATTACAGTAGCTATTAAACTTGCAAAATCTATTTTATTAAGGAATATAATAAAATAGAATAAATCTGGAAATATGTTGTAGCCGAGTCGAGGAAAGATCCTCTTTCCGCAAGACAATATTACGCCCCGGTAGTGCTCTCGGTAAGGCGTAGATGTCTCCAAAGATAAAACGGCTTTCGTCTCCTTGATAGCAGCACCGCAAATCAACGAGCTCCGGCGAACTAGAAAAAGTTGAGGACAAAACTTCTTCTAAATGCTTGAAGAAGATGAATGCAGCAAAATGCTTGTATGAGAGTTGTTTTAATGTATGCGTGTATGATATGTTGTGTGTCTAAGTATCTCTCAAGAAGTCTCACCCAAATTAAGTCAATGGACGTTACAGGAGTTACACAAATTAGTGGTAATTAATTATAATTAAACCACCTAATTTGGACATACATATGTCCACATTCATCACAGATCGATCACTAGATTGATCTCAACAGATTGATCACAAGATCAACTCAAGGAGATTGATTTCACAGCAGAACATGTCCCGGGATAGATCGATCGGGACAAATCGTTGGGCAGGTCGTGGCGCAGGCCATGACACAAGCTGTCTGGGACAGGCCATGGCACAGGCTGTCTGGCACAGGCCAGACCACCAGATCATGGGCCAGATCAAGACCAGATCATCTGTTGGTCTGCTGGGCCAGATCATGGCACAGATGGTCCGGGACAGACCGCCAGCAAAAATAAGCCCAAGTATAGCAGGCTGGCACGTGCCAGCCCAACCCATCTGGTCTTTAACCCATCTTTTGTCAAACCATAAGGTTCTTAACCTCCTTATATACAAGATGAAAGTTGGTTTTATAACCAATGTGGGATGGAGTTTCTCTTCACTCTTAGTTCTCAAACACATAACTCCATGCTTCAAGTGACTAACTTTAAACCTTTATTTCTCACTTACCGGGAATCGGTTTAGAGAAAATAAATATACTACGATCATCTACTCGGAACGTAGATCGATCTTACGTCATTTAATTTCCTTAGAATTAAATGCTTCTTCACTTAAAACTTAGTCAAACTTCATTGAACACAATAAATATATAACAAATATATATTTATTATTTAAGGCACGATTCCTACAAATCCTTCTTGAACCCTCCCTCCTCTCTTTCCTTCACCACCTCTAAGATTAGCATCTTGATCTCCTTCTCTAGAGCCTCTCGATTGTTCTTCGTAGGCATATGCCAGCAAATTCATATTGTTATGTTGGTAGCTATTATTTGTTTTTTATAATCTTGATTGATATTGACTCGTATTTTAAGATGAAATAGTATTCAAAATTAGACATCATGCCTGGGATCTCTGTAACTAGTGATTTCTTGGTGGAGACTTCCTGAAGGGCTCCTAGTTTAGAGAAAATCTCTTCTCCTTTGGAATAACTGCTACTAAAACAAGTTTGGATATTACATCAGCAGAGAATGTTTTCAGATACTGATCAACCTTAATATCTGCTAATCCACCACCTTCTTCCACTAACTTCTTCCATGATTCCACCAACGCCATAGAAGAGTCTTGCATCAATTCAATCATTCCCTTCACGTGTCAAATTGTGATCAACCATCAACTTTATTTTGGTGAAAGTAGTTAATATTTATATATATATATATATGTCTAGATTTGGACATTATATTAAATTTTTTTACTTTAACTTTGTCCATATAGAGCTCGGGTGCAAGGATCTTCCACTGCTGGTGCCACTAGGGCCCGTTCGAGGTGATGATCCCTCGACCGAGCAACGGGCCTCTCTATTCCGCCTGGTACGTCGGCTTCTCGAGATCGAACAAAGTGCATGTCGTGATATCCCTCACAATCTCGGTTTGGATCACGTGTACAATCTGCATGCTGCCGATGGAGAACACGAATATGTCTCCTGCCAAACAAAATCAACAACTTCTTGTTGTCATTATCTGTTGAGATCCTTTTAGATTCAAAATCGTGAACACTTCGTGTTAGTGCAGCAACTTATTTGAGTAACGTTAATGGCAAAAGATCTCTTTGTAACTGGAACTCGATTTGTATGAACGTAAAGAAAAATACTCAAGGGTTTACGTGGTTCAGCCGAAGCCTACATCCACGGAAGAACAAGAAACTAAACTTTCAATATATGAGAATGGTTACAGATTACAGTGATGGAATCAAACTATCAAGAGTATCAACACTAGAACAAGTGTACACTCACTCAATCCCAACCTCACAAAACTCTCTTGTTTCCCAAGAACGTAACCCACTCTCTATATGGTTTTTCATCAACTGAATCAGCTTACAACAAAATGTATATATATACCGATCAATCCAAAGTGTAACTCCAACAGCTAGAAGCTTCCTCATGCAGTAACCATAACTGTGCAACTGCTGCATCCCGATTGGTTACACATAACCAACCCTTCTTCTATTCTTGCTGATACATCCCAGCTGTGATCTCAATTTGCTGTCAAAGCCCTTTAAGCAATGAACCATTCATGTTGTAGTCACAACCAACAGTCTCCACCTTGACTACAAATGAAAAATAACAAGTAACAACAATCCTTGCTCTTCTACACAGCTCTTTTCCAGAGCTAACATCCTCAGCTTTAAGCCAAGGAATATTCAGGTATCATGCTAATAAGATCGAGACAATACCTAAATTTTTCTGTAGTAATGCCTTTGTCAACATATCAGCCACATTATGATCAGTTGACACCTTTTCCATCTTTACGACACCCTTACTAACTTCATCTCTCACAAAATGATATTTAACATCAATGTGCTTTGATCTTTCATGAAAGACTTGATGCTTGGCAAGGTGGATAGCACTTTGGTTATCATACTTAATAACCACAGCGCCTTGATCTACACCAAAATCACCAAGTATCCCCTTTAACCAGATTCCTTCCTTTACAGCTTCAGTCATAGCAAGAAATTCTGCCTCTGTGGTTGAAAGAGCAACCACTGGCTGAAGTAAAGACCTCCAACTGACTGCAACATTGAACAAAGTAAAGACATACCCGGTTTGTGACTTCCTTGAATCAAGGTTGGCAGCGTAGTCGGAGTCCACATATCCAACAAGTGGACTTCCTGAAAACTGATCATCCCTTTTGAACAATATTCCATGTCCAACCGTTCCTTTCAAGTATCTCAATACCCACTTCATAGCATCCCAATGGTATCTCCCAGGATCTCCCATGTATCTACTAATTATACTTATGGAATGTGACAAGTCAGGTCTTGTACATACCATAGTGTACATCACACTTCCAACTGCATTTGCATAAGGTACCTTTGCCATTTCATTTCTTTCCAAAAGTGTTTTGGGCTTGTGTTGTTCAGAGAGTTTAAAGCTTTGGGCTAATGGAACACTTACTTGCTTGGACTCATGCATCCTGAATTTCTTCAAAACTTTCTGAACATAGCCTTTCTGGAATAAGAACAACTCCCCAGCCTTTCTATCCCGTTTGATATCCATTCCTAATATTAATTTCGCATCTCCAAGATCCTTCATCTCAAAGCCATCTCTGAGTTGTCCCTTTAACCTCAGAATTTCAGACTTATCTTTACTCCTTTCCTCTCATTTAAAATGAGATTTTTTTTATACGGTAATCAAAAAGTGTGTGTTTAGAGTTGAAAAATAGTATAAAATAATAATAATAATAATAATAATAATAATAATATATACTCATCTATATATATATAAAACAGGAAGCATTCCAATTGAAATTTGGCAAATTTTGTAAATAACTTCAATTTCAATGCAAATATAATACTACAACTATTAAATTTAAAAATAAATCTTAACAAGATTCGATCTCTATATCTTTCATAAGGAAGACTATATTGTGAACCAACAAAGCAACAAGATAACTTGAGCATTGAATAAATCATAATATACATGTACAACTGAATCTGGTTTATGTTTAGCGTTTACCTTATTAATTTTTAAAACTTTATAGATTATTTTCTCTCTCCTATAACACATTTCTTCTAAAATTATTTATTTTCTTCGTAAAAATATTTGTAATATTATGCATATTAAATATTAAATTAAAGATCTCGACAATACATTTAATTTGATATATGTTATATAAAATATAAATTTAATATAAAAAATTATAACACATTAGTAAATTGAAAATAATTATATGTATACATATTCTTATACATATAATATATTTTACTAAATTATAATGTTCCTAATTATAAAGTTGAATACTCTTTATAATATGTTTTAATATTATGCATGAAGATAAATTAGACATAGTGTCTCAATCTATTTTTACTATAAAATTTCAATGTTATCTAATATGTTTTCCTAATTTTATTTTCTTACATCTAAGTTTAATCTTTTATTTAGTACTAAAAACTTGTCATATTTGATCAGTGTATATAATTATTTTTAATATTTAATACTAATAATTATAATCAATTTGTATTGTTGATAAATTCAACACTAACATATATTGACTTAATCCCACTTATTTAAACACATTTTTCTTTTTGAGATGTCTCACTTATTTAGACACATTTCTTTATTTAGCAAATTATAAAACACAAACCATGTTCTTCAAAAAATATTACAACTAAATATTAATATCAATGTGAAAAGTAAATGAATTTAAATAAGTGGGACGAAAGGAGTATAGTTTTTTAATAAATATGAATTTTAATGTATTTTTATTGTTATAATAAGATATAATAACATGCAATAGTTAATAGATTAATATTTAGTAGATGCGAAAACAATCACCCGTTCGTGGCGGGTGTATTTAATACTCCCGCAAATCATGTAGCTTGTTTCGTAGATAAATATTAAAATTTTAATAATTTTTTTAATTATTATTTTCAAATTATAACTTATTGATTAGAGTATAATTTAATATTATTCAATATAAAATAAAAAAAGATAAAAAAAAAAGCAAAAGAAAATGAAATTTATAATGAATCGAATGACGCCCGCTGCAGACAGGTAAACAATACTTTATACTATCTCCGTCCACTAAACATGTTCTCACTTTCACCCAGCACGAGTTTTAATTTAGTTGTTTTGACTTTAATGATAATATGCAGTTAGTGGAATTTCGATCTCATTTGATATAATATTTTATTTTGTGTAGTACATAGTTAGTGGAGTTTGGATCTCACTTTACGTATTATTTTAAGTGTTAAAGGGTAAAACTATCAATTTTGCAAAGTGTATATGCACAAAATACCCAAAACATAATGTACATGTTAAAAATACCCACTTTTTAAAAAAAAATTTGAAATTCTCTTACACATTGCATTGAAATCAACAAATGTTTGTTGTTATATATGAATGATTATTTCATTATTAACTCATGATTTGTCCAACAATTTAATTTCTCTCTAATTAAATAGTAAATGTGAAATAAAAAATTATAAGATTTAAAAAAAAATTAGTATACAAATTAAATGTTATTCTATAAAGAAAATTATAGAAAATGGATAACAATAACATGTAAATAAATGATCAAATGATCAACAAACTATATATAAATTATTCTATTGGACCGATTGTCATATATTCGAGCTCAAACAATAATCTACACATAGAATACACTACGACCGATGACACAAACTCAACATATATCATCCACCGGTGGCAAGGCTAACCACCGGTCGATGAGGTTTAGCCACCGGTTGTCATATATTCGAACTCAAACAATAATCTACACATAGAATACACTACAACTGCTGGCACAAACTCAACATATATCATCCACCGGTTGGCAAGGCTAACCACCGGTGGGTGGATGAAGTTTAGCCACCGATTGTCATATATTCGAGTTCAAACAATAATCTACACATATAATACACTAGAACCGGTGGCACAAACTCAACATATATCATCCACCGGTGGCAAGGCTAATCACCGGTGGATGAGGTTTAGCCACCGTTGTCCATTAAATATGATCAATATACTATATAAATACATAATATGTGATTAGAGCATGAAAAAAAATAAAATGATCAATATACTATATAAAAAAATAATATGTGGCAAGGCTAATCACCGGTGGTGAGTGACGAAGGAAGATAGAAAATGAAAGAGATTTTTTGAGGAAAGTGTATTAAACGGTTGTTCTAATTTAAAATTGTATTGAATTTAGAAAAAGATAGTTAAATTTTGAGCACTTTTAATAAAACGAGTATTTTATACATGATGTTTTAGGTTTTGGTTATATCCAACATGTAGATTTTAAGTTTTGGGTATTTTTAATTTTTTCCCTTGTTTTAGATTGAGTAGTGTTTAGTGAGTGTGGTAGGTCCACTTACTATAAATGAAAAGTTTAAAGTGAGAATGAGTTTTGTAGACGGACCAAAATGACAAAATGAGAAGAAGTTTCTTGAAAAAAAGAGTATTACATAAATCTTGAACTTTCAATCTTATCAATATAATATTTAGATACTACACGTTGGTCGAAAACGAAAAAGAAAAGGATAGGGAAAGGAAAAATAACCACAAAACAAAATAATAATAATATTAAAAAGATTTATCTTGGGGCACCTCCAATTTGGATTTGAGTTATTTTTTATTAGTTTAAGATTTTTGATTTCTTCTTTTGCATATATTTTCATATTAATTTTGTTAGAAATATTATTTGTTCGATCTCAAATCTGGTCAAATTCGTCAAAACGATAACATTTTCAATATTAATATTGTTGTAGACGAAGTCGTTTTATCATGAACTTTACATTTCAAAGGAGTTGGATTTCTAGGTGGAAATGGGCTGTGTTATTTGTTGTTATGCTTAATGAATGAAAAGCCCAAATAAATCCCATTAGAGCTTTGAGGCAAATTGAGTTGATACTCTTTAGCCTTCATCAATGTTTTTTCTTCATCATTAAAACTTTAGAGATTTTGCTTAAAACATTGTATATTCTTCAATTTAAATTAGGGTTCATTGCTAAATATCGAGGAACCAACTTTTCGGAACCGTCACTTGACAGTTCGACTGTTCCGAAATCTTGGAACTAGAACATAAACAATTTCATATTTGGTTATGATTTCTAACATTGGTGGTTCTGATTTGACTACAGTTCGATTCTAACAATTACGATTCTTTTAAGCATCCATACTCAAAATTAACCTCAATCAGTTGGCTTATAATCTAATGGAAATACATAATTTATAAGAAATGT
This sequence comes from Leonotis leonurus, assembly GCA_026898415.1. NCBI lineage: Eukaryota > Viridiplantae > Streptophyta > Magnoliopsida > Lamiales > Lamiaceae > Leonotis > Leonotis leonurus. The sequence goes on from JAPKLX010000008.1 coordinate 1,129,045, forward strand.
GATACTCCCTCAGCTCACAATTTTGTTATTCAGTTTGACTCGTCACACGTCTTGAGAAAAAGTTTTAATTTTAGGTATATTGTACGTTGAGTAATGTTTGAGTCCTACTTGATTTATTGTATTTAATTAAACTGTGTGTATAAAGTGGAGGGATCCACTTACTAAAAATAAATAAAAAATGACTAAATTGTGAATGGATTAAATTGGTAAAACGACTAACAAATTCGTGAACCGATAGAGTATTATTTATCAAATAATACTTCAAATACATAAAATATTAAAAAGATAAAAAGAACAAAGCCATTAAAATGGCAAAGAAGTAAATACTAGCATCATCCACATATATCAAGAGTGTAGACTAATGAGATAATTTTATTGTTACAATGTGATCAAAATTACAATTCTTTAATCAAGAGATCAACTCCAAAGCGTGGCTCAATCACCAAATTTAGCAAAGGCGAATGCACGTACTTAGGTGACAACGAGATCGAAAATTTCGATAATATTAACGATATCACAATCTTAAGTTCCACGAGAGCCAAATTTTGCCCTAAGCACACTCGGGGTCCAACTCCAAACGGCATGTACAAATGGGGAAGCTTGCACGCTCCCGTGATCCCGTTAGCAAACCTATCGGGATTAAATTGGTACGAATCTGATCCCCAGTTCTCGGGATCAGTATGCAAAGTAGTGACTAATGCCCATAGATTCACACCCTTTGGCACATTTAGGTTGCCGAATTTCATGTCGTTCAATGCCTCCCTCGACACCACGGACACGGGTGGATATAAGCGTAATGACTCGTTAATCACCATTGTCAACTATCATTAAAGAAAAATGCCCATCAAATTAAATGTCAAATAAGTAGAAGATTAACTACGCTATGATAGTCACTTGTAAGTAGCAAACGACTCAAAATTTAGTCAATAAAATAAAAAAGAATTAAAGTTCTAACGATATTTTAGATTAAATGTCATAAATGTCTTTAATATTAGTGGACATAATTGGATAATGAAGGATTTTTTTAGATAAAATAATTAATATTTATTAATTAGATTAATCAATAAAATTACCACTTTCATAAAATAATTACTCCCTCCCTCCCACCAATGTAGTCCCTCTTTCCCGATTAGGACGTCCTATGAAAATAGTCTCATTTCTTTTTTGACAATTTTTATAAGTAAAAAGTAAAGAGTGTTAACATAAATTTAATAAAATAATAAATTTAATAAAATAAGATATTGATTTGCGTGTAAAATAGAAGGAAACTACTCTAGTGGACGTATGGAGTATTTTTTGAGCTTGTTATATGAAAATGAAAGGAGAAGGTACCAATTTCATTTTTTTAAGCTCGTCATAATCGGGGACATGGTCCTTGGTGACATCGAGAACCTCGTGGCGGACTCGTTCCTGCCACCGAGGATTGGAGGCCAACAACATGAGGCACCAAGTGGCCGAGACGGCAGTGGTCTCGTATCCAGCCAAGTATATGTTCTTGCAGTTGTCGACGATGAACCGGTGAAGTGCATCTTGGGAGAGATGACTCTCCCTAGCTCCTTGGAGGACTGTCTGCAATAAATCCTTCTCAAATCCCGCCTCATCTCGTTCCTTGACCACATTCAAGATCAATGTCTTGATCTCCCTCTCCAACGCCCACGCCTCCCGGTTGCTCTTTGTCGGGAGATATCTAAACATCATTAAATTATGTATTATTCGCATTTATTATATATTAAGATACTTCATCCATCTCATTAATAATAATTTATTTTGACTAAAATTGTGAAAATTTTCTGATCAAAGCGAATCATTATTAATGGAACAGATGAAGTATTATTCAATATTTTACCTCATTCCGGGGATCCCCGTTGCCAAGATTTTCTTGGAGGAGACTTCTTGGAGGGCTCTAAGCCTCGAGAAAATCTCTTCCCCTTTGGAATAATTGCTACCAAAGCAAGCTCTTGAAATGACATCACCAGAAAAACTCCTCAAGTACCCATCAATCTTGATGTCTGCTAAGCCACTACCTTCCTCAACCAACCTCTTCCATGACTCCACCAATGCCATACTTGAGTCTTGAACTAATTTAACCATCCCCTAAATCATATTCATCTAATATTAATAAATAAAAAAAGGATGACAAATATAATATTCACATGAGGCAAAATAACAAAAATAATGGAAGACAAATAACAAACATAAAATCAGTACTAATATTTAAATTAATATGTACCTTAACTTTGTCCATGAAGAGCTCAGGTGCAAGAATCTTCCTCTGGTGCACCCAATGTGGTCCGTTGGAAGTGAGGATCCCTTGTCCGAGCAACGGCCCTCTCTCCTTCGCCTGATACGTCGGCTTCCCCAAATCCAGCGACGTGCACGTCGTCATCTCCCTCACCATATCCGGTTGCGTCACGTGCACAATCTGCGTGCACCCCAGAGAGAACATGAATGTGTCCCCTACAAAACGAGGTCGTTTTTAATTAAATACGCGATACAATATTGTACGTAATTATATGGACAATCCTATAAACTTACAAGTACCTACCTTAACAAAATTTTCTTATCATAAATAAAGGTATTAATTTATAAAGATTTTGACAATAATATTATAATATTAACTAATAGTTACTATTCTATCTAAATTGTATGGCCCTTAACGTAAATAATCTCAAACCCTCCAACAAATAATATTTCATTAATATAATAATAATAAAATATTCCACTATTTAATATTCCTAGTTTTTGTTGCCATAATCAGCAAAGAAAGCATATATATATACCATATTGTTTTCTCCACTCGTCGAAAAAGGGAAGAAGCGCAGAGCCGCAGTTGTGGGTGGTCGGAGGAACGGCGACGGAAGCAGCCGCGACCTTAGCGGCGGCGTCTCTTGCCCTTTTCATATGCAAAATGTTACCAAGAAGCAAAGCCGGCGGCGGACCGGACAAGCCTTGGATGAGAAGGGCGGAGCGCAGCCGCCGAGGCTGCAGCACCACCACATGGTATAGGCGGAGGAGCAGCCGCAGAGACAGCACCGCCACCACAGAAATGAAGACTCTCCACACAAATTGGGTGCTCATTGCTATGTCGATGCGACGTTAGTGCTCTCTGTTTTTTTGTCTTTTCTTTTATGAATTTTGAATGATTTTTATGTCTTCTTATATAGAAGGAAACTAGCAACCCATTTTGGTCATTTCACATCATCCCAATGGAAAAGTCGCACTTTGGTTTTCTAGGCCACCTATACTATCTATCCAGTCTACACGATTTTAGACTATTTGAATTCTACTAATTATTAATTAATGCACATATTGAAATGAAAAGGGTTGTTAACAGTATTTCTTTTAGTATTGCATTTCGTTTTAAACTTTATTTTATTGGAGAAGGATATATAAAGTTAGATATTTCAAACATAAATATATAAATATATATGAAAATATTCAACTATATAGACTAATATATACTCTTACCCCTATTTATATCATATTTTGAAGAAAAAAAATTGATCAAAACAAAACATAAATAGTGGAATATATAGTGTATATATATAATAAGATTAAATTAAAAAAAGTATACTCTAATTTAGCCTATTTCCCATAATACACGTTTATAACTGAAAAAGAAAATGTGGAAAAAGAAAAGCCAACAAGCAATTAGGGGTGAGCATTCAAGTATTCGGTTCGATTTTGCTCAAAATCGAATCAAACAAAATTAAAATTCGAATTGATAAAAATAACAAAACCAAACCAGAAAGTTTAATTAACCGAAACACAATAACCAGTTTGGTTATGTTTGTTCGAAAATTTTTATTTCTTAACTAATTTTGTTGAATTTTTAGAATAATAAAATTTTATTTTCTAATTATTTATATATATATATATATCCTAATTTTATGTATTAACAAAATTTTCAACTTTAAAAAATTATAAATTATAATAAAAATTCGTCAACATTTTCAATATTTGTCAAGTTTTAAATAATAACAAATATTGTATAATTTATTAAATATTATAATTATATTTGTTGTAAACCTAATAAATATTAAAATATTATACTCTCTTTGTCTCATTTCAATGTCTCATTTGACCAAAAAGTTCTCACATATTTGATCAAATCGAGCCACTTTTAGCGAGACGGAGAGAGTAAAATATAACAAAATATATATATATATATATAATAAAATAATATTATTCCATAAACATAAAAAATATATTATAATATTAACAAAATAATTCAATTTTCAGATTTTTCGGTTTGATTTTCTCTAAATGCGAACCAAACCAAATAAAAAATTGATTTAAAAAACCATAATAACCAAACTAAATTTAATATTTTAATTTGGTTCAATTTAGTTTTTCACATTTGGTTAAATTTGCTCACTCCAGCAAGTGATTAGACTTATTAAAGTTATATTTTCTTCATTTCAAGATATTTAGTCTCGTTTAATCAAGACTATAAAAATTTTAGATTAGTTATCTTAAAATAGAGGAAATATAAATAAAATTAAATATTGAAAATAACATGTCCCACATCACGGATATCCTCTTCCCTAACAATTTCATGAAATTTAATATTATTACTTTGTAATATTTTCGTCAACTTAAGATATTTATACATCTAAAAAATATCATCCATCCACAGACAACCTTCGTAAATGACGTGAAATGCATCGATAAATAAATATTAAGTTATTAATTAAAAAATTATTAATTCTCATTTTCTGATTAGAGTATAGTTTAATATTATTTAATTCAAAATAATAAAAATAAGAAACGAAAAGGTATAGTGACTCATATGGTGATCTGATATTTTGTGGCATCATCTGTGAACACGTTTCATATGAATTTGCATATCAAATACTCATTCTCTTTCAGTAATAATAGCTCATTTTTTTAAATGTTTTATTAATAACGATAATTTTCTTTTTTGAATAAAAATTAATGTAATTAATATTCATTGATTTTTGTGTAATGCATCATTATTGAGTGTGTAAAAAATAAAGTAAATGAATAGTTATCAATGAGATGAATATAATATATCACTCTCTTTTCGTTGATGAAAAGTGTGATCATTTATCATTTTCATTTATTATTAATAATGCAATACTTTTTAAAACATGATTTCTGATTATTATTTAATATTTTAAAACTCACAAATATATATATATATATATATATATATTCAATTTTCACACAAAATATATATTCATTTTGTATTAAAACACCATATCACACGCAATTAATGGATAGAATAAAATGAGCAAAATATGAACCACAATTATAAGTTAAATAGAGGGCTATATCAATACTATGTGACAATAAGCTAAAGTTATGAATGGCACTTAGCAAAGTTCTAGAATGAAGTGACAAGACATCATTACTCAACACCACAATTCACGTTGTAAAGTAAATGTACTGGTCACTATTTGAGTGAGTGCATGTATGGTTGTGAGAATTAGTATTGTTAATTTATACTCATTCCATCCCACTAAATTTCACGCACTTTTTTTACTGGTACGTTCCACTAAACTTGACACATTCTAAAAATAATAAAAGTTATATCTTCAAAAAGGTGTTGACCATGCCACTTTTATCACTCTTACACACTACTTTATACACTCTCTTTAATAATCATACCGAAAAAAAAAATGTCAAACTTAATGGACAAAGGGAATATTATTATCCATTAATTATATGATTGAGACTTAATTTAATACTCTTCCCCCACTTAACTTATATATTTGAGTTAACCATGAGTCCGATTTTAATGTGTTAGTGGGTGTAATAATGGTCTCATACCATTTATCAATTAAATATGTTTATGTAAGTTAAAGAAAAATTAGTGATTAATTAGTAAATGAATTTAAATATGTTATAAATAGAATAAAGGTCCACATTATTTATAATTAAATATATAATATAAGTAATTAAAAATTTAGTGGTTATAGAGCTCAAGTTTGGGCTCGGTTCCTTTTATATTCATATTAATTGTTCTAGAACTCGAGCTCGAGTTCAAGCTAGCCTCATTTGTATATATTAATAGTTCTAGAGCTAGAGGTCGAGTTTGAGCTTGTATGAATTTTTATGTTAAAAAATTAATTATTTTAGTTTGAGGCTCGATGGAAGGTTCGTGAACATGTTTGATAACATGCTCGTGAAAAAAAATGAACTTGAACGTGTTGCAAACTGATCAATAGGTCGAGCATTTTCTGGCTCAAGCTTGACTCGATAAAAGCATTGAGCTCAAAATCGGGTTTGAACTCGGCTCGTTTGCTATCGAGTTGAGCTTTGAACAAACTTTTTCAATCCGAGCATCAAATGTCTAGCAAGTAGCTCTGTTAATTTACAACCTTAAAACTAATTACTCAATTTATTTACGAATTTGTTATTCTTTTTATTATTTACACACACAGTTGGGGTTGAAATCAAACTGAACGAAATCGAATACTATCAGACTCGCATTAGGCTTGTTTGAATATTAGAAGGCTCGAATTTGGCTCGAGCTCAGTTCGAGTTCAATTCAATAGATAAATTTAGAGAGCTTGAGTTCGAGCTCGTTTATTAAATTATTTATATTGATTTGACAAGTTCAAATATAGTTTGCGAGCTATTCAAAGTTCGGCTCGTTTTTAAAGTTTGTAAACAAGTTCGTTAAAAAAGTTCACGAACTATTCGAAGCTCGCACTCACTAAAATTTTCAAAGTCAGACTCGTTAAAATAATATTCGAAAATGTTCACAAACCTTTCAAACCGAATACCACTATACTCAACTCTCGAGCTCGACTCGAAATTTATTTGAGCTCAATTTGTTTAGTGAACGAATGAATTTCGAACAAACTTTTATCTAACCAAACTACAAATAGTTCACGAAATATTTAATTCTCTTACACTCTAAAAACAATCCAATTATAAATAATAAATCAAATATAACTCAAACTTCGTTCCTCGCACGATTTGTAATAGTGGGTGGCGGGTCAAATTAAATCGAATAACGTTACACTAAAGTCTAACCTAATTTTTATTGTCTGTGAGTTGTAAATTTTGGGAAAATATCACACTTGAATCACAGTTGCCTTTTTATTGTCCCAAGTCTTTGTAAGAGGACAATTAATTGGAAGTATTAAGAGTCAAACATATGCAAAATAAAACCAAACATGCCATTTAAATGTGGTCTGGATTTTTTGGGGTAGTGCTTCTTTCTGGGAATTTTTGCTACCACTAATTAATTCCATTTATTATGGCCCCAACCCATACAATAAGTACTATTTTATTGTGCTCATTATAGAATTTTTTCTCAATTCGCATGCTCTACAAATTCAATTTGTGCTCGTTTTATTATTATTATTATTATTATTATTATTATTATTATTATTATTATTATTATTATTATTATTATTATTATTACTACGGTCTTCATGTGTCACATTTATTTAGACACATTTGGACCAAAAAACTCTCACAACTTTGATCAAAATGTGTATAAATTAGTGAGACTATGAGAGGGTATTTGATTTTGATTTCATTAGTAAATAATGATTATTATATAGTTCACAATTATGCTCACATATGATTTTCAAACTCAAAACTTTAAATGTTAATTGTGATTTATTATATTATGGTGAATTTATATTTCATAATAAATATCATAGGAGTAACAAATTTACTATATAAAGTTTGTGAGATGTCGGGGTATCCACGGGCATGCTCTACCCTGAATCGGTCAAAATCTACCAAACTTTAGAGTTTCGATCTCGATTTTAAAATTGGACATGTTTAGAGCCGATCATAATCAATTCTGACTAGATCCAACCCGTTTGATACGATTCCGATTTTGAACCATCATTTTTAGATTTTCTTATTTTAATTGTGTTAAACACTTATTTATACAATAATTATAAATATTATTATTTTTTCTTGATTTAGTTTGAAAATCACGAATCAATTTTACCATTCCAATCTTAATCTAGATCTAAAATCGAAACTATTTTTCATGATCCGAATCTTGTATTAATTCGACTATACCGATTATGATTTTGAGTTTAAAATCAAAATTATTTACCGATTTCGAACAAGTAAAATTTATATATTGACATCCCTATAATATGAACTTATCGCCTTACTTTATGTCTTTCATTTACACTATGCATGTCCTCTCTTTTTTTCCTAAGTCAATCAACTTATTGGTTCTTGGAGAGATTGTGTGAACATTTTGGTCTACTTGACTTGAGAGATAGATGAATATGACTTTAAGAAATTATTTAAAAAATATGTGTCATAAGTTGTAAATGATTTCCTAATTATTGGAGATGAGTGAATGACTCTTAATTCTATTTATGTAAACTTGTATGAATTATAAAATTTCAAAACACATATGAAATTCAAGTGACACATATAAATAATGTGTTGATAATGTTATTATTTCGTTCTGTCCACCATTTTATAACACATCATGCATCAGTGAACTCTGCAAATATCAAACAACAATAAAAAATATCCAACTATCCTTACGCAAGTTTAAAAAACGGATCCAACATAACAAAACATTGACTACAAGATTAAATCTTATTAATTGATCTTGTAAAATAAATGACCTAGATCTATTCATGTAATCCTGTTTATTACTATGATAATATACACATGAAATTGATCAAATGAGAAATAATTCTTATGTAGGAATCAAGAACAATTATGAAAATTTGATCTTTATATGATATACAATTCAAGACATCATACAAAAATTTTATTAAATTTATGCATAAAGTATATTGAAATAATAATGCATCGACTAATGTTTAGAAATGAATTATCACGCCATGTAATAAAACACTATATTTACTATATTATAATTATGTATAGAATGTATATGCTTTAATTTTTACCTAAACTTGATTAAATATTGAATTTCACCTGTACACCTATATATACTGAATAGTAAATTATTGAATGACATAAGGAAATTAATCACATTCTAACATAGTACTCTTTGATTATTTTCTAATTCCTATACTCATTCCGTCCACGAAAGTGTTTAACAAATTTCCTTTTTGGGTCATCCACGAAAGTGTTTAACACTAAAACTTTCTATTTATAGTAACTATTATATACACACAATCTAATTAAAAATTATAAATCATGTGGGACCCAAACTCCACTAACTCTATTTTTCTACACACATCTTCACTCATTACACTCCTTTCACACTCAACTCATTACACTCCTTACACACTCTACACAAAGTCAACTTGTTTTCTTAAAACTCATGTCATGTCAGAGTGTTAAACACTTTGCGGAACGAATGGAGTATTATTCAGAGTTGAAGATTTTAATTGTTGCCAAGAAATTCATAAAGAGCACAAGAGATTTGGGAAGTCTCCAATACTAAGAGTATGAGAGATCTGGAAAAGTCTTAAATAATTATATCACTTATAATGCACTTCCAAAACGTCAATCCTTCACAGAAAATTCCTAAATTTGCAGTCAATACAAATGTTAGACCAAAGACTCAATTAAAGAGGTTACTAGGTAGGTTTTATTTGGACCGAAACCAAATACATAGTTCCGATTTTGGATTCGGAACCAGTATAATCGGAATGAGACCTGATAAAATGGTTATGGTTTTGTATTCGGAACTATTACTATAGAACCCAAACCGAAATTGGAACCAATAAAAGTAATTGATTCATTACATAATTTTCACACTAAATAATCGATAAAAATATACTAATAAAATATGAAAATATAAAAATTATAATTATTGTGTAAATATATGTCTAACATAATTTTATAAATAAGAAAACCGAAAAAAACTAAACAAGTAAAAAAGAAAATTGATAGCGTTGGTGCAGAATCAGTACCATATCCAATGAGTCATATTGGATCAAACTAATAATGATCGAGTCTAAACAGATCTAATTCTTAAACCAAGCCTAGAACCGAAACTCTATATATATATTTGTACTGGGTTTGATTGTTTCGATTAAGGTAAGATAAAGCTCAGTCCCTAGAAATAACATCCTAAACTCAACCAAACTTAATTAGAGAAGACCTTGAATTTAGAAAATATATTGAGGCATTGTACATTAAAAAAAGTCTTATATTAAATTTCTTATTAATTCTCATCCGTGAATTTGAATTTTTGTTTGATTTTCCTTGAAATTTAAGTTTTTCAACGACAATTGTCCAAAAACGCTTACCAAAATTAAAATGCAATAAATAAATGTAGTATTCCATCTCTATCAGTAGTGATTAAGCTAATGACGACCTTTGTTAGACTTGTTAGTTAGCAATTTTTTATTAATTGTTTAATTAAAAGTGACAACGTTAAGAGAACAGAAAAAACTTTATCTTTAAAATACTAATTCATAATCTTTAAAATTTAATATTTTACTTTCTTAATTTATGTGTCGAATTTCTTGCGATCATTTTTAACAGGATGAAAAGAGTACATATTTGTTACTCTTTTCGTTCCGTTATATGCAGCCACAAGATATCCGACACGGAGATTAGAAAATAAAGTGTTGTATTTGAAAAAAGTAGGAGTGATGTATTTTAAAGCTAACATTTTTCTTTTATGGAACAATGATCATTTTTAATAGGACTATCCAATAAAAAAAATGTGACTACCTTTACCAGAACAGAGGGCACAGTATTTACCTTTTTGGCAGAACAGAATTACAACCTTTTTTTCTCAATTTTGTTGAAGAAGTTTAACCTAAATATAAGAGACTGAGTTTTCATAAAATAAGTTTAGGTAAGTTAGTGATGAACTAACCAACTAATTAACTTACTGTAAATATAATATTAATAATATCAGAGGCAATTTGGAGCTGATTTTTCCTAAATTTGAACACTTTCCTTAATTAGGTAACTGAAATAATTTTTTTCAAGATAATTATTGAACGTACGTTACTATAATTGAATAAAAACTTTACCAAACTTCAATTTGAAATCCAAAAATTAATTGTGATTTTGCAAGTATCTATGAAAAGAAGACAAAATTGAATAGTAAAGTTATGACTTTTTTTTTCTCTCTCTTGCTCAATTTAAGCCCCAATAATTCCATTTGCCTTAAATATACTCTCTCCGATCAATTATTAATGACACGTTACTTTTAGGTACGGATATTAAAAAGTGATTTTTTGTGTATAAAATGCCTTTTAATTTTAAGAGTAAAATGTTTCTTTTTTTTTTTATAAAACGAATCATTATTATTAGGACATCCCAATATAGTAAACACCATAAATAATGGGATGAAAGAGTACTAAACTAATTATAACTTTTTTTGAATCAATTATTTAATTAAAGCTCATGCAAAATTCACTTTTAGGGACATAAAGTAAAGATAGTTATAAAAAGTTTAACCACCCACGCCTAGTTGTTTACTTACTCGTTCATGTCTCACTTTAATAATAGCAAAGATATTCACTGCTACCTCCGTCTCGCTAAAAGTGATCACAATTTTTTTTCGTAAAAGTGGTCGCTGTCTATAAAAGGAAAAAAAATTACCTTTAAAATACATCACTCTTACTTTTTAAAACACAACACTTTACTTTCTTAATCTCCGTGCCAACTCACTTGTGACCGCTTTTAGCGGGACGGAGGGAGTACAATTTTTATAGAGCCCCACTCACCCATTCGTCCGTCGTTGACACCTTTTAACGTGTCAACAGTTGATGTGACATTGTCATATCATCATCTGATTTATCATAATTCTTTTTTATTATTATTGTATATTAAATAATATTAAACTATATCCTAATCAATAAATCATAATCTGTAAGTGAGAATTTAAAAAAATTATTAAACTTTTAATATTTAATATTTTAATCGTTCGCAGACGTATTAACTACGCAAAATTTTTATAATATTTAATTTAGCAATACCAAATACGACTATATTGTGATTTATCATGTGTAAAGGGAACTTTGAACTAACTCTAAACATAGCCGGATATTTGGCCTTTATTCTCCCCATATTTGTCCACTGTTCACATTTTTTATTTAAGGAATAATTTGATATTAATGTGAAAGGTTTTCGCAAATTTAATGTTTTTGAATTTCTTCCAAATACGGGAATTTTCTACTTGTATCAAATAAATTTCAAACGTATGTACTAATTTATAAAACGACGTTTACAACTTCGCTATCCTAAATTTAGAAAATATATTTAAGCTTGACTTTCACTTTTTAGTTGTGCTTTTTTGATCAATATTCATGTCTAAATAATATATTTAAAGTTCTCAAAATCTCAAAATAAAATAAAAATATGTTATGTTATATTCATGCCACATTAAAGTTTTTGTATTGTCAAAATTTGATTTTATGAAAAAATTTAAAATATTTGATTTTTTTTGTATTTATAAATAACTTTGATAGGTTATGATAAACCATTAAATAGTACATGATAATAAATTATTTGGGATTTAAAAAGGTCGGATTTTCCAACAGAAAACAAGAAAAATGGACTTTAAGGTTGCAATTTGAATGAATAGTTAAAGAACCATGTGAAATTTATTACATTCACATTTTATTTAAGGTTTCCTCTTTGAAGGCAAGATTTGTTCACTAGATTTCTTTTAGTTATACATTCCATTCTTGGTTTATTATTATTTTTTTTTACATCCAAGACTTTTGATTAGGAGGCCACCTAATCATTATGTTTCTCATTATATAAGTAATTTATTTCTGATGCCAATCTTGTCAATTTAATTTCTTTAGAACTAATGCACACCACCAACTTATAATTTTATCTTAGAATTGTCATAACTTATAGAATTAAATTTTAACTTATAAGTTCGTGCAGAAAAATACTTTTTAAAGCGGTTCTAAAATAGTTGACGGTTTAGAACGGAACCGTGAACTGAAGTAGTCATGATTCATGATTGGATTATGATTTAAATTTCAAAATAATAGAATCATGAACAGATGATTCAATTACAGTCATTATTGTGAACACCTCTAACTATATCTTTCATTACAAAACCAATAGATCAAATAAAACAAAAAATTCATGTTTGTTTATGTATTAGAGATCCTCTAAGCACTGACTCTCGACGTCGATTATAATCCCCTAATTTTCCAAGCTAATGATGCCTACTATCTGCTTTTTTTTCCAAAGGAAATTAGTATTAAAAGTTGTTGATACACTTCTTAATAATGAAATCTGCCGACGCTTTTTATTTTTATTTTTCCAAAAAAAATTGGTATAAAAATTTGTGGATACACTTTTAGATAATGAAATCGGTCCACAACCAAATCAATCAGCCACAATCATAATAAAGTTTACAAGCAAATCTAATCAACCACAATCATAATAAAGTTTACAAGTCATTTTCCAATATAAACAATGAACAAATTTAGAAAAGAATAATAATTGAAGGCACTATTTACTTAATAATTGAAAGACAAGCATCCAAGAATGTCTTTTTTTGAAATAACACATAATGCATAAAACAAGACAATAAAATCATATTAATAAATGTAAATATTGCCAAGACAATAAAATCATATTAATAAATGTAAATATTTAAAGAATATCTCAAGAATGGATTGTAATATTATATATGGATTGTGGTATTTAAATTATATTTTTTTGGTAATGTTTTTTCCGTGAATTGAAGAATTATTTTCTTTGCTCGTCACTAAACAACCACACAAATATTGTGTAGAGGAATAAACAGAGTTATTATCTACATCACGAAGAAGCAGTTTTACAAAAGAGTGATCTCTTTCCACACAAATAAAGACTCGACCCTGTAAAAGAAACACAGGCAAGTTCTTTATTTTGAATCAAGTTTTATTTTAAATTAGTGTATATTTATGGAGGACCTCCTCCTCCTCCGCTCCACTGCATGTGGTGGACACAACTTAACGTGTCCAGAGCTGATGTGACAATGCTATATCAGTATATGAGTCACTATAATTTTTATTTTTATTATTTAATAAACTCTAGTCAGAAAGTAACAATTAACAAACTTTTTAATAAAAATTTAATATTTTATCTACAAGAAATGTCATATGGTTCACGGATGTATTAATGCCGCCCGTCGCGGGCGAATAAACATTTTCGATTATTTACAATTTGTGTAGCATATGATATCAAGTTTTAAATGATAATTAGCCTCCCCCAACTAGTTAATAAACCGTATTGTTTGTATACTGACAAGTTTTTTTCTAAGATGTTTGTTGTTTTTTTTCTTTTAATATGATACTTATATAACATTATAGGCCAACCTAATTTTTTGTAAACCATAAAGTCCGTATACTATTTGGGTTAATTATACAAAATAATTAAAAAAGATTGTTAAAGACAAATAATAGCCACAAACATAAAAAGAATATTTAAATTATAGTCATTTTGAATGTAAATTACTATAAATACTCTTCTACTTAAATTTAAGCATACAAATGGTACGAATGATATGCATGATATTCATTCATATGATTCATACATACGTACAGTTTCATAAAATTGAATATCACGTATAAATGGTATGATTCAATACTATTCATACTCAAAAATGTAAAAAATAAGTATTAGGGTATTTTTGTACAAGAAATTTGAAAATGATTGAAATTTAAATATTATTATAAAGAGTGATTATACAAAATAGCCAAAAAAGATTATAAAAGACAAATAATAGTCACCAACATAATAATATTTAAAATTCTAGCCATTTACAAATTTTATATACTAAAATACCCTTATCAATATTTTTTACATTTCTGAGTATGAGTAGTATGAATCGTACCATTCATATATGATATTCAGTTTTATTAAATTGTATGTATGTATGAATCATATTAATAAATATTATTCATACCTTTCATACCATACAATTAAATTTAAGTAGAATAATATTTATGGTAATTCACGTTCAAATTGTCTAGAAATTAAATATTTTTAATGTCGGTGGCTATTATTTATCTTTTTTTAGCTATTTTTGTATAATTAACGCTCTTTCTTATAAAAAGTTATAAATACACACGTTTACATGAATGAAATACATCAATGAATGATGAATAAAATCTCATGTTATTCCACAATAATGAGTGCATATATGCAAGATTAATCTCCTCATGCAAGTTGATATAGATTTCATCTTTTATTTTCAAATATTACTTATTTATTATTTGTGATAATGAGTATTTTAATTTTGTAAGTTTATCATGTAACATACATGGAATACTCATCTCAACCTCAATCAAATTCCTAAGCAACAAAAGACACAACAAAACATGGAATCTCATCAATTTTACATACATTTCAAGAACAAAAATAAATAAAAAGTTGTTACAATTTTTATATTATTCAAAGAATAGACAACCGAAAGGGAGATCCCTTTTCTTGCATTGCATGAAAAGAAAACTAACCTCAATTCCCACATGCTTCTTTGCTAGACTTTCCTCCAAAGAAAGGTATAGCCAACAAGCCCAGATTCTGATATGATCATCTCCAAATCTCAATCGAGGAGGAGACGACGACGAAGAGGAAGATGAAGAAATCGGGAGCAAAGACGAGCCATCGACCCGACAAGAGGCCGCCTCCACTTGCTCTTCCAAATCCAAATTACATGAAGTCGACCACCAGTGCCGATGCAAGAAGAGAACGATCAAAGGTGACCTCAAACATCCCTCAAACTAGTCATGATAACTCAAGTTTGCATATAAAAGGCTCGACCAATTCTCCGAATATTCGCTTAAACTTACGTCCAGAAACAGCATTGACAAGAAACGGCCATACGGTTTGCTCATACGGTTACTGCTCTTGCAACGGCCATCTTCGTGCCGTTTTGCCCCCGTTGAAGTGCTTCGTCTCCCGAAGGAGATGGGCACTGGCAGACAAGATAAGGCCTAATGGAGGCAGGCCAAATCCTGTCGAGAGGATAGGGAGAGACGAACCACCAACTTCACAAATATCTCTTTCAAATGAAGATGCAACTACAGAGAAACTACGAGACCAAGCATTCAACACGACGACTTTCATTGCAGGAATCGAGTGCAAAGAAGGCATCAGACCAGATAAGGTAATCAGATGAAGCATGTCCTGTCATCTGATAAACATATGTCACCAACTAACAGTATGGATGAAAAGATGCAGGGATTGAAATCAAGAAACGCAGCAACAGTCAAACGCAACGAGGGTAACTCTAGACGCCTCATTAATCGACGAGGACCAAAGATCCTGCCATTGGAGGCTGAACCGGGTGCAGAGGAAGTAAACCTGAGGCATCAAGAACTGGATTCGAGGAAAAATCCAGAGGAATGGATGGTGGATTATGCAATGAGAGAAGCAGTCAAGAAATGCACTGCTCCTACCAACACAAAAGTTGCATTGCTAGTACAAGCATTTGAAACAGTACTTCCTAACTCCCAAATTTAGGGCATAACCGATTCACCATACAAAACCAACAAAGTGCAGTTGTAATAATTAGCTCAAGAACATACTTCTTTAATGAAGCCGAATGTAAGTATGTAAAGAACAAATATATGCCCTCTTAATGCAACTACCTAAATTTCGAACTGTCTGTGAGTCATTTAAACAAACACTTGTCGCTTTTACAAGCAAGAAGATGAAATCAATGTATATTTGCAGGCAATATTAAGGAATGAAATTCACAATTGATAGAGGAATTGTATGAAATTCGGAGTCCATAAGGAAGAATAAATATTCATTTGGTTGATATTTCTTGCTAAATGGGCCAGTCCAAGCCCGATAGAGATCTGGGTGGGTCCGGATCTTTGAGCAAATTAGGCCCAATAGAGATCTGTTCGGATTAATTTAGAGCGGCTTTGAGAAAGAAAATATCTTCTCCCATGTCTGCTTCACCAACTCCCATTTATTTACATGACTTGTAATAAATCATACTCCTTCATTTCTTTCAAAATAGATTGTTTTTGTTTTTGGGTCATATCATTCATACTCACTAGTTTTAAAAAATAACAAAAACCAACTTATACCACTTTTTAGTTTTTTTTTATATTGTTTATTTTAAGTGTAAATAAAAAACAAGTTATTTTTAATAAGTCGGATGAAATACAAATAATACTTATTTTTATATAGGTAAGATGCGGTGATAATCAATTCTTATATATTAACTAAAATTTATGCATATTATGCATTACTTTGATGCATTATACGTAGAATTTTATTGCATAACTTAATAATGCATTTTTATTCATTAATTAATACATTATAATTTTAATGTGTATATATTTGATGCATAATTAATTTGAAACATACAAAGATCAACGACCATATATTAGTTCATAGTTAAATCTCATTCGATCCACTCTCCATTTTTATACGTGTAACAAACTAACAATTAATCAAAACCCAAGTACTTAAATCTAATACTCTTCCCTCGTATTATTACCCGTCTACATTAATAAAAAATTGTAAGGATTTTTTCAAAGTAAATCAATAATAATAAAATAATGAGATAATTAGTCATTAAATTAGAATAGGAACCAATTTCAACAATTGATTATTGTATAATTTATAGTTCAAATTAACAACGTATCAAATTTATGCATAAAATGCATTAAAATAACGACGTGCTTATCTAATTGTAACGTATGAGACAAAAGTACATAGTGATCATTATATCGGTGCATACACATGGGACAAAGAATGACTCTTATAAGGTTTCAAGACCATTGATTATATGAATGGATAGAAACCCACATGAATGAAAAAGATTTCGAGAGTATGTATGTATGAGACTACATATTTAATTTGAGTAGAGTTTAAAAGATTTGATATTGACTACTCATACCATCAAGCTGCATTTTCTTTTTTAATGATCATTTCATGTACACTCTAAAGTTAAACGTGTTTGATTGGTGTAGAAATGAGATGAGTGACCTCTTGAAAAATTTTCCACAATGAGTGCGAGTGAAAACAAATCATACTTGAAAAGACTTTGATGATCAATAGAGTCACAGTTGTCAGTTTGATCAGATCGTTACACAAACTATTATAGTACTACTTAAAAATATATTCTTATTATATAATAAAATAAGATTCGGTTCTCATCGAATTCTACGCCGCCACGAAGTCGGAAAATTAAGGTTTATTAAGCAATTATACAATATTAAGAGATTGGGTTGAATCCCCAAATCACATGTAATCACATGATAATAGCACCATGCATGTTGATTAGTGGGTGATGCATTTTCATTTAATTGCATATATATTGACCTCAATTTTGCATGTTCCAATATCTCATGAGTCATGACAGCTGACACTTAAGCGCATAAACCTACAACTTGCTTATAATTACTATATTCATACTTTAATATTATATAATATATAAGAATCTCTTTTAAGGATACTTGTGCAAAATTTTAAATGATTTATCTTGGATACTTATGCAAAATTTAAACTAAATGATCTATATATACCTACAAGTATATGACCTGTCACGCTATGTGTATTAGTGATCCGTGAAGGGGAAACATTCTATTTAAAAAATAATGAAGTACAAATAAGATGAACAAAGGTTTCATTGCTATGAATGCACCTATTCGATCTATGTTTTTTTTTAATATGTGGAAATACTCATATGAATCAAATCCACTATTTTCATAGAAAATAAGAAGAAAATAAATTAATTGTGCTATGAATAAAATTAGAGTTAGAATTTCAGATTTGGAATATAGAAATTTCCGTACGTCCTAGTTTGAATTCTGACTAGTTTCGGAATTTCGAGTGCAGAATTTTTTGGAATTAAGATTGACGCTTAAATTTTGAAAATTTCAGGATTTGGAAGTCTCAAATCCCGATCAGGATAATCTCAATTTTTCAAAATTAATTTTGATTTTAACTATAACTTTAATTACAAATTTTAATCCAAAATTAAATTAGTTTTATTTATAAATTTAATTTTCTAAATTCAAGGTTCTTGGTGTCGTTTGAAAATTTGGGAACTTTGCACCCGAGAGCGGGACCAATTTCGAGTTTATAAAATTGATAAACTTTGAAACTTCAAAACGAGTATCAGGATTTACGATCAACTCAGATCTAAACAATTTTAGTTTAATTTTATTTAATAGTATGTTTGAAAATGATCACTTTTTCTTATTTTATTAGGTGACTACAATTAATTTAAATTATTTATCCTTAATTATTCTAATTAATTGCAATTATTTCAATTTTATAAAATAGATATTAAATACTTCTTCTATTTTTTAATAAGTGTCCTATTTTTATTTACCTTTTATTTTCTAATTATATATGTCATATTTCAAAAATCTAGACTAAAAATAACATTCTTTTCATATTACCCTTATTTAATATTCTTATAATATTAAAACAAAGTGTATAAATGTATGTAGAAAAATGTGAATATAATAAAGTGATAATGTTATATTGACAAATTTATACTTTATGGTGTCGTTTACTTTGAGTGATTACTTGAATTTATAAAACATGTGATTGATTATTTGAAGGATAATATTATAAAATTAGTTCAAAATCAAGTAATTCATTATTTATCCATCAAAGTAAACATTAAATTGGTTTGGACTAATTTTATCAATTTTCTTTATGATGCAGAGTAAACGCTACCTATATCACATATAGCATAAACAGATCTTCACCTAAATTTTCATGATCCCTAAATTTTATTTGGACGCAACGTTAATAAATGAGATTTAGAGCATGCCAATCAGCCAATGGGATCGTCTCAATTAATACAGTATTTGATAAGGGTTAAAAAAATAATTTAAACAATCTTTAAATATTTATGATTTAGGGTATATATTTAATTAGCAGTTTATAAGATGTAAATAATCTACCAAAGTAAAATAAAAGATGTCATATAAAAAGGATCCACTCCCAAACTTGCTAGATCACATTTCATAGTTTGTGCATACATATATTACTCACTCCATCCCAATAAGCATGACACAAAACTTTTGGACACGATTATCAAGAAGAGTGTATAAAGTAGTGTAAGAGTGATAAAGGTGGTAGGGTATATACCTTTTTAAAGGGATAATTTTTACTATTTTAGGAATGTGTCAAGCTTAGTGGTTCATCCAAATAAGATAATTGTGTCAAGTTTAGTGGGACAGATGGAGTATTATATATGATGAAATTTTCAGTTAAGTTTAGATTAATTATTAAATAAATTATTATAATTATAAAATATACATATATTTTGTTTTGATTCGATTTTAGTATTTTCTTTTTACACTAAAATTGAAAGCGAATCGAGAAAAATGAATTCTTGTAAAATCAAAATTGAAACTGAACCAAAAATAAAAAATTCGATTCGACTTAATTTGTTCTCGATCTTCTTATCAAATTTTATTCACCCTAAAGTGAGGATAATAAATCCTAAGAATTCCATTCAATTTGACAAGAATCACATTACTCCAATCACAAAAAATAAAAGAGGCAATTTCCCATAACATTTTCCCTAATTTAATTAATATTGGACTTCCATATATGTCCCTCATTTCTTATATATATATATAGCAATGATGAAGCCTCTTCCCAAATAAACACAAAGAGAAAGAAAGAAAGAAACCATGAAAATAAACACAGCCCTCATCCTTGTGTGCACGTGCATGTGCATGGTTCTAACATCATCAAATGCTTCTGTTCTTGAAAAAGCCCAGAAAAACTGCAATCTCTACGACGGGAAGTGGGTTTACGACGAATCGTACCCGCTTTTCGACTCGACAAAGTGTTCTTCGATCCGAGGCCAATTCAACTGCCTCAAATACGGCCGCCTCGATCGTCAGTATCTCAAGTATAGATGGCAGCCCAATTCTTGCAACTTGCCTAGGTATATGTCTTTATTTATTATAAATATAATTTGAATCTGTAATTAATGTCTGAAAATGTGAATGATATAGATTTGATGGTGGGGATTTTTTGAGGAGGATGAAGGGGAAAAAGATTATGTTCGTTGGGGATTCAGTGAGTGGAAATCAAATGCAATCACTTCTTTGCATGCTGCATGAAGCAGGAGGTTCCTTCAAAATTGTGGAGGACTTCAATGGCAACTCTTCCTTTGATAAATCCTTAACTACTGTTAAACTTGAGGTACTTCCATCCTTTAATTCTCATATATATACTACTTTTATACTTTGCATGTTATATATGCACACAAAATAATTAATTTAATAAAAATATTGTTGGTGGGTTGTGGGGAACAGTGTCACCCTAGCATTTATTATTATTGTTTGTGTTTTATTGTGTTAAGTTTTGCGTATAGATCTAGAGGTGATCAAAGTTAATCAAATTTGAAAAATTAACTGGACTTGAAATATTAAATTTTGATTTATTTTTTAAAATTGAATAGGTTCGATTTTGGATTAAATTAAGTGAATTGAAAAGTTAAATTATTTTATTAATATCATGTATAATAATATTATTTATTAGATTAGATTTTTCAGCATATATTTTTATTGGGAAAAGCCCCACTCACATTTTTTTTCTTTCCAAATTTCTTAAATTTTATGGATTATTTATCAACCTTCAACGCCATTAATAAAGCTTTTGTCATGATTGGTTGATTCAATTTGAGTGGAGAGTGTCAAATATGCTATGATTCTACAGCAATAAACTAGCAAATACTATTCATACTAGTTGTAGTTATTAATTTGAGAATTAATTAAATTTGTTTTGGATCATTATCATGCATGTGATGTATACCTAATTATATATTTTGAGAATAAAAGATAGATTTAATTAATTAATTAATTAATGGTGTAGGAACATGAAGTTACCATTACAGTATTCCTATCGCATTATTTGGTGGACATCGTAGACGAGAAAATAGGAAGAGTATTGAAGCTCGATTCGATTAAGGATGGTGACACGTGGAAGCAGGCCGACGTCTTAATCTTCAACACCTGGCTTTGGTGGTATCGCAAAGGCCCAAAACAACCGTAAGTCTGATTTTGTCCGAAGTCGTGGTTTCATTTTATTATTTATGACACGTTATTTTTAATCACTTTTATTAAAAATAATTTTTTTGTGTAAAGTAATGATCCGATTAAAATTGATTAGCTTTTAAAGAATTTATCATTATTATTGGAACATCTTAATATAGTAACTGAGTTATTTATGTCCTCCGTCCCAAATATGTGAGAATTTTTTGGTCAAATATAGTCACTTTTAGTGAGATAGAAGTAGTATATATTATATTATATTATATGATTCTTTTTCTTTTACTACTAAGTGGACTATTAAATAGAATGGAGTATTATAAATAATGATATATAAATGAACAATAAATAAGGAGTACTGATTAGTTTTTTCCCCTTTTATTAGTAAAATTTGAAAGTTTTGCCAAAATAAATCACATGATTTATGTCACTTTTATAACTTTGATATGCTTTTCATATTTTTGTAAATTAAATTACAAATTTTTATGTCTTTGTAATCGAAACATCTCAATTTTTCCGGTGACGAATATGTGACGTACGCTTTGTATGCATCATATTAGATTCACCACTTGTTTGTCATGTTCATAATCATATCATATTTTTTATTTTCAAAAAAGTTAGTAAAACTTTAGTTACAAAGATTGAATTAAAATCCATAATTAAATTCGCAAAAAATTAAAAATGAAATTTATATAAGATGGCAATTTATTTTGCAAAACCCCCCTAAATTTTGTATGAGATTGTCTTGTAGATTCATACTGTTATAGTGTAGTTGAGGTGTCAACGTACATTTAACTATGATTGTCAAGGCAACGATTTAATAAATAATTATCATGTTCTCCAAAACGAAAGAGTTCAACTTCAATAAATAAAATATTTAAAGCTTGATAGGTATTGTTAATTGAAAATACCTCTCCATTATCACACCTTGACTTTTTTATCACTAACTTTTTAAATCTTCTCCCAATTTAGCCATAAAAGAATTTCAACACGACAAATAACAGGGGAACTAGTCGGTCTATATATCGTTACTTGATGAAAGTGTGACAAAATTTAATAATAATAATGCCCATAGAAATAGAATCCTTAGCCATTTGAATGATTGTAATTTGTATAGTAATTAAGTTGAATGATTTAATAATTAAAAAAGATAATGTTGAATTGCAGATTTGACTACATTGAAAGTGATGGGAAGATAGTGAAAGACATGGACCGAATGGCTGCATTTGAAAAGGGCCTAACAACATGGAAAAAATGGGCTGACTCTACTCTCAATCCTTCTAAAGCCAAAGTCTTTTTCCAAGGAATCTCTCCTTCCCACTACAAGTAATTCTTCTCCACATTTCATCATATCTTTCATGTTTTAATCGTAATAGAATAGCGACGGATCTTGTCGCTATTCTTTCCTTATATACGATTTGAGGACTAACGTTTTTCGTATCAAAATATTTGTTGTTATTAGTATTGTTAAAATGAGTCCAGCCTGACTTGTCTTGTCGAGATACTCCGGGTTTGGAATGAGTTGGGCTTCAATATTCAAAATTGAGCCCAAAAAACTGGCCCGTAAGATACCCCAAGTGGATCGAGATCGTATTTCGGGATTAAAAAGCATGCCCGACACAAATGATATGTATTTTTTACTATAAGATCTAACACTAAGTTATAAAAATTGGTGTGTTATTAATTAGCAAAATTTTTTATTTCATAAAGAGATATTAAACTCATTTAACTTTATTAAAATTATATGGGCCTTATATACTAGCCCAAAATTTTTTGGCATTGTTTTGAAAAATAAAAAATCGGGTCTGAAATTTTTGACAGCTCTAGTTGTTAAAACATTTAACGACGTACTATATGTTTGCCATTAAAATTCCGAAGAATTAGTGACGAACCATTCGTCAATTAGAGTTGATGTAGATTTTTGTCGGTATATAACGAAGGGGTCCAATTCGATAACACAAAGTATCATATTTATTACTTGGTTAAGTTTGGTCACTTGCTTGTACAGCGGAAAAGATTGGAACGAGGCGGGAGTGAAAGATTGCTCGAGGGAAACGACACCGGTGAACGGATCGACGTACCCAGCAGGAGAGCCATTGGCATTGAAAGTGTTGAAATCAGTTCTAACAAAAAAGACACCATCACCGTCAATGCCAATTCATTTGCTTGATATTACAACGTTGTCTCAACTAAGGAAAGATGGACATCCTAGTAAGCACAACTCCTTAGGTGGAATGGACTGCACCCATTGGTGCATTGCTGGCGTTCCCGACACGTGGAACCAGCTGCTCTATGCTGAGTTGCTCAGATCTCTCTGATTGGTTGATGATTTTCTTGATTTTTTAAACTATACTATATGATATACTACAACAGTGATGTGTTAATTGTTACTACAGAGAGATTTTATCTGAGGAATTATCAATAAATAAATGCCGTTGAAGATGGTCAAGAAAGCAAAGTGTTGATGTTTGATTACATTTTACAATTGTGTGAATTAGGCCAATTTTGGTATGGAAATGCAGAATTATGTGTAATGGGATTAGGATTGGATTGGATTGGACATATACCCTACTTAATTGGTGGTATCCACTATCCCCAAAAGTGTTTCACATGTGACATGGCTCTTCCCTCACTTTTCTCACATGTATATTAATAGTAGCTTTTACCTATCTTTCTATCTTATTTCACATGTATATTGAGAGTTTGTTTCGTTTTATCTGTTCGCACTCCATTTGTTCTGCTAAAAGTGGTCACAAAAGATTTGACACAAAAATAAAAAAAATTGTTTAAAAAAATAAAAAGCAACGGCATGGAGAGTGGTGTTCCGTAAAATTGCTACCAAGGCAGAACTGAGAAGAAGAGGTGTGTTGCCGCCTAATTCATCGACCTTCTACCCCCTATGCGATAGTGTTGAGGGGACGATTAATCATATGTTCGTGGAGTGTCGATGGTCGTGGATGTTGTGGGGTCGGTGCTTGGAGTGGATTGGTATACAGCAGGGGCAGAGCCAAGCCCCCGAAATTAGGAGGGGCAAAATTATTGCCCCTATTTTTTTAAATTTTTAGTGGGGCAAAATATGATAATTTTTACAAATTTATACATAATATTTATAAAATTTGATAAAATTAATACTAAATCAAAGTTTTTGAGGTGGGGCAAGAGCCCCACTAAACTTGTACGTGGCTCCGCCACCGGTATACAGGCTATTCTCCCGAAAGAAGTCTTGGTCAACCTTATCCAGTTATGCTTCTTGTTATAAGGTACTAAGCTTAGACACGTTATTGTTGTAATTTGAGAATGTGTGATTTGAGTGATTTGGAAAAATAGGAATGAGATAGTGTTTAAGGAAGGGGTGTGGAATATTGATAAATTGTTTGGGGAAATTAAATCGACTGTGTGGTGTTGGGCGATGGGTAGAGTTTTAAAAGTGACATACATGATAATTTTAGATTGTGGTGCATTCTTTCTTGATGTTTAGCTTATCATTTCTTTTGTTTGGCTTGTTGGTGTTTAGATATTGTCCGCTGACTGTAATTGTTGTTGGCATTTCTTATGTCTATTTTAATATATATTTCTCATTTTCTAAAAAAAATAGTCTTAAAAGCAAAATCGTTTCTTTTTATGGAAAAATGATAACTTTTAGTTGGACGATCTAATAAAAAAATTTGGTCATTTTAGCCGAACCAAGTACTATAAGGATAGTATGAATACTTCTCAAATTTTCATATATTGTTTGTTTCAAAGTATAAAAAAATTTGAATAGTCATTTTAGACTAAATGTATTAGGTTAGGCCTGATCCATACAAAGTGAAGTCAATTTCATCAAATAGGAAGATGTTTTTGGTAACTGATTACATTTAATTTCAATATCAAGGTTCTTAGCCCTGCAAATATCGACATTAGTGAACTATTAAGTCACAATATACAATTCTAACATCATAAATCCATTTTATGATAATTTTAGCCTCAATTTAGCATAATACAAATTTCTAACCATATAAGTTAAGAGTTTGTAACAACTTTAATATTATAAATTAAAATTTTGATATTTTATTTTGAACTTTTAATCAATATTATTATTTTTAATTGAGTTTTGGTGGGTATAGTTCTGAAAAGTAATATATTTTTGTGCACATCCAAAATCGCTTAAAATTATAGTTGATCTTTTACAAACTGCAATGACAGATTCTTGATTTAATTCTATATATTTGCAACGATTAAAATATTGATAGATCTCTAGTCTCGATCATTACAACATTGGTGTGAAAAGAAAAAAAGAAGAAGAATCATTCATGTCTCTTTATTACTTGTTACTTGAAATCGGCCCAAACGAATCCCAAACATAATAACTACAAATACAGACATAGCAGTTATAATTTGTCCAAGAAAAATATATAAAGATAGTGATTTAGTGTCTGTATTAACAGTTGAAAGGCATGCATAGCAGGAAAATTAAATGAATTTGACAACAAGAAAAAGGCTGATAATTCTGAGGAATTATTATTTATTATTAACTGAGAAGCATAGACTAACATAATTATTAATAAAAGTACTAGCAACTACTGCACGCGACAGTTAACTACATAAGTATTATCAACAATTCAACAAGGGATAAATCAAGCATCCTACACTATATGCTTTTATTCCTATCATAATCAATTGCCATGGATCACTATACTATAGGTTATGATTCATATGAAAAAAGAATTCTTATATGTCAAATTAGAAAATATTTCAAATAAATCGATAATTATATGGTCCTAGTTTTAGTTCCGATCAGGACTTCGGGAGTCATGAATTGCGAAATGGAAAAAAATGAAGTTCATGTCCCGAATGTTTCAAACGGGACAAAAAAGTCACGAATTTATAAAATTTAAATTTAAAAATTGAATTTACAAACTAAAGTAAAATTAGTTTCGATAAATCGGGAGTTCCGGTTGGGATTCGGGATCGAAAATTTTCAAATATCAAGTCCTAGTTCTTATTTCGAAAAATTCTGAATCGGAGTCTTGAATCCCATCGCGACTTGGATCAAGATTAAATATGTGAATATTATTTGATCAAGTCAAATTAAATTACTTTGAATAAGACATATAAAGTAGTTTAGACGGTAATAAAATTTATTTTATATTTCTAAAAAATTGAATTGATTGAATACGAAATTAGAAAGTGGGGATAGTTCCAGATTTATAAATCTTGTACGCAACAAAATAGAGTTGTAAAGTTGATTTAGTATTACTTTAATTCATATATAGGAGACTAGGAGTTATAACCAATGAATAGATTAACAGAACATTCTTTCAAGGTATATTAGTACGGCACAATTTTATCCAATTTATTAATTTATCGTATTATATATATATTGGTATATAGTTGATTATATTACAAAATTAAACCAACTTATTTATCAAATGTTTTCATTAGAAAGAAAAAAAGTTGAAGTTGGCGCACTTACGCATGTTTACAAAAGTTAAAAGTTAAACCTGTAAATTAAACATTATCGTATTTATATGCATATATAATATATTATATTATTGCATATAAATTTAATTATATTATTGTATTGAGTTCGGCACATTTAGGTATGTTTCCAAAAATTACTCTGTCAATATCATTTTAATTATCTCACTTATTATTTTGGGGTATCATCTCTTATTTGTCTAACTTTTTTGTTGCGACAAAATTAAAACGACAAAAAAATTAATACATAAACAAATAAAGTATTTCTTATTATACGATCTAAAAGATTTTGGAAAAAAAATAAGGTGACGGTAGACGTTAGCCAATAGAATTTAATTGTATTATTTATATATTGTATTTTTTATTGTATTAAGAAATTACAAAATAAAACCATTGATGTATCAAATACCTTAATTAGAAAAAAGAAAGTTTAGTTTGGCGCTTTAAAGCATGATTCCAACTATCAAAACTTTACCTATAAAACTCCCTCCATCATTCCCAATTCAATTTTAATTCACCTAAATTCACCCCACAATTTCTATTCCACTCTATTCATCATCAACATGCAAACTCTTCCATTTAAGAATATAACAAAATTCTTGCTTGTAATTATTTTCTTCTTTTTTTCTCACACAAATGCCCACTCCCTACCGGAGAGGCTCCTCCGGTCAGAGGCGGAGCTCCGCAGCCACACGGCAGTGTCAGAGTTCCGCCTCCTCAACCGGAGGTACTTGCTTGAATGTCCTGACCCGAACCCGTATCTCCAAGTGAACGTCACATCCGACCCGACCCTACCCGATGAGGGGTACGTGACAGTTAACATCACGGGAGTCGTTATACCCTCGAGCAGCGATTGGGTGGCCATGATCTCCCCCTCCCACTCCGAGTACGTGTATTCGATAACATCATCAAAATATTTATATAATTAATTAAATTGAAATAGTTATAAATACGTACCGGATCGGATCGAATCGGGTAACACTGACGTGGATGACGATTGCAGTGTGAAGACGTGCTTGGCGAATTCATTTATGTATGAACAGACGGGTGATTTTAGCACTCTTCCTCTTTTGTGTCATTACCCAGTTAAGGTGAGACCAGTTTAACTAAATTTGTGAATATATAACACTTGCATATATATTATTTTGACTTTTGTGGTCTACTTTTTGTTGTAGCAATTAATGAAAACAACCTAACACATTTTTGAACCAACCAATTTTATACTTACTACATTCTATAACACTATTACTTGGGTGGTCCTTTGATTCCATCTACATGCATGCATATATATTCATGACTTTTTGTGAACTTGGATCTTGAAGATTCTAAGTAGCCAATGCATAAAGAATTTTAGGGTGTACTATTATTATTATATTTTTATTCTTCCAAATTTTCTATGAATTGTTCATACATATATAATTGTACCTATAATGGTTTTTTAACCATTTTATATATTGCAAAAAAAATAACCCCACAAATATAACTACATTCCAATAAGCATGACATTTTTTTTTATCACAATTATTAAAGAGATTATATAAAGTATTGTAAAAATTATAAAGGTAGAAAAGTCAATATTTTTTTTACATAGGTAACTTTTGCATAGTTATTTTTTGAAATGAATAGTATAAATGTGGCATTCATACTTAAAATAGGGATGTCAATCGGGTCAACTCACTCGGGTTGTCGGGCTATTCGGTTCGGGATAAATCAGGTTGAAAATTTACAGCCTTAATTAACTCTAAGCTTTCGGTTTTCGGGATAGCCCACTGGGCCAATAGGGCTAGAATATTTATGAAAATGTTTAACATATATGTATATTTTATGATTCAACATTTAAAAAATATAACAAATAAATAAAATTTTAAACATAATAAAATATTAAAATTAGATATGAATAAATTTAAGTGTTATAGTTATTTTTTTAAGTGATTGATTAATTGATGAGCATGATAAATACATATTTTGCATAAAAAACAAATATATTATGCAAATAATTATTATTTTATTTTTTTCATTCGGTTAATCGGGTCAACCCACTTGGGCTAAAAAAATATTTCGGGTCATAAATTTTCAACCTAACCCTCTTCGATTTCGGGTTGATCTTCAGGCCAACCCGCACTTTCGAACCAAATTTGACATCTCTACTTAAAATTGTTGAATATTTTTTAACACTTATAATATTTTGGCTAATTATTTTCTTCCATTAATTTGTTTTTTAAAAAGAAAAAAAATGTTCTAAATTACAATTAAAAATTGGTGTGAAGTTATTTGCGGGGGATTTATTGTGAACGCAGGCTCAATATGTGAGCAACGATCCGAGTTATCTAAATTGCAGCAAGAAAGTGTGCGAGGCCAGCGTGCTCGGAAAATGCGCGGTCCAGACATGTGGAGCCACGCTGTCGTTCCACGTCATCAACATACGTACCGACATCGAGTTCGTGATGTTTACGGGCGGGTTTGAGACTCCCTGCATCTTGAAAAGATCCGACCCGATTAGCTTTGCCAACCCAAGCCAACCCTTGTACGGTCATTTATCGAGTGTCGATTCTACTGCAACATCGGTGTGTATTCTCATCCTCTTATTTTTCTTTTTCTTTTATATTATTTTATGGAGTATTATATTATCTAATTGTGATGCATCGTAAATCTGAACCGTATCGATTATCCAATAATTCAAATTATTTCTTACATTATATATATACATTATTATTTTTTTAATTGAAGAAAAAAACGGTAGAGTTTAAATCCTAAATATCATTGTTACGCGGATTAGAATCGGACGGGATCCAATATCTTATAGTTATATTAGTGTCTCACGTATCATAATCGTGAACACCTTTATTCATGGGGTCAAGAATGTAATGTTGTTTATAAGTAATTAAAGTTTAATTTAAATATTCACTTAAAAGGGAAAAAAAGAAAAAAAAAATAACGTTCTATTATACTATAAACATAAGAAAGTAAGAAAATCCAACTGTAATTTGTTGACCTTTTACGGTTACTGACTAATGTTTCTAATTAGTTAAGTGATGTACTAATTTACAGCTAATCCTCTGCTTAACAAGAAAATTTTGTACTATTTGCTTGCTAAAGTAAAAAAGATTACAGCAGATTTAAACGTACTATTTCGAGTAATAATTATTATTATTTTTTATTAATATTCGTAAATATGTATTCAAAATAGATTAACTTGAATTAATGATTGCAATTCATGATATTTAGACAAAATTATTAACCAACTCTATTTCCATTAATCTGATTACACAAAATTATAAATATTAAAAATAGCATATCTCCAAATAAAAGATAAAATATAATCCACTTCTTTGCGAGTAAGCGAGCACGACCAACACATATCATGCTCTGATTGTCGATATGTTATACTGCGTCTCACTTCAATTGTCTTATTTTATATTTAAATAAGTGTATTATTATAATAAAATGTAACGATTAAAAGGAAGGAGAGAGTATTTGTGATCATATATATATATATATATAAAATTATTAATGGCTACCACACTAATTATAGTTATTGTTTTGTTGTTGAAATGGTAGATGAGATTAAGGTGGGTGAGTGGGGATAAAAGTCCACAACAAGTTCAATACGGGAATACCCAAAAAACTACTTCTTCAGTCACAACATTTTCGCAGACCGACATGTGCACAGTAGGTAATTTCTACTGTTACTTTCTTTGTCTGCTTAAAAATACTCCATTATTTTTAGCATCAAAAATCAATATAATATTCACATTTAAATGAATTTGGGTTAACAATATTACGATGAGAAGAGTACAAAATAAGTAATTGTGTAAAAGATTAAAAGGTACTAATAGAAATCAAACATTTTTTAAAAATAAGTTATTTTTTGTTATTTTAAAAAACAAACTAATGTTAATGATGATAGCCCAGAAAACGGATGAAGTATTATTTTGATAATATATATAAGAGCATCTTTAATAGTAAAAAACATGTTTTATACTCCCTCCATCCTCAATAAGCATGACACAAAATTTTTGAGCACGGTTATTAAGAAGAGTGTATAAAGTAGTGTAAGAGTGATAAAGGTGGTAGGATCCACACCTTTTTAAATATATAACTTTTACTATTTTAGGAATGTGTCAAACTTAGTGGAACGTCCAAATAAGGAAATTGTGTCAAGCTTAGTCGAAAGGGAGTATCAAATTAATGTTATTTTTTAATTTTTTTGAAAGATATTCCTATAATTTGGTAGGTGTATTCATGGTTACTGTTACAGTTCGAATAGTAACGAAACTGTATGTTCACGATTTTATTATTTTAAAAAATCGTAATCAAATTGTGGTTATAACGGTTTATGGTTCAAAACCAGAACCGAATTCGTCTTAAAAAATATGTAGCTTTATAATGAATTTACAAGTTAAAATATAATTTATGAGTTATATACAATGATGTCATACAATATAAAAGATAAAATTAAATTACAGTGAAAAAACTTATTAAAAATAAATATTGAGGAACCGGTAGTTCCGAATATTTGAAACTGAAACCGAATCATTACCCACACGATTACTATTCGAAACTGAATCATCAAAAACTCTTAGGATTCTTGTAACTGCCGGTTATGATTCGATTAGGGTCTAGGTCCTTGAATATTTATGCATTATTAATAGTGAAACCGTTTGAAATGGTAAAATGAAAAAATGCAGGAAAAATAGAAAGTCCAGCAGCTGATTTTGGATGGCATGATCCCGGTTACATACATTCAGCTCTACTCAAAGGACTTCTTCCTTCTACTTCTTACTCCTACAAATATGGAAGGTTTCCTTTTATTTTTCTTTATTCATTTATTTCCTAACTCATCAATCATATTTATTTTAAATGTTTTTTGCCTATTTATTCCAATTAGGATCTTCTATTTCCTAATAGTATAAGATTTCTTATTCCATTAATAAAATTGCGACACGTAGCATAATTAATGGTGTAAGATATAAATTATATATTTACTTATATAATACCTTATGAATGCAATAGAAAATGTCAGTCCATATGTCATAATCTTATGAATGCAATAGAAAATGTCATACTATTTAACGTGGTTTATATATATGAATTTGGTGCAGCAATTCAGTGGGATGGAGCGATGAAATTACGTTTAAAACCCCACCAGCAGGTGGATCAAGTGATCTCAAATTTCTTGCTTTTGGTGACATGGGCAAAGCCCCTCTTGATTCCTCTCAAGAACACTACATACAGGTAGGATGTAATTCGTGAATTATTTGAAACTCGACTCAAATATTTGTTCGTCACATAAAATAAGCAAAACTCCAATCTCGAATCAAACTCGAGTTTAATAGTATTCAGTCTGGAAGGCTTATGAACATATTCAGAAATAATCTAAACGGGACGGTGTTCAAATAGTTCGTGAGTTTTTTAACAAAGTTGCATGAAATTAAAAAAGGGAAAATAGCATATCAGCCCCCTAGGGTAGAGGCCCCTATGGCGGATCACCCATTATAGTCCGGTTTTGTTCAAATGGGCTCCTGAAGTCGATAAGTTGCTGCAACTTAACCCTCCCTTCTAACGGCCATTTAACATCGTTAGCAACTTATCGAATTCATGGGCCTATTTGAACAAAAACTGGACCATAAGGGGTGATCTGTCATAAAGGCCTCTACCCTAAGGGCGGATATGCTACTTTTCTCATGTTTTAAATATCACGTATATTATATTATATATTCATTTTCACTAAAAATAAAATTTACTTAACGACGTTAAATGGCCGTTAGAATGGAGGGTTAAGTTTGCAACTTATCGACTTTAGGGGCCCATTGAACAAAATCGAACCATAAAGGGTGATCCGTCATAGGGGTCTCTACCCTAAAGGCGGATATGCTACTTTTCCCATTAAAAAAACTGAGAGAAATTTTCAATAGTTCACAAAATTTATATACGAATCAGTCCCTCTCTCTCTCTATCTATAAACATATATATTCAAATGATTTAATAGACGAACTTTTTAAAGAACTCAATCAGAGTTCGAATTAATTTGAATTCACTACTTAAATCGAATGATAAACGGACATATTACGCTCTAAAGTGTTATTTTTTATTTAAATAAATTACAAAATTCTAATGCACTGTCTATGATTCCTAGTTACCATTAATTATTCTAGAATCAGATTAAACTTGATAATTGAATTTAGACATATTATAAATTAAAGCCAGGATCAGTATCAGTAATCAAAGCAATGGAAGAAGAAGTAGGGTCAGGAGCAGTGGACTCTATATTTCACATAGGAGACATTAGCTATGCAACAGGCTTTCTAGTAGAGTGGGATTTCTTCCTTCACCTCATCACCCCTCTTGCCTCCAAACTCCCCTACATGACTGCCATCGGCAACCACGAGCGGTATCTATCTATCTATCTATCTGTCTATCAATCGTTTTTTCACTACAATGTGGACTTCAATTAATTATATATAGGGACTACATGGGGTCGGGTTCGGTGTACTCCAACTTTGATTCGGGCGGAGAGTGCGGAGTTGCTTACGAGACGTATTTTCCGATGCCGACGCCGGCCAAGGATAAGCCTTGGTACTCTATGGAGCAAGGGAGTGTTCATTTTACCGTGATTTCCACTGAGCATGATTGGTCACCAAATTCCGAACAGGTTTAGTTCTTATTTTTATCTTTCATTTTGTTGACTTTCATGCACATATCCTGCATTTTTTATGAGTACTAAAATTAAATTATAAACTATTAATAAATAAAGAAGAGCTTAGGATACTAAGATCTCCTTTAGCTGCCCATACCGAAAGACCTAGCTACACATACTGATTAACTCACATACCCACCACATACTAAGTTAGTTCAGTTAACAAAAAAGATTGAAACCGAATTCGACCCTTTCTTTTGGGAGTGTAAAAGACCAGAGTTTGGAATCCGTCTTTGAAGAAAGAAGCCGCCTTTGGGTTCCGAACTCCATATGGGGAAGGAGCGTTGTTCTTTGCGAGGTATCGATCATTTACGGTCTTTCTTTCATAGCCCTCGAACTTGGGGTTCAGTGTGCTGTTGCTTCGTCTCGATTCGACATGGCACACTGAAGGTCATCTTGCAAAGTGACATGGTCATATAATTTAAAAAAAAAAAAAAATCTAATGTGCTTTATCATATAATTTATCGAACACACCGTGTCTCCACCCGAATTTTAATTCCTATATTTCTTCATTTGATCAACTTTTACAATAACTAATTGACATTGATAAAGTTTAACAATATTTTTTTTCTATATATACAAATTACAAATTAAAATAAAGTGTTTGGTTCGAAGCAGCGTTAAGATACCAATTAATTCATATCATGAAGAAACCTCAAATATACGAGAACAAAACCGCCTTGTAAACGCAAAAAGAGAATTTTCGAGTACTGCCAGTCGAGAGTTTGTTGTCGATCAAATTTCAAATCCAATGTATAATTGGTATATTTATTAATATTTCATGATCAAATTTAACATTTCTAATAGTTGATGATATATATATTTGATATAACAAGAATAGTTTTGGAGTTTTTATTGCCATTGACCCTTTTTTTTCCCTCCAAATTAACTAGAGTTTGATCAATTCAAAGTCTATATTGGTACTGACTTTTATTTTTTATTTTTTTTCCTGTTTTTTTTATGGTAGTACATATGGATGAATAAAGACATGGCTGGGGTGGATAGAACAAGAACTCCTTGGCTGATTTTCGCAGGGTAATTAAATAATTAATTAATTTGTTTCAAAGGGAGTAACTTTTATAACTTGTTTTTTCACTTTTTTTTTATTGTTATCAAATTGAAAACTAAAATTATTTTCCTTTAACTATATATCCTAAATTAAAGTGGGATTTAATCATTTAATGTACATATGATTGAATGCAGGCACAGGCCTATGTATACATCAAGTCCAGGGTCGTTCCCCCTTCCTAGCGTCGACACTCAATTCGTCGACGCAGTCGAGCCATTGCTACTAGCTAACAAGGTCTTCTACCAATTCTTTTTTATTTTATTTTTTCTGTAATTAAGCTTAATTAATTAATTAGGGTTCTTAAATTTTTTGTGATTTAAATAAAAAATTAATAGGTAGACTTAGCTCTATTTGGGCATGTCCACAACTACGAGAGAACATGCTGCGTTTACAAGCAGGAATGCAATGGAATGCCCACCAAAGATTCCAATGGAGTCGACACTTTCGATAATTCAAACTACACTGCACCCATTCATGCTGTTATTGGAATGGCTGGTTTTGAACTCGATAATTTCACACAAAATGTAACATGCAACCCCTTTTCATGTCATCATCTATCTATATCTTGATCTTGAAAAATTAATTTAATTTCAGACCATTTATAATATATCTATATATATATATATGCTTTCATTAGGACAATAGCTGGAGCTTGGCTAGGATTTCCAAGTTTGGATATGTAAGAATACATGCCACCACACAAGAGCTAGATTTTGAGGTCAGCATGCAGTTCTAATTAATTTTCATTACATATATGTTGCTAGTTTAATTCATTTAATATTTATACTGTTTTCTTGGGGGGTTTGGTTTGTAGTTTGTGAATGCAGATTCAAGGAATGTGGATGATAGTTTCAGAGTCATTAAGAGCTGAAGAAATAGGTGTCTGAATGCAAAGAATCAACACTACCTAGTACAGCAATTTATACATGTTTCAAGAAGCTAGTACTGTGTATAGTGCTTATCATGTACTAATAATATTACCCAGAAGAAAATGAAAAAATAAATAAAAAGAAATTAATTAATTTTTGCATTATATATTCAACTACATGAATGAAAGTTAGCAAACTCTCTCGAATGGAATACTGTTAGTTCGAGCTTTGTTTGAGTTCGGCTCGATAAATCAAAAGCGAGCTCGAATTTATTAAATATTCGATTCAAGCTCGTTAAAAAGTTCATTTATTAAATTGTTTGAGTTAATATATATATTAAATACACAAGTTTATGAATTAGTTCGTATATAAGCTCCACGAACTATTCAAAACTCGACTTGAATTTTAAGTTCATGAACAAACACGTTAGTAAATTAACTTTGCGAACTATTCAAAGTTCGGCTCGTTAAAATTAGACTTGAACATGTCCGCAAATCTATCTAATTGAATACTAAAAATCTAAGTCGATTGGAAACTCGAATTCGGTTCACTTGGTTTGATTCACCCCAATAATTGACATAAATCATATCTTTAAATTGTTTTGTTTGAACTACTTTGGAGTGGACTTTATATGGCTAGGTTACCATAAGGTCCACCTATTAATTCAATTCTT
This sequence comes from Leonotis leonurus, assembly GCA_026898415.1. Lineage (NCBI taxonomy): Eukaryota > Viridiplantae > Streptophyta > Magnoliopsida > Lamiales > Lamiaceae > Leonotis > Leonotis leonurus. Next base: position 1,165,715 of record JAPKLX010000008.1, read on the forward strand.
TTTAATTTTAATTACTTTTATTAATTTTTAATTACATCGTCATATAAGTTATGAACACTTTAAATGTATTGAATATAGGAAAGTAAAAACTGATGGATCTTAATGTAATTTCTCATCCCAAAAAGGGCATAAAGTAAAAGAGGCTATATATGAGTAAAACATTGTTCCAAAAACTTCACTTTATAATCATTGATCAGCTCATTTTACAAATATTGGATAATTCAGAGCAACATTAATTATTTCATCAAATCTAGAACCATAAACTCAATTGCAAGTCACAAACTCTCCTTTTATTACAAGATACCTAAGTTGGCCTTCTTGCATATCAAGTTGCTCTTTTATCTTGGAACTGTATAGCCTGCAAAAACAAGAAAAACTCACAAATGAGTAACCTAAACAGTAAAAAAACATGATTAAACAAACACAAAATGCACTAAATAATAATGGAAAAGTCTTACTGCCACATTTGGTTCCATGAGCCAAGGGCTTCCCACATGAAGCTGTAACAAATGCAGCCTTCTTCATGCTAATAATCTTCTCAACTTGGGCAGTAACATGCTGGCAAACACACGGTAAGTCGACGTTTCGTATAACGTTGCAGCAGCCTTGAGACGGCGTTTGTTGGGGGCCGGGTATTTGCACGTACTTGGAGCATTGCTGCACCAGGCCTTGGAAATCGCCTTGGCATTGCGCGGATGTGAAGGCGATGTGCGTGCTCGTGCAGAGCAGCATTAGGTGTACCATAAACCCTAATTTGGCCATTGCCATTGCTCTTTTAGCTTAGTTTGTTGCTTCTTTTTTCTTTGAGTGGGTGTGAGTTTTGTGTAGTGAATGGGTGTGTTTATATAGAGGTTTGAGTGTGGTGTTTTGCATGTGAGGTTGGAGTGTGATGCTTGAGTTTGTTTTAGGATGCTCTTTATGCACCATTCTTCATGTGTAAGAAAGGTGTGGATTTTGTTTGTGATTGAATGATCACGTGTTTTAACCTCGGTTGGTACATGTGAGTCATGATTTTTTTTTTATATATGTTATGTTATTTATTTTATAGTTAGGTTAACTTTATATTATAATAACATGATATGAAAAATTATGACTTATATATTAAATAAGATGTAAATTATATGTGTATGGCATAGGGTTGTTTAATTAGTAGTGTTTTTTCTTCTTTGTTGCTCTATTTGTTCACGAAAATGATGCTCACTTGAGTTCGGAATGAATTTTAATGGATTGTGTGTGGGATAAAGCTTCACACCACTTAGAGTGAATATAAAAGATAACCAAATGAGATTATAAAAGATAAATATATAATCATGTTTTCTACATTTTATGTACTCCCTTCGTCCCGCTGAATGTAATCATGTTTTCTTATTGGGCCGTCCCATTAAAAGTAGTCATTTTCTTAAAAAGGAAAAGGAAATACCTTTAAAACACATCACTCTTATTTTTTTAAAACATAACACTTTATTTTCTTAAACTCCGTGTCAATACCCTCGTGGCCGCATTTAGTAGGACGAGTGAGTACTAAAATACCCTTCTAATTATTTTTTACATTTCTTTGTAAGAATTATCATACAATTCATCGTGATATTCTATTTTAATAAAACTGTATATATGTATGTAGAGTATCGTTTCACCGCCCGCAGTGGGACAACTTAATGCGCTCACGGCGGATGAGACAATGTCACATCAACATATGACTAGTCACTATAATTTTGATTTTTTATTTATTTTATTTTTATTACTCATTTTGTATTGAATAATATTAAATTATACTATATAATTAATAATTCATAGTTGGAAAGTGAGAATTGATAAAAAAAAATGTTAAAAATTTAATATTTATCTACAAAACATATCACATCACACAGGGACGAAGCCAGCTAGGGGGCAGAGGGGGGCGATGCCCCCTCTAGGATTTTGAAATTTTGCAAGGATATTTTTGTAATTTTGATCTATATCATCACAAAAAAATATATATATTAAAATAATTAATTAGCCCCCCTCTGAACCAAATTTCTGGCTTCGCCACTGACATCACATGCGCATTAATTCTGCCCAACGGCGGTGTGAATATTTTCATACGTATGGATAGTATGAATGAGTATTATTCATATATTGCTTACTATTCTTACAATTCCTACAATTACATTTAAGTAAACTAGTATTTATATATTTCGCGTTCAAAATGTTTCCATTTATATATATATATATATATATATATATATATATATCAACACTGAAATATAAGCTTCAGCTTATGCATGCATATGAGAATGAGATTGAGCAACGTACGTATTTTCTTTTCTAGGTCAAAAATTAATCTATTTTTTTATAAGAAATATCTAATGTAATATTACTATATTTTCAGATTTTGTAATTTAAATTTAATATAATTTAAAACTATAATAATAATATCTTCTGGTGTAGAATAAGTGCTTAATTACATGGTAAATTAAAGTTTTTAATTGCTTATATACTTGCACTTTTACAACAGCAGCAATGCCCCCACAAATGTGTCAAAACTTGCAGTTCTCATGAAGAACTGAACCACATATACACTTGCATTTGCATTGCATCGCTAATTAGAGACTTTTCCTCCGGTAGCCGGTAATTCCGCGATATCTTTTAACGGCGTCCACACGAATTTTCTCCTGCACGTACACGTATAGATGGTACATCAAATAATACATGAAATTAAATACATTATTACGATGATGCAATATTAATAAAGATTAATTATCGCTAAATACATACTTGAATTATTCACAAATATTGGAATTACACTAACTAAAAAATATGTCTTGCGATATATAAACTACTATTTATTTATTTTTTATAAATTTCATAATTTACATGGACGATTAATTGTCATGTTGGTGACGCTGACTGTGCTACTCAAATAACGTCGTCTCTTTCAAAATAAACCTGTCGACTTTGTATTATTCTTATTGGGTAAATTACAACCTCGATACTAATATATATCATAAAGTAGCACGTTCAAGATCACCATCGTAACACTATTGTACACGTATGTGTAATTTCAGAAAAATTAGAAGTTCGTATATTATATAGCATATTCTATCTTTATATGTATAAAAAATTAATAGTTCGCATATTATAAGACTGATCTTTTAATTCGTGTATAATTACATAGTATATAAATAATTTGTGTATTTAACGACAATAAACGCATTACCCACCAGTTTCCGCACTCGGCGAGCACCCTCACTCGAGGCCTCAATGTTGGAAGCAATGCCAAAAACTGCAATTCTGCCTTTGATAGAACCTATTAACACCAACAAACATATTATAAGTCAAACAAAATCACTTGTTACATTATCTCATAACCAAACACACCAAAAATCAAATCAAATCAAAGTCCACTATTATAATTGGAAGAAACCTTGGCTTCAATGATCCAAACCACGAGCCCCTTCGCGTCGGGAGGCAGCAACGAGAGCCTGTAGTCGACCTCCGGAGGGAAATACCACCTCGCTATCGGTTGCTTCCCAACATGAGGCTGCACGTTTAACAAATCTTGATCGGTACTGAAATAGTCTCACACATGTTTTCAATATTTTCGGGAGATATTCATTTTGATGAATAGACGGATAAGATATCCTGACATAGAGCCATTTTGATTCCACTAGAAATATGGAAATAAAATTATGAGGAATCCAAAAAATGAAATAGAATAAGATTTGTGGCTACACAAACGTTTGAGAATATTTATATATCATGTTCAAATAGAAATTGTGGGGAATTTATTAAATCCATTTAATTCAAAATATGGTAAAGTTGGTCCCGGATGGGAAAGTACCCCATTGATATATAGGTCTCGTAATGGCTCAATTCGCAGTATTTCTAATATCAAAATTTCATAAATTATATTTAGGGACTGTTTCTTTCATATATATTTTGGTATATTAAATTTGATAATTTACTAGAACTGTCAAAATTTAACGTGTCTGACCCGACCCGCCCATTTAATTTACAAAATCATCTCGGTCCGAGTAAGGTTAGCGCCATTTTGACAGTTCTACTTAAAACATATGATTAAGTATTTGAAGATAAAAAACGGGGTAAGAATTCTTACGGGGCAGACAGGGTGGAACTTGGTGAGGGTGGTCTCCGGGTCACCGAGACCACGGGCCGAGAGGTCGAGGAAGTGGTAGCCTTGGTGGGCGAGGCGAATGAGGTAACGGCCCTCGTAGCCGCCCTCGTGCGGGGAGTATATGGCCAATGCCTTGTGCTCCTCCACATCGTCGAGCCACTTCCCCAAGTCCAACTTGAGCAAGTCTCCCCCGATGAAGTCACCGAAGCTCGGCCCGCATTTCGTTACCGTCGTTATCGTCTCACGTGCTCTCCGATCGCCTCGGATGAGCCACGATGGTGCAGTAACGGTGCAGTGGAGTGGGAGGAGGTGTTTGTGGTTGGTGGCCAGCGGTGGCGCCATTAGTGCTCCTTGATGAAATGAACATGCCATTTGAGGTCGAATTCTTCTTTATCTTCCTTGTTTTTTTCTTTTCTTTTATGTGAGGAAGAATAGCATTAAAGGAAATGGAGTTAAGAGTTGATGAGAGAGTAAGGAAGGAAAAGGATTGAAGAATGTGGTGTGAGTTATTATATGGTCATGAAACAAGATAAGGAGGCTTTTCTGACTTCAAGTTTCTCTACAACAATACAAAAGTACTCTTATATATTAATATATGCTTCCATTCAAGGATTTTATTTGAGGACACAATTTTGATTAAATTAACTCTCCAATTACTCTGATTTGTCAATTGTGTTAACTAACATTTAAGTCTCAGAGTATAATTGTAGAGTCGAGTCGAGCCAAATATTAGCTGACTCGAGTTCGACTTATTTAAATATTAGAGTGTTCGAGTTTTTGACATGTTGAACGAGCTTGATTAGCTATTTAAATATCGAGTCTAAACTTGGCTCTTGTGTTATTTGATAACATTGTTGTTGAACTCGAGCTTGGCTCGTTTAATAATTCATATTATCATTTTTGAGCTCAAGCTCGTTAAATGCTCGATTTAATTTTTATATTATTATATGAATCTAGGCTCGTGTTCTGTTTCAATTGGCTGCTCAAGAATAAGATCGGTTAACATGTTCGTGAATAAACGAAATCAAACATGCTCGCAAACTCAACGAGTCGAGTATCGATCTAGCTTGACAAAATCATTTTGGGTTCAAGATCTAAATCGGCTCATTTATTATCGAGCCGAGCTGCAGACGAGCTTTTCTTGAGTCAGGTCTCGAATAGCTCGCAAATAACTATGTTCGTTTGCGGTTAAAAAGGATTCAAAATTCATCAAAAATATTATAAATTATAAAAAGTAAAAATGATTGCTTTATTTTTATTTTATTTTTAGTTTGAGTTTGTATTCATAAATTAAAGATGAATTCATGTTTGATATGACAATAAAATGGATTAAAATTGGTAGAGTGATTTGGTGATGACCTAAAACAATATAAGATATCTTCAAATTTGCTCAATAAATCTATTCATAAAATATCTAACATGATATTTGGGAAGAATAAAATATCACTTTATATATGTATATTCTTTCGAAGAAAAGCGAGAAAACGGATCACTCGCACGCAGTTCCATTTCCTGCGGTTTTCAACTGTTTTTCCCAAAGTCGCATTTGGCAACCCAATTTTCATTTTTATCAACACCGGAGAGGCAGCGCCGTGTAGATTCTGTACTCTCTCTCAGTCAGCGTGGCATTTCATCAAACACTTGGTGTTGTTGTGTTGGTGATTCCTCTCCCGCCTACTCGTAAATGCACTGACACAATTCCAAACACGCCCAACGAGAAAATGCAGGGAGCAATCGCCTCGAGTTGCTCCAGAATCGTCAACCGCGCCGTCTCTTCCCGTGTTAATCATGTAGCTCTCGCGGTTATCAAACCGCTTCAGCTGAAACCGAGCTCCGTTGGGACTGGCACCAGGACGCTATCAAGTAAACCCAAGTTGTGGCGAGCCGTTAGAACGGCGGCGCCGTCGTCGTTCAAGTTGAACGCCTTCCTCTCCGATTTTCCCTCCCGGCCTCCTCAGAATGCGGTGAGCATCTTAATTCCGTGCTTCAGCTGTGTTCCGCTTCTTTTGTCAGCAATTGATGGCTAATTTGTGATGTTCGTCAGGTAACCAACGGAGAACAGGGTTTAGAGCCGAATGGGAATGCGTTGTTCTCGACGGAGGCAGCTCCGGGGCCATCGAAGCAAGAGGAGAAGAGGAATTCGTTGACGAAAAGTGGAGCTTCTGGAGAGAACGCTGACCAGACTAAGATCATCGCCACTCTAGCTAAATACTTGTGGATGAAGGACAATTACGAATTTCGGTTTCGTGTCATTGCTGCCTTGGGACTTCTGATCGGTGCCAAAGTAAATATTTGCGAGGATTGCCTGTTATTTGCACGTGATGTTGGTGTTTGAAGGTGATCTGACTTTTTTGTTATCCCCTTTGTTTTGTTTTGTGTGTATAGGTGATTAATGTGCAGGTGCCGTTCTTGTTCAAGCTAGCCGTTGACTGGCTAGCAACAACTACAGGAAATCCTGTTGCTCTTGCTGAGTTCACTGCTGCCAATTCTACTGCTCTAGCTGTTTTTGTTAGCCCCGCGGCAGTTCTAATTGGTTACGGGGTAGCGCGGTTGGGGGCAGCTGCTTTTAATGGTAAATGTACGAGCTTAAATAGATTTTATTTGTTCTGTTTAGTGTAAGCCTGAAAATCTTAATTCTTAAACATATATATAATTAAGTTGCTCGAGTAAATGAAAAAATTGCCTTGAAGTTTATTTGCTCATCTTGTAGTATGAAAAAGTTTCTTAGTTTATCTTGTAGTATATTTTTACTGTGGAACTTACTGCAATTCCTTTTTATAGAACTAAGAACTGCTATATTCTCCAAGGTGGCATTGAGAACGATTCGACAGGTTTCAAGGCAGGTAAAAGACTAAATTTCCCTATTCTCTTCTCCCCTATAGGTTCGTTTGGTTGCTACTTGCTAGGATTAGAGCCTAGATAGTGTAGCATCCCATGCTCAGTTTAGAAGATGCAATCCATGACTTAATTAAAGAAATTATCCGGAACAGCTAATCATGACATTTTCAATTCTTGGCCTACCTCAGCAACAAATTTTATCGTGAGTGGAAGTCCAAGATTTAGTCTCTCCTCATATCTTATTCTTAGTACTATCTTGTCCAATAATCCGAACCTATATTGCTCAATTATCTGTTTTTAATTAAGTTAGCTCATATTCTTCTTCACCAATGATGTGCTATTCTTTTCCAACTCTTTTCTGTTGTACCCTAATTCTTCTGGAAGATGGGACTGCTGGGGTTAGAATTTTCTTGGGAAAACTAAAAAGAACTTAGGAAGGCTTGTTTTGGGATGTTATTAAGTTTCTAAAGACAAATGAGTTCAAATTGTGATTCTCCAAATTGCATTGCCTTATTCACCTGTTTGGCGTATGTGATTAGATTATTACCTGTTTGCCATTTTTCATGATTTGGTAGTCATGTTTACTTAATTTTCTGGAAAATAAGAGGTGGATAATTAATTGAATCACTGTGCCATATTGACAATGTTTCTCTTCTATTTTTACTTTGTTTAGAAATTATAAATTAGAAAGAGCAGAACATAATAATTAAAATATAGTATATAGAAAGAGATCTCAAAATCAATATGACTTTGTTAAACTAAAATAGATTGGATCAACTACCTAGGTATTGTAAATTGGTCTACCAATTACTTTTACCTGAAATGAGTTTGGTTTCAGTGCTACTTTTCTAGGTATGATTGATTGGCTTTTCCTGTATACTGACAAAGTCAGCACAAAATGTCTTCTTGCAGGTCTTTTCACATTTACATGATCTTGACTTACGATATCACCTGAGGTATGCCATGATCCACATTCTCTCCTCATTGTGATGTATATGTAAAGTGGCTCTGTGGTGAAGTTTCCGAATGAGCTGAATGAAGCAGAATAAATTTGGAACTTATCTGTTTATCTTTCTTCGCAGTCGAGAAACGGGTGCTCTTAATCGTATCATCGATCGTGGTAGCCGAGCTATAAATTTTATTCTTTCAGCAATGGTCTTCAATGTCGCACCAACTATATTAGAGGTACAATCCCTGGCTGATTCTTGCTTAAGTTTGTTACAGTCAAAATCTTATGCAAGCCTAGCTAAGACTTTGTTGGAACAATTTCAATAGTCTTTGTCTATGGCCTTTCAGATAGCAATGGTCTCTGGTATCCTTGCCTATAAATTTGGAGCAACATTTGCTTGGATTACAACATTATCTATGACTGCTTACATAGCATTCACATTGGCCGTGACACAGGTATTGTTCTTTTAATACAAGATCTTCATATTTATTGTTTCATCTTCCTCGTAGTGTCTTCGTTACAATTTCTGCATATGAAAGTATGTCGTGCTGCACAGTTTCCTCATTTTCTCTCTCTGGATTGGTTCCGATACTTATATCGTCATGGTTTGTGAGAGGAATAAATATTATCTTCGTGGTGTTCAATGAAGCTTATAATTTTTCAGTTGGTTCAGTTTACATCACTATCAAATTTTTTATTGTAGTGGAGGACTAAGTTTAGGAAGGCAATGAATAAAGCTGACAATGATGCCAATACACGTGCAATAGATTCTTTAATAAATTACGAGGTGAGTCCTCCATTTCTTTGTGACAATTAAGCTACATTTCAGCTTAATATATTGATGTTGATAGTTTCTATTATCTTTTAGACTGTCAAGTACTTCAACAATGAGGCCTATGAAGCTGATAAATACGATGAGTTTCTTGAGAGTAAGTAGCTAAATCTTAATTTTTCAAGCATTTTCCTGGAGATATGGAAACCAACATAAGAAATATAAAACTTTGTTTATGTTGGTTAAATGGTGAAAGTTGTTAGATTCAGGGATAGGGGGTAATGTTCTCAATTCCCAAAGCAAACGGAGTCATGAGAGAGTGAGGTATAAGCATGAGTACTCAAAATTACATCTTTCATAAAAAAATTGGATTACATTAACATTAAATTACATGGCCGCGTCACGGAAAACTCGAACCCGAGACCTATTGTCTTGGGCATTAACCTCACTACCACTAGGCCAACACACACACGCATTCCAAGTGATTGATCCATGAGCTCCTCCTTTGTTGTGTTCTCCATGTAAAAATGCATAGTTTTTTAGGTTATTTCAAAAAATTGAAGGAGAGCTTCACGTATCTTGTCGGATAAAATTCAGATTGTATATATTTGATATCAATGAAAACTATTAGGATATTTTTCTCAACTAGAAGGTGTCAAGCTTTTGCTTATACTCGTGTTGGCGGTCATTGAATAATAAATATCTGCAAGCAATCACAAATTCTTTATGCTATGTTTATGTTCTCGAATTTACAACTGCATTATACCCATTGTTGGGTGGGATTTCAAGTTTTCAACTTAAGTAGCTACCGAATGACAAAATACTGCTCCCTCCGTCCCGATAAAACTGGTCATGTTTCATTATTGGGCCGTGACGGTTGTCCCATCAAAAATGACCACTTTCCTAAAGAGAAAAAAGTTTTGCCTTTAAAATACCAATCAGCCACTTTCTTAAAGCACAAAACTTTACCTTCGTAAACTCTATGTCCATTCCCACGTGGTTACTTTTAGTGGGACGGAGGGAGTATTTACACTATGTTATTCTTTATTTGTTTTGGTGATATATTTAACCAAAGTAGATCGTCTCATTTAAAACAACTTGGTCTAGTAAGAACACAACTATACATAATGTGGGACATTGCATTTTGCAACACTTCCACAATTCCCAAAGTAGCTAATAAATAATGAAGCAGTAATAAAGGTTTCTTTCTATTTATCTTTCATGTGAAAATTATTGCTTCCATGCTTAATATGAGGACCCATCTTTCAGGATATGAAGATGCTGCATTAAAAACTCAAAGAAGTCTTGCTTCTTTGAACTTTGGGCAGAATTTGATATTCAGCACTGCTATCTCAACTTCTATGGTCTTGTGCTCAAGTGGAATCATGAATGGAAGTTTGACTGTTGGGGACTTGGTAAAACTCCTACCCTTATTACAAGCTTTTCCATTGCCCTGTTTTGAATTCTGTTGGGAACTTGGTAAAACTTATTTATTCATTTATGTTAATTACTGAAAATTTATACTTGTAGGTCATGGTAAATGGGCTTCTCTTTCAACTCTCACTTCCACTCAACTTCCTTGGAAGTGTATATAGAGAAACAGTTCAAAGTTTGGTAGATATGAAATCCATGTTCCAATTACTTGAGGTATTAACTCATTTTCTGCGAAATATTTCCTTTCCATCTTAGTCGAACTTAATGTTTGAATCAGGTACACAAATCCAAGCATACATACACCCATATATATATAACATATATATGTGCACATATATATATATATATATAGAGAGAGAGAGAGAGGTTGATTCCAAAGAATTTGCAGTTGCACAACTAATGCATTTTGTACATTGAAATGCTATTCTCTAAAGACTCCATAGGTTTCAAAGTTAACATTCTCTTCCCCCAATATGGTTGCAACTAATTTCAATTTTGCCAAGGACTAAACCGTTTTATCACGGCGTATTGCATCCGTCCTCCTTCACAAGAAGTCTTTGGATGAATTTATAATTCAAATAGCTTCTGAGGATAACTGAAATATGTTCGGTAACTTTCTTTGTAATAATCTCATAAATTCTAATGATAATAAGGGCAGCTTTATATAATACGGGTCTAACCTCATGATGTGAATTAATTTCTTCAATGATCAATCAACAAAAGCAACCCAAGAAAATGTCCACTTTTTCCTTTCTCTTTTAAAAACTTACTAAATCAATTTCAGATTTTGTTTGCTGGTATCGATCCATTTGAACATGTTTTCAATGCTCTTTGGGGAATCTAGTGGAAAATTATGTGAAGCATGACCAAATAAACTTGTAATTGTATTCGATCTTTTGATCTATAATGGATTTTTAGTGCTGATTATCGGTTTGCTTTCCAGGAAAAATCAGAGATTGTTTCAAAAGATGATGCTAAGCCATTGCAATTAAACGGGGGGCACATAGAATTTGAAAACGTTAACTTCAGGTGCACCTCCATATTTTCTGATTAGAATATCACATGGTTGGCTGTATATCAGTAGAACTGTCCATATCATCTTTACGGTGGGGTTTTGTTCTCATAACTAACAAGTTATCAGCTTAATCCTACATAATTGTTTGAGGAAATGAACATAGGTTTTGATTTTATTAGTATTAGTGGACCTCTACCACATGATGTTTTTCTGCCTAGATAAACTTAAGGCTGAGAGGCAAAATTAACTAGAGGTGGAGACTGGAGAGGACCAAAGAAGACCAAAGAACATTGTGGAATTGCAGCTCACTAGGCAACTAAAATATAGCTTTTCATTTCTACATGTATGATTTTCTGCTATCAATTATTCTGAGCAAACAAATTGGACCTTTCATCAGGCATAGCTTTCTAAGTAGTTTTCAGTGGGTTTATGAAATAATTGGCTATATTACCATGGTGTTACTTTTCTGGGCCACTTTCACGTTTTCTGCACTCTTTAGTTTTGTAAAAGTCTTAAAATGAAAATTATTTCATTATACACATTTCATTATAGACCGTGTAGGTCTAAGAATGAACAACCATTTATTTCATACGTGAAATCATATTAGTTTCTTTAGTCTTTACTTCGCCAATAATTTTGGTGGATGCCTAATAAAACATGGAATACTATACTGTCTTGAAACTGATTGAATATATTCATGCTTATCCTCTGTTATTATGCAGTTACCTCCCAGAAAGAAAGATCCTTGATGGTATTTCATTCGTTGTACCAGCTGGAAAGAGTGTAGCTATTGTTGGAACCAGTGGAAGTGGTAAGCAATCATTGTTTTTTCTTGATAAATAATATTCGATCTGTTTATTGATCTGGGAATCTAGATATTTGACTCTCATGATTTATTGTGAATATTGTAAAGATGGTAACAGTACAAAGTCATCATAGCTTTTGGCTATTTGTGCATTACTGCAATCAGTATCCTATGTGTTGAGACCGAATATAGTTTAGTATCAATGTGGGTGGTTTATTATGTGGCCCTTGATGTTGATGTTCATTAACCTCTTTCATGTCTATCATGTTTTTATTTATTAATTAACTGAAGTCCTCTGTTTGTGATGTATGTATGTATTTGCAGGGAAGTCAACTATTCTAAGATTGCTTTTCAGATATTTTGACACTCATTCTGGACATGTAAGACATTGAAGTAGTTTCTTTACCCAAGCATTGGTTGGAATTTTAAATATATTTACATCTGATATGGCGTCATTTGTCAAAAAAATGTCGCAGATCTCCAGCAATAGATTTCATTCTTTCATAAATATTGGACTCTTCCTATCTCTTTGTTCCTCTGTTATTTTCTCTTGAATTTCATTTATACCTCTATGATTGGCAGATAAAGATAGACGGGCAAGATATCAGGGAAGTAACACTTGAGAGCCTTAGGAAATCCATTGGCGTTGTTCCACAAGATACTGTAAGTTGATAGTACCTCATAATTGTTCGCTTCATAAATGAATTATTGGCTACATAGAATGATTGAAAGTCAGAACCTTGTTGCAAAATTGCTGGGCAGGTGCTGTTCAATGATACTATATTCCACAACATTCACTATGGCCGCCTTGCAGCTACACGGGAGGAGGTTTCCTGTTAAATTTAACATTGTTCTTACACCTGTCATAGTTCCGTTGATAGGTCTTCCTCTGATTTGCCTTCTACTGTTAGGTATATGATGCTGCTCGTCGAGCAGCAATTCATGACACCATCATGAATTTTCCAGAGAAATATTCTACTCTTGTAGGGGAAAGAGGACTCAAGGTATATCTTGTATTTTCTTCCTCTTGAATCTCATTATCATATAATTTCAAAGCTGTGTCCTTTCACTCCTGATAACAAAACAATTCTGATAGCATATTGGGGTTCTTAATGCTCAGTTTTTCTTTGGCACGAAATTTCATACATATAATGTTTCTACAAATTTGTGGTATTAGTGCATAACCATCTACAAAATATACTTCATCTGCAGTAGCTGCAGTATATATGCAATTTTCTCTTGCAAACATTTAAGATTGTTATTAAGCTTTAGAATAGATTTTGGTACTCCATGTGGTGTTATATGCCTTTTCTTTCCCATATTCAAGTTTAGTATGAAGTATCTCACAAAGCACGAGATGCTGCTTATTGTATATTGGTGTAAATAATAGCCAGTTCCTGTATGCTAGTAAATCTTCATTGAAGCTTCATTAATGTGACACTTTTACATTGACAGTTAAGTGGTGGTGAAAAGCAAAGAGTGGCACTTGCTCGTACATTCTTGAAAGCACCTCCTATATTGTAAGTATCCATTACTTTCTGATTATCCAAAACCTTGTCATTTTACTTCCTTCTTTCCATTCCTTTTGTTTTTCATGTATTAATTCTTGTGGGCTAAAAAAAATGTCTGAAGTTGGGCGATGAAATTTTTGAAAATTTAATCTCTCAAAAAATTATTGAAAATGTATTCTCTACTAAATCTGGAGAACGAATTATTGCTGAAATGAATCACCTTTTTTAAGTTCCATTCCATGTCATTTAACTACAATGCTACAATATTTTGGATATCCTCTCACTTATAATTCTCCTTCTTGTTTCTAGGTTCTGTGATGAAGCTACAAGTGCGCTTGATAGCACAACAGAGGCAGAGATTCTAAATGCGTTGAAATCCCTAGCAGACAATCGGACTTCAATTTTTATAGCTCATAGGCTCACAACAGCAATGCAGTGTGACGAGGTATGTTTTCTGTCTTACAGTGTACCCCTTTGTGAATGTATTACAATTTTTATGATATATACTCGAGAAAAGGGTTAAAGCTGCTGTGTATTCCTTTTTTGGTATCAAGAAAGGGTAAACATCGTATGAAGAGGATATATACACACACACACATATATATATGTGCATGTCTCGACACCAAATCACATTATGAGTTTATATTTCTTGATAGAGTTTATTCATAAATATAGTATAACTATATACAATCATGGCTATGACTCTATGCTCCCTTTTAATGTTTCCTACTAGTTTTGTTTCATTGCTCCTAATGATTTTGGAACGGCAGATTGTAGTTTTGGAGAACGGGAGAGTGGTCGAGCAGGGACCTCATGATGTTCTGTTGACGAAGTCGGGAAGATACTCACAGCTCTGGGCACAGCAAAATTCCACTGTGGATGCCATTGATGCAGCCATCAAATTGGATGCATCAATATAGGAAACAAATTGAGTACATATTTGGGTTTTTCAGAAGATATAAACCAAACCAGCCTCTAATATATTTCTGCAGGTCTGATTTATAGTTAAGTTTTTACCCTAACTTTTCAGCCAATACTTTTCACCATCCAAAAGTCCCATTTTTCATTCAATACACATTATTGCCTTTATATGATGTATCCTTATTTTCTTACTTATTTACAAAATTGGAATGCAACAAATCTTGTTTCTTCTCTTTCATTCATGTTCCCCTGTGATCTCTTATCTTTAAATAAAATCTGAGCAATATACTTGATGTTATCCTCAGTTTCAAAAGCACAATTATTAACTACAAGAAATTCTTTGAATATATACATTATTTTTTTTTTCAAATTGCGAATAGATAAAATCTTTAAGAGAATAAAAAATACAAAAATATATTATTTATCCAATTGCGTATATGTTAAATTGTGTCTGCCGGCGTGGATAGAGGAGCTATATATGTTACTCTCTCGGTCTTACTATTGAATAGCATGGGTTTTATTACCATTTTATTTTTGTGACTAGCTGAACACCATACATTTTCAAAATTTATTACTCCTTTTTTATTTTGTATATCATTATTATATTGGAAAACATATATCCTGGCATATCCTTATCGTATGTAATGTAAGGATCTCAACTTACAGTGTAAATAAAAACGAAAAAATAATAATAATAAAATAAAAATAGAAGGCCATGAACACAGCCCTGGATTGGCCTACCCCCATCAATACATTTATCATCTTTGTACATCCGAATGTGAATTATGTTGCGTGTGCTGATAATGTGGATAATGGATAAGACCTGCACCTATTCTACGTCTCTTCGCCTCATGGAATATCATAGGAACATTTAGGGGTGTCAATCGGTACGGTACCGGTAACCTGAACCGAAAAAGTGCCCATTTCAAGAACCGGTACTGGTATCGAAAATTTAACCGGTTAACCGGTTACCGGTCGGTTCGGTACCGGTTTACCGGTTAAGGTACCGGTTTTTCATTTATTTTTTTATTTTTTTTAATTTTTTAATTTAATTTTAAAATAAATATAATTTTCATTTTTGACAAATACATTATAAAATCATATTTTTATGTATTATATTTTTATAATTTAATTTATCAACATTAAAAAATTAATAATTATTATTAATTAATATTTTATTTTAATTAATCGGTACTCGGTTCGGTACCGGTTAACCGGGTACCGATAATATCTAAATTTGAAGAACCGATAACCGGTTAATTAACCGAAAAATCGGTACTCGGTACCCGGTTCCCGGTTCGGTACCGGTTCTTCCCGGGAACCGGTTACCGTTTGACACCCCTAGGAACATTGACATAGTTATTATAATTTTTGAGATAGATTATTTTTATTTGCACTTAAATAAATGAGACATAATAAATAATTATATATATATATATTTATGAATATTGAAAATACATTTATCATATTAAATATCAACTTTATATAAAATATATATATACACACACATATAAGGCTCGAACGATCAGATTCTAGAAATCTTCAAAAGACAATTTTGATAAATGTAATCATATTGCAACCGACAGTTTTGAGAAATATAATATGCATACAATTTTATAATTATAGTATCAATCATACTACAAGTTAGTGCAGATTACCAAATAAATCTATTTAGCATTCCTCTAATCTTAACTATTTGCGTTTGAATTTTGAAGATTTCATTTTATTTCAAGATTAGTGAAGTAATTAAGACATGATACGTAAATCATTAAAAAAAAGAATTGCGAGAAATGTTGAGAAATATTTATAAGGGTTTTGATTCAGATTCCAAAATCTCCCATGAAAGATGTAATAAGTCCAAAACTGAAGTCTTAGTTTTTATCTTAGAATTCACTTGTTAGAGAGTTCAGTTTACAGGTACAATATGAAGATATAAGACTAACATTGAAGTCAGTAACTGAAGTTCCTCTTAGAACTCAGTTTATGTCCCAAAACTGAAGGACCATGTCACTTAAACTATGGCCTGAAGTTTTGAAGTTAAAGCCACGAAAACTTCTTGCCACTGAAGTTCACTCTAAAGCTTTGCACCTGAAGTCTAATCTGAAGTTATCCACTGAGTTCCAAGCTACTCTATAGGAGTTACCACTTTGGGAAAAGATCTCAGTAGGTGAAACTCAATCTTGTTGCAGACACCAAAAATGTCAAAAAGGACCACGACTCCAACGGGAAGAATTCAAATGGTGGTCTATCTCACAATGGATACATTATGTGAGAGACCTATATATATCTCGCTGCTTCAAACGCTTCAGGACACCGATTACCCTGCATTCAAACTCTCAATCGCTATCTCGCCATCAACTTCCGTCGCTCTCAAGCTCTCAAGTTTTAGAACACTCAAGGCTTTCAGATTTCATATTTCTAGTGTTCTTAGTAGCGATTTTGTTTGTAACCGAAGAGTAATCAGACATTATTGTCCATCTAATCCTTAGGGATTTATCACAAATTTTTATTAAATTGTCTCTTTAAAAATAATCATTTTTATTTAATAAAAAAATCACCTCTAAAATGGTACCTCATGTTTTTAAAAATAAAATATTTTAACAGTTTTTGTCAAACTCATGTCAATTGTCATATTATTAGGCTAATTAGAGTAGTAATTAATATGTTTGTTTCAATGACTCGATTCAATCAAGGAAGCACCCACACATCACTTTTGAAAGATTTATCGATTAATCCTAGGTTATAATTTACTATTGTTAACTGAAATAATTGGAATATTGCAAGTGTGAAATATGTAATAATTTAACTATATGTGTACAATTATTTATAGTGACAAAAAAAGGTAAACAATGACATGTGATGGAAGATGAATTGATGGGTATTATTCTTATATTTTATGGCTCTGTTCGGTTTGTTGAATAATATAATGTTGGATTTCCATTTAAAATAAAACTTGTCAATGAGACAGTCTAAAATTGAAAATCTCAATATTAGTTATTCCATATAACTTTTAATTAAATCTTGTTTTTATTTTATAAGCCAAATATAAATTAATCTATTATCAAAGTTGATAGATGCGTGGTTGCTTCATTAACTATAAGAGGAAGAGTCCCTCACGTATGTATGAATAAAAACAAAATTACTCCCCAACTATAATAATATAGAATCATTTCACATAATTTATTGCATTCGACTAATGTGATAATACTATATAATTTTTGTAAGTATATGAGTTATCATAAATTTTATTTTTTTTTCTTTAATTTTTATTTGTTACTCGTTGTATTGAATAAATATTAGATTACAATATAATCAAGAAGTGATAGTTTACAAATGTTTATCAAAATTTCATTATTAATTTATAATACATTATATATTTTTTAGCGAAGATATTAACAATGCCTATGATGCGAACATATTAACAACAATGTCTGCCATGGATGTGTGGCATATCAATCTTTTTAAATTTTTAACAATGAATTTATATAAAATATTTAAACATTGGGTACACAAGTACTTTTTTAAATATGGTATGACATTGTAATAAAATTTGGTGAATATTGGAGCACCATTGTTTCATATTCTTGATTTGTGAATCTATGATAGATAGCAAAAATATATTAAATATATCATGGATCCGAAAATTCGACAACATTCTCTTGAGATATTTTGTACTAATTTGTATCTATATAAAGAATATCGCGTCAAAGACATCAACTAGTTAGAGTAAAATTTGAGAAAAAAAAATGACAATTTAGAAAGAACAAAAATTAGGGTAGAAATAGAATATTTTTGATAAATTATATGATCACGATAATTTTTTTTGATTATATGATTATATCACTTTGCAAGATATCCCGATACGTTCTATCAAGAGATCGTTGCCGCATATATTTAATAAATCTATTGATAGCATTTGATTTAATTTGATATATCTAATAATTTAAGATATATTTAATATAACAAGAATAATTTATAATATTCTTTTACCATTAACCCTAAATTATTTAATAAGTAAAAGAGTGTTTGGCTAAGCGTATTTTAAAGATCTTATAAGCTTTTAAAATAATGACCAAACAAAATATTATTTATTTTGTAAAAATCTCTTTTTTTTTTAATGTTTGTAATAACAAAATATTATATGATTATTTATTTAATTTTATTATAACTTATAAGTTAATAACAAAATAGATTAGAATGAAACTACTTATTTTTCTGAAAAAAACTTATTTTTAAAAAATGTATAAGCTAACTTATTTTATTAAACACTTTTTAAGTAGCTTATTAAATTATAGAATTGGAAACATATTTATTATAGAATTGGAAACATATTTATTGTCCAATAAAAACGAATACCGTAAAAATAAAATGGGCAATGAATATTAAATTAGTTGATGTATATAAAAAGATTAATCATTTTTTCATTCACTGCATATTTTCTTCTTCTTCATCTTCACCGCCAACTATCTTTCCCCACATTCTTCATGTGAGAGAAAGATTCCTCTGCTTCTCTCCGATTCCTTTTCATGGTTGTGAAGATGATGCGCAGAATCCTCTCCAGGAATTATCGCCTCTCCCGCTCCCAATCCACGCTCTCTCAATCCGTTCAGGAAAATGAGCCACCTCTTCCCAAAATGCCCCCCTTCGACTACGTTCCTCCGCCCTACAACGGTCCCTCCGCCGACGAGATCCTCCGCAAGCGCCGCGAGTTTCTCAACCCCGCCGTTTTTCATTTCTTCAAGCAGCCTGTGAGATTTTTTCCTCCTTTTTCTCCTTATTCTGTGTTTTTTATGAGGTGGTGGTGGTGGTGGTGGTGATGGAATTGTTTGTTTGTTTTTGCGAAGTTGTGCTTGGTTAATGGGAAGATGCAGTATCTGTTCGACGAAAGGGGGCGGAGATACTTGGACGCTTTCGGCGGAATCGCAACCGTGGGGTGCGGCCACAGCCACCCTGAGGTGGTGGAGGCTGTTGTAAACCAGATGAACCGTCTCCAGCATTCCACCATTTTGTTTCTCAATCCTGCCATCGCTGATTTCGCCGAGGCGCTCGCTTCCAAGTTTCCCGGTGATCTCAAGGTTTATTATAGATTTATTACGAAAACGATGTGTGTGTATGTGTGTGTGTTTGTTTCAATTTCTAATGCTATGCTCTGATTTGATTTAGGTTGTTTTCTTCACGAATTCTGGGACGGAGGCGAATGAGCTGGCATTGATGATGGCGCGGTTGTACACTGGTTGTCATGATGTGATTTCGGTTAGGAATGGATACCATGGTAATGCAGCTGGCACAATGGGCGCCACTGCTCAAGGCAGTTACAAATTCAATGTTGTGCAGGTATATATCTTGCCTTCACACCTTTTGTGCTAAGAACTTTAAGGATTTGGTCCGTTATCATCATGACTTTTGCCAGAGTTTAAAGCATAGTTGTATTTCATTTACATATATAAGTAGGTATTATGATGTCTCTTATTAAGAACTCTGTGAAAATAAATGCAACCAAGTGAGTTTTGGCTGAAATCACATTCTAGAAGAAGGTTGTCTCAGGACCATGTTGGCGTGCCACTAAAGTTTATCATAACCTAAGAATCAATAAATTCTGATTCAACTTTTCCTATTCTTTTCAAGCTTCAAGTTGTTTGATTCTCTATGACAGACTGGAGTGCACCATGCAATGAATCCCGATCAGTACAGAGGTGCCTTTGGATCAGATGGATTGAAGTATGCAAGAGACGTTGATGAAATAGTTACTTATGGAACATCTGGCAACGTCGGTGCCTTCATTGCTGAAGCCATACAGGTAGAATATTGTGGCATTTGAAACATTTGAAATGTGTGGTAATATTTGCTGGTGCATTAATGACTTGCAATCTTTAGGGGGTTGGTGGTATTTCGGAGTTGGCTCCAGGATATCTGCCTGCTGTTTATAACACCATAAAAAAGGCAGGCGGCCTCTGCATAGCCGATGAGGTCCAATCTGGATTTGGTCGTACCGGGAGCCATTTTTGGGGTTTTGAGGCCCACGGCGTTGTACCAGATATAGTAACCATGGCCAAGGTAGTTTCTCATTCTTTAATCATCAGTAAAACATTTTATGTGTGGTGCCGTTTACTGCTATTATTAAGTAGTATTTGTATTGACTATTGTGTGCATCTTCTTCAGGCCATTGGAAATGGAATACCACTTGGTGCGGTGATCACTACGCCCGATATTGCAAAGGTCTTGACATATCGAAGCTATTTCAACACCTTTGGTGGCAATCCCCTCTGCACTGCTGCTGGTCTTGCAGTTCTTAATGTCATAGAAAAAGAAAAGCTTCAAGAGAATGCTCTCACTGTTGGATCATACTTGAAGGATCGCCTTATTTCCTTGAAGGACAAATACGAGAGTATGCCTCCCTTCCGAATAACACAATACTTGAAAAAAAAAACTAATTTGTGCACTCTTCTCTCTGTTTTAGTTATTGAATCTTAGACTGCTGAGTCCTGACAGTGTCGATATCATCTTCTATTGGCTCAAGTGGAATTTTAAAAGAACCAAAAACATGCAAATAATACATACCTAAATGAAATCTTTAAAAGGTCTCTCCATTGATCATAGTGTGTTCTTGTGCAGTTATTGGTGATGTCAGGGGAAGAGGTCTGATGCTTGGGATTGAGCTTGTAACGGATTGCCAATCGAAAACTCCAGCCAAGGATGAAACTCTCTATGTAATGGAACAGATGAAAGGTAAACATAGTTTTCTTCTTAGAACCAACTGATCATTAGTTTCCATCACAGCCCTACTCATGTCCTAATCAGTTTACATGCTGCATTTTCAGACATGGGAGTTCTTGTTGGCAAGGGAGGGTTCTTCGGTAATGTATTCAGGATCACCCCACCCCTTTGCTTCACGAAGGACGACGCCGGTTAGTCTCTTTACCATCTGCACTGCACACAACACACCATCTCCTTATATACCTTTCTTTAGAATTGGCATGATCATGTATATATGGCCTTAATTTCTTATCTGATGTAGATTTCCTTGTGGATGTGATGGACCATTCTTTGTCCAAGATTTAAAGGTGGACAAGTTTGCCATGGCAATAAAGCACTGCGGAGATGCAGAGTCATCACCTCGTTGTCTCTTGGTCTCTGCCACCGTCGTACGGTCTTCTTCTTCATTTTCCTCCATTGAAATTATGCTGCTCTCTGTATCTACAGGCAAAGCTTCTGTGCTATTTATTGAACAATTGTTCTTTCTGCTTCATGTGGAAACGTTAATCTTTAATTAATCTTTAGTTAATTCGTAATAGATGTTTATAAAAGGTTATCTTAAAAAAATGCTTATAAAAAAATAATTAAAGGAAATAATACAAATATCAATCCACCCACATAAAATGGAAATAATTTGCCACTTCAATATATTACAAATATACATAATTAAAATTAAATAAATTGTTTTAAGGAGCGTACAAGCTTAGCTAGTTATAACTAGTTATAGTAAATAATTTGTGGAAGACAAGAAGTCATTATCTCTCATCTTATTCTTATGTATCTATTTTAATAAATAAAAACCTTGTGAAAGGGATACCTCACAAGTTAAGTGTAGTAAGATGGTAGCTAAAAAGGTTATATTGGTTGGCATCTTTCTTGGTATTCAAATTTCAATCATGCTTTGATGCTGTTGTGGTCATTCACATTGTTCTCCATTCTACACCAATCTTGTCAAATCTTATATGTACTTAATTAGGAATTTTTAATATTTTTGGGAGTTTTGAGTACTTGATTCCTAGATTATTCAAATTTTGAATTTACATATAATACTCCATCCGTCCGTGAATATGGTTAATGTATTGATTTGACGCTGAATTTTAATATAGTATGTTTATTTTGTGTTGGAAAGTGTAGTAAGTGGAGTTAGTGGAGAGTAAAAAGTGTATTTAATATAGTTAGTGGAGATTGAGTCCCACTTTTGTATTGTTTGATTTAGTTTTAAGGGTAAAATGGGTAAAATTTTATTTTCAAAAAAGAAAAATTTTAAGTATTAACAATATTGGTGGACGGATCAAAATGACAAAACGTTAACGACATTGGTGGACGGAGGGAGGGAGTATTAATTAATTCATTATATAATATTGTGTTTAAGGTATTGGAAATTTCAAATTGTATAAAGATATTTGAATTATTCAACAAAAGTTTAAAAAAAAAACGGTTATTAAAAATACACGTTCAAGAGCAAATGGTATTATTTTGCGCCAACATATTTTGGTCACTTTCTATAGTGAACATAGCCGTGACTTGTGTTTTGGATTTTGCAATAATTTTTTATTTATTTCTTCTTCTACTTTTGTCTTAATATATATTTCATGGAAGCTATCAATGTAAAGAGTGCAAATTATTATAAAATTTGTTTTAATTATCATTTTTATATTAAACAATACCATAATAATAAATCTTAACTAAAAATAAAAATTAATATTTCTTATTAAAACTTATTATTTATCAATATACTGATGTTGACACGATTTTCACAACTGATATTGCACCAATATCAACAACTGGATTGGAAAAAAAAATCTTTATTATTTTTAGTTTATAATTATCAAGACACATACCATCTCTCCAGAATCATATAGATTATATTAGCTGTCAATATTTATACAATCAACACTGACTTGCACGTAAATCAAAGGATGATTAATTATACTACCAGTATCAGTGTATGACTATTTGACTAAGTGCATGCGCAGTAGACGGCCTCGGGAGGCTCTCAGGCAGGCACGAGCCTCGGGCGTCCATCGGACGAGGCTGCCGCTGCAGGGAAGAGGCGCAGGAGGTCCGGCGCTGGTCGGGGAGGCGGCCTCTGGGCGCGGGAGTGGGACTCCCAAGGCCATGCAATTATTTATTTATTTTTTTCGATTTTTCTTTTTTTTTAATTTTAATATTTAAATTTATCTATAAATATTATATCTCAATCCCATATTTTCATTCATTCTTCGATCTTTCAACCATCTTTCTTCAAATATTTATCTTACAAGTTAGCAAAAAAAATATGAATGACGAATTCAATATGTTTCTATACCGAAATTGGAGTCAAGATGCAAGCTCCAATAACTTCAATTTGAATGTTGTTTTTTAATTATTGTAATTTTTATTTTCATTTTCATTTTTTTAATTAATGTATTTAAATTAAATATTAATTACATATTTATTAAATTAAATTTATAATTTAAATTAATAAATTTAATTCATAACAAATATCCAAAATAAAAAAATACATAAATCATAAGTATCAGGCCAGAGACTCTCTTGAGAGTTTTTCCAATCATTTTTTGAATCTAATGAATTGTATTTTTTTCATCCAAGAAGTTTGACCCCCCTCTAATTTTCTTTTTTCATTTTCTTCTGGGGACTTGATATTAAATTGTAATGTGTCGCACAACCGAGAAATTTTTTTTGGGGGGGTCGTTTCGGTTTTGGATCTGGGACCAATAGGTTCAAGAGATGAGAGAATTAAGGATACCCACCAGAAAGACTAACCCAATCCATAATGATGTACCGGAAAATACAACGTTTTTGTTACTTGACCAACCATCAGGAGAAGCAAATACAACAGGTACGCTAATCAAACAAATAAAAAAGAGAGCCTATGTTGAGAGTCTCCCACTGCTAGAAACCAACGCAATCTCTCTAAAATTCGTGGACCCCACACAAAAAGTTAAATTTATTTACGAAAATGTCATCGAGAGCCTTGTGAAGAAAATCCTCCATTGGGGATGCTCTAAGACCTTGTTGTTCCACTCACGTTTGTGTTGAGTTCAATTTTTAAAAAAATCAGACCGGACCAGTCAGTTCGACCGGTTTAACCGTGAACTGGCCCAGCAACTGGTCCGGTTATGTTAATTTAGGATCATTCAGTTGACTCAATGTGAACCGGTAAAAATCAGTCAAAACCGAAAACCAAGAAAATTTGTGAAACATGTAAAAAGTAGGGATTGAACATTTAACCTCATATAAAATAGAAACACTTTGTAACCAACTAAACTAGATAAGTCATTTATTAATTATATTTTAATTATTAAACTTAATATAGTATTACATTTGTTATATATAAATAATTGAAACTCTAATTTCTACTACTATTTTTACTTGATTTATAAAATTATTAAAATTATCATTATTAAATTTTAAAATTATTATAAAAGACATTAATAATTTTTATTTGATTTTATAATATTTTTCACATAAATTTCTAAAATATTATATCGTCGTACATGTATATTTGTAACAATATTAATAACTAATAATTGTGAAATCCATAAAGTTGTAAAATCAAATTTGACTTTTATACAAATTTTATTTATATATTCATATCGTTATATTTTAAAATATAATAGTATATATATATACACGTATATATATTTATTACGGGTCATCCGATTTTTTTGAAGTGGTCCAACCGGTTGAATTAGTGACCCAATGACCCTTTTATGTAGGGGTGAGCACGGGTCGGTTAACCGTATATTTGCGATATAAAAAACTCGGTCGTTCGAATTTTTATCAGTTCGGTTAACCATTAAAAAATAAAAACAAAAAATTGCATTAGCGGTTAACCAAAAAATTGGATCGGTTAACCAATTTTTCCCAGGTTAATCATGATAAATAATAAAAAAATTTGTTATTTATAATAATATGGTAGAAAAAATATAAATACCAATAAATGGTAATATGCTAATTACGATCAATATGAAAATTAATTTATCATTTTATAGCAAAATAACTAACTTTAATGTGGCAAAATGAGTCAAATCCCTAAACTAATTAAATAGTGTCCACTTGGTTTATAAATGTATGTCTAGTCATCGATGCTCAAAAGGGAATGGTCTTCCGTCAAAAAAGAATTTTCTATAAAAAGGACAGCAAAACGAAAATATATTATCCTCATGTATTATATTCTACGCATGCATTATATTTAAAATACACGTGTTAAATTTTTTAATTATATATATATATATATATATATTATTTATAAGTATTATAGATATTAATTCGGGTCGGTTAACCATCAGTTTTACATAAATGAAAATAAAAATCGAACCGGTATTATCGATTTTTGAAAATAAAAAAAAACTTAAAGTAGACGGTTTGGTTAACCTTATTTTTAGATTGGTTTCGGTTCGATTTGTCTGGTGGTTCGATTTTCCGGTCTTTTATGTTCACTGCTACTTTTATGAGGTCGCTTTAATGACCGATCCGACTTTTAAACCATTGGTTGAGTTGGTTACCCTTCGTACTTAAATTCAAATATTTTAAATTTTTATTATTCTAATTAAAATTTATGTATCTAAACTCAACTCAAATATTTTAGAAAAAGTTATTTAAATATTGGAAATTATTCGAATTTATTCACATGTTTTAGTATTTATAAAAAAAATATAAAACTCGTATATTGAAATATTTTAAATTATCAAATTTAAAATATATATTATATTATATTATTAATAAAAAATAAAAAAAATGAGTTTTGGAAACTCAAACTCAAATTTTTTAAAATATACAATATTATACTAGAAAATACGAAAATCAAATATTTGAGTACTAAATCTAATTAATATCGAGTATTACTTAAAATAATTGATAGTCAATTTCCAATTAGGCATCCCTCAGTATAATTAAAATTAATTATATTTTCAGATATTTATCGGCTATTTTTTAGAAATTTGAGTATTTTCGGTATTGAAATATTTTAAATTATCGAATTAAAATATAATTTTATATAATTATTAAATAAAATTAAAAAATTCAAATTTCAGGTAATACTCTCATGTATCAAGTATTATCTGAATTTGAGAATCTTAAAATATGAAAATACGAATCCAATCCTAACACTCAAAAATTAGATTTTATAGTATTCAAATCAAATATCAAAATTAACACCCATAAAAATAAGAATGTGTAAATTTATGTTGAACAAATTAATGTATAAAAGTATATAAGTTTTTGGCGTAGGGAGGAGCAAGTAAGAAGTAGTTGAAAAAAATAAAAGGAATGATGCATTAAGTGTGAAGTGTAATTAAGAGACTAGGAATGAGATCCAGATTCCTCTCTGCTCAACGTGAATTCAACCAAACTCAACTCTTCTTCTTCTTCTTTTCCATTTCCCGACTGGATTGCATCAACTTCGATTCCAATTATCAATGAGATTCTGATTCAAACTCTGATCGGCTTCTCCTTTTCATACGCATAACCCCCAATTTTGGAGGAATAAAACCGTAATTCTTTCGGAAGATCCATCTCTTTTCCGGTGAATATATGGCTTATAGGAGGAGGCAGCAAGTCGGGAAGGCGGACGGAGGATTCTCCTACAGTTTCGATTACGCTCCGCCGCCGCCGCCTCCGTCCGCCGACAGTTCATCATCTTCTTCTTCCGCTTCCTCGCTTGCTACCAAAGCTATCAGAGCCTCCTCGGCGTTCAGGGATTCATCGCTCTCTTCTGTCTACGAACAGTCGGCTCTCTCTTCTCCGCGCGGTTCTGCTTCGTCCTCGGTTAAGGTGCGGTGTCTGCATTACTATGCTTCGTGTTTTGTTTTTAGGTCTGCTGATTTGTTTTTGATTTAGTTATTTTCTCTTTCGTTTTGTATATTGTGTTTCACTAGCAATGTGTTTTTTGTAAATCCGTAATGTAAGGTTTGCGGTGCAATGTTCCTTGTTGGGGTTTGATGTTTTGTGCTTCTGAAATGATCAATGTTCCTTAATTAAACCTTGGTTGAAGGCTTGCTGTAGGATCTGAATTCGTAACATGAAAGGAAAATGTCGTGTAGGATTGAAATTCTGTTGAAGTTGAATTGCTGATGTTGTTATTTAGGAGTTTCTGCTATATTAGAAGCAGAGTTTCCATACTGCCATATGGGTGGATCGTGGAATTTGCAACAGAAACTTAACTTAGATGGGCAAACATTAGATAACTTATTTTTTTCTAGATGGACTCTATATGAATTCTGTTCACATGCTTTAAAGTTCTTGATTATTTAAGCTGGTTAATGGGTTTAAGGGTTTTGGTCCATGGTTAGATTAGATGCTCTTGTATTTGTGGTAGAAGGGGTTCTAGCCCAATATGTCCACTTTTCATATCTATATCTTGCGAAATATGGTCATCTTCTCTAGTTATTTAGTCTTATATTGGAAGATCTCCCATATAGCCCCAACAAGCACTCTATGCTTTAAATCTACCTGATCGGCCCTTCGTGCATATACTTGATAACAGAGAAATTATAACATTCCATATACAAGTTGTTGCATATTGCTATGATCATAACTTTACTAACAGATTGATGGCTTCATATATCTACTTTCGTGACTGCATTGGTGAATATGAGAATATTTATTCTAATGTAGAATGATCTCTTTGCTCATTATAAAATATCTATTTATAAATTATCTTGATTGAATTCAATCAGTAATTTAATATTTTTTTAATGATTTTATATATATAGTTTAGCAAACTTTGATTCAAGAAGCCTATATGAATTTGAATACATCCTGGTGTTGTTTGAGTACTAGATTGATTTTGTGCAGATCTCTCCATTCACCTGATACTTTGTGAAGTAATATTGTCAATATTAAATATAGGACCCATCCATCTATGACAATGCTCCAAAGAAGAACGTAAATGAATCTAAGCAAGGATTCTGGGGTTCACTAGCTCGCAAAGCTAAATCAATTATTGATGAGGATGATGATGATAGAGCTCAGCGACATGAAACATCCAGAGGGACTACATTTCAGGCATCCGATAGAAGCAAAAATGATCAGGTCAGTATATCTGCTTAAATTGTTTTAAGCAGTTTGACCTACTTGAAAGTCACAGTTCACTTTAAATTTATGAAGGTTGTTGCAGAGGAATTAATTTATGACCTATACATTTAAGCCCCTGTTCTTTGGAAAATCCATTTTTTCATAATAATATATTATTCAACTTGTTTATTTTCTCCTTTGTTTGCAGTACCATAGCACATATGATTCTCCAGACAACCGTCGAAAGACTGAAGGTCCTGGGATACAGAAGGGATTGAATGTAATTGCTTCATCCCTTAATTATATAGGTGACACCATTGGTAAATCTCTTGAGGTACGCTTTCATTTTCATTGTCAACGGAGTAGGGGGTTGTAACTTGTAAGTGGGCTTTGTCATGCTAAACCTTTTTAACTCAAGTTTCATTTCTTGGTGGAGATTATCTTACTACATATTCCCCATAGCTATTTAGCTTCATCAGACTGCGGTGACTGGTATCTTGAAAGTTAAAACCACTTCTTGGCATATTTCTCTCATACATGTACCTGCTGCTACACATTTTGCAGGAGGGCATCACAGCTGTTGAGAACCGCACGGCAGGCTTAATTCAAGAGACTCGTAAGATTCAGATAAGGAAAAAGAATAGTGACTCTGGATCACAGAACCAAGCTTCAAATTTTGACAGCTTGAGAAGGCAACCTTTGCAACAGACTCGTGTGCAAGCTGAGAATCACAGTACAGTGGAAACACAGTTGAACGCATCTCGCGACGTAAGGTTGCAACTTTGTTGTGTTGGTTTTAGAAGAACGGAATTATTTTAGTTCACTCAGATTTTTTCCTTTTGTTATTTTATTTAATGCAGCATATTTAACCTATCACGCACGCTATAAGATATTATGTTTATCAATACAACTTTTGCAACAGTGTCTAATATGAAATGACACCAGATTAGTGTAAGTTATACTGTATTTATTAAATTGTACCAATACTGTTAATGGTTCTCAAGATGCCTAGGATGGTTGTTCAACTGGGATGCAAAACAATTTATGTAGGTGATTGCCTTGTGCATATGTTATAGTTGGCAGATACTACTATGATCCTGTTAACAAGTCATGCTCAATTCAAGGGAGCTAAATATATGAAAGAAATTTATTCAAAGAGAGCTTGTAACTGTTTCAAGTAGCCTTAATGTGAGGAAACTCTTAATTGATTATACCATTGCTGATGGTAGTTGTAAGTTGAGGCAACCCTGCAATAACATGAGGCTCTTCAATCATTTTCTTACTGAAACTTTGTCTTGTGATGCCTAATAATGCTTCTCTTCTACTTCTCTTGTTCAAAACGTGCGCTCATTGAAATGTATTACAATTGCCTTCATAGTAGATGTTGATGGTCAAAAGAAGCATCTGATTCATCTAACTTGGGATGAAGCCGCTACTTACTATATGTCAGAACTTGGGTGATATTTTTTTACTGCATGATGGGCTCTGTTCCAAACTCTCAGGTCGCAATGGCAATGGCTGCTAAATCAAAACTTTTGATGAGAGAGCTGAAGACTGTCAAAGCTGATCTCGCTTTTGCAAAGGACCGATGTGCTCAGCTAGAAGAAGAGAACAGGATGCTTAGGGAAAGCCGTGAAAAAGGAGACAATGCAGATGATGACGACTTGGTAAGTAATCTCTCTCCTGAAAGAAGGAAAGCAGCAATTTTGGTTTTTTTTTTCTTTTCTCTGTCTGCGCATGCATGCTAGCTGCTCAGTTGAAGGGGCAAACCGCTAAACTCGCATCTCTTTGTGCATGCATTTGAGGAGTTCTTATTCCATAATTAAGTTACACTATACAATAAGATGTAAACATGAACATGCTTGACTTTGTGTTTTCAGCACCAAACATGCTTCTTTATATGTCTTTAACTACAATACTATATTCCCCTCATCCATTACGAAACATTCATTCTACTGCTGCTACAGATATGTTAAAGATTTATAAATATGTACTTAAACAAGTGAACTGCAATGTTGCTTATCAGATAAGGCTCCAACTTGAGTCCCTCTTGGCGGAAAAAGCTCGACTCGCCCAAGAGAACTCAGTCTATGCACGGGAGAACCGGTTCCTGAGGGAGATCGTCGAATACCATCAGCTCACCATGCAGGATGTCGTGTATTTCGATGAAGGCAGTGAAGAGGTCACAGAAGTCTACCCCATGAAGTTAGCCACAGCCACTAATGTGCAACCCTCTCCAACACCTACTGTTCCCCACGGTGCAATGTCACAAGCACCACAGTATGTACCCTCTAAATCCGCACCGTCTCTAGAGCCCCAAGAAGCTACACAAAGCATCGGCGGGGTCAACCCATACGTGCAGATGCCGGGAGAAGATGTTAGAAAACATTGAATCAACAGATTTCAGGGCCGATGTCTCATTTTATCCATTCAAAAGGTTTGAGTTGAGTGTATCCCAGTTTCTCATTTTTGTGAATTTGGATTACATCAGCTGTTTCTTTTGTTCTTTTTGTAAATTATGGTGTTCCTTATAATTTTCCACATCCACTCTTTTTTCTTCTCCTCTGAGAAGATGAAGGGCTCTTCATGCTTCTCTCATGCTGACGGTATAATTCTCTCTTTTGTTTCTTGTTTTCTTTTCTTTTTTTTATAGGGAGAAACTGGTCCATTTGTAAGCTTGTCTCGTGCTTTGTGACACTGAAAATTGGTGATTGGGAACTGTATATTTATTTCTTAGTCTTTATGGAGCAACTGTAATTCTGCATAGTGTGTGTAGTCTTTATTCATTATGGTGCTTGCTTTTAAAATATGTTTTCCATTTCTTTTTTAAAATTTTGGTTACATCAAATTTAAGTTACAAGATGGCGCCAAGGATTACTCGAATTTGAGATCTATTTGGTTTAAACACTTTATCCTGAATTTTTTGGATTACCTTAATTCGAAAATTTTGAATTTAAACTACTCGAACTAAAATTTATAGTTCCTGAATTTGACTTGTGTATTGCAGGTAAAGTATTTGGATATTCGAAATTATTTTAATTAACTAAATATATTCATAATTTTGGGTATTTATTGAGTATTTTAAGTATATATGGGAAATTAAAATATTTCGGTATTGAAATATTCTAATTTATCAAATTAAAATATAATATTATATAATTAATAAATGAAAAATTCGGATTTCGGATAATACTTGATTGGGTATCGGGTAATACTTGATCAGTTATCGAGTTCTATCCGAACCCAAAAAATTCTAGAATATGCAAACCCGAACCGAGCTAAAAACATAAAAGTCAAATATTTGGATAGCCAAACCCGATGAGGATCATGTATTCCCCAAATACCTAATTCCAGTATTGACAGCCCTATAAATTAATTTAATATCTCTCCCCTGTTATATGTTCCTTGAATAATTTTAGTTACATAAAAGTACAAGTACAAAAAAGAAAATAAAATGGGTTGTTAATATGCTATTTTTGCAGCATTGTGAATTTGAGGTCTTCTATTAATTTGTTAATACATCATTAAAATCTGAAATATACTATGATAAAAGAGAATGTTGGAATAAGGCACGTCACTCATGTTGTGGTACTTGTTCTGAATGCTCACTTGTGCATGTACATTTTTATATCACACCTTTTTTTATTTAAATCTTCACCAACCATATATACTCATTAATGTTTTTAACCATTGCATTTAATCTAAATATATTTGAATTACGTACGATAACAGATATCAACAGAAAAGAAAAAAAAAATCATGCTGGTAATTACTACTAATTAATACACGTTAGGAAATAATTAATTTCGCAATAAGTAATCGCAAAAAAAGTAAACATTATAAAAAAAATCATTTTTTACTTTGGAATGATATATTTAATCCAGTTCATAAAATTTATAGTTGACAAAGAAGATTTCTAACATAAATAAGTAGTAGTCAGCACGTTACATAAACAAAATTTAAAATACCCATAAATTGCTCATGAAACTAAAATTATTTACTCTAATATCCATAAAATAGTTTTAAAAAATAAATTATAATTAAATTGGTAAAATTTGGGCATGGGTGAGTGAGGTGGTCCTTTTAAAAATAAATTATGCATACATATATAGATTGGTTTTGGTTTCATAAGGTGTGATCTTGAGATGACGTGGCAAGTGATAATTGGGTGGGGGTTTGTTAATTATTAAAGCAGAGGTGGAATCTGCTCTGTCGCGGCCCCACAGTTGTGTGGTGAGGCTATTTATTTTCCTTTTCCTTTCTTTCCTTTTCCACTTGTGTACTTTTATTTTCTGCTCTATTTAGTTTTATTTCTTCCCTTTTTTCAGCTTCTGCTGCTAACCTCCTTGCCTTCATTCTTGAGTCTTGATTCTATAATCCCTTGTTTTTTTCTAACGGATCTTCTCTTTTTAACTCCCGATCCACTTCTCTGTACCTGCTATTCGTTTCCCACATTTCGGATTTTGTTTTGTTTATTTATCAAGAGAAGGTAGAAAAAGGAGGGGTGCTGCTATGGCCGCCGTTGGAGCATTCTCGATTTCCAAGCATTCTCAATTTGATTTCTGAATCTAGCCGGGATAGCTTATTTTCTCGATGCTTCTAGCTTATTTCTGCACAATTCTTCTGTTCCGAGTGGCGATTGCTCAGCCGAGATTTGAGTTCTCTGCAATTGGGCTCGATTCGCTGCTCCAGGACTACGCGTTTAGGGCTTTGATTAAGCCGAAGACCGGCATTGTCTACGACGCTAATGTGCCGTCTAATCTGAGCGGCATCGCCGTGGCGGCGCTGCGGCTGAGGAGTGGCAGCCTGCGGCGGAAGGGGGCGGAGTACAAGGAGTTTAACCTTCCGGTAGGTGTGACGGCGCAGCCTTATGTGGAGAGGCTTGTTCTGGTGTACCAGAATTTGGGGAACTGGTCTTCGCTGTACTACTCCCTGCCCGGCCGTACCTTTCTAGCTCCGGTTTTAGGGCTTCTGGCCTACGATGCCTCCAATTTATCGGCCAAAAACCTCTCGGAGCTCGATATTCGGGCCGATGGCGACCGCATTTCCGTCACGTTCCCGCCGGTTCGGGCCGGACCGGGCGGGAGATTCCCCAAGTGCGTGCATTTCAAGCTGGATGGGAGCGTGGAGTTCGAGAATGTTGTGAATGAGACCACATGTTTGACATCCGACCAAGGCCACTACTCCATCGTGATAGAGACGGTGGTAGCGCCGGCTCCGGCCCCTTCCGGCGAGGCGCCGGTGGGTAGCAAGGGGAATGGGAAGAAATGGTGGATAATTGTTGCCGCTGTGGTGGGAGGGGTGTTGCTGATTGCGGCGTTGGTGGCGTTGCTTGCTTATGCGCGGAGGTGCCGCCGCCGGAAAGAAATAAAGAGAATGGAGCATGCAGCGGAGGTGGGGGTGGCTCTGCCGATGACCGCCGTGGGGAACACCAAAGCGCCGGTAGCGCTGGAGACGCGGACGAAGCCATTATTGGAGAACGAATTTGTGCCTTGATTTCTGGTAATTAATTATTTAATTAATTAATTAACCCAACCAAGTCTTTTATTCTTCTTAGATTTTCGTTCTTTTCACCATTTTCTTTACACATTCATCAAAAATTCTTTACTTAGTGTGAATTTGAACCTAAATTAGTATCCTTCCATTGTTCCTGAAATTTTCATCATAATTACTGCATGAGAAAGATCGTATTTTGCATTTGAAATCAAGATTTGTGTAGAATTGGGTACTTCATTCATTGCACGACGTACACGTATTGATGCATTGGAGTAGAAATTGGTTGGTATGTTTTTTAGTATGCAGCTTTTATGAAAGTGCAGAAGAATTAAAAATGATTTATCATGTGTAGGTGGAAGTGTTTAAATTATAGGCATCAAATATCAAGAATGGAACAAAAATATGAATCATCATAGTTGCAAAGACTTGAATATATCACTGGTTGTTTTGAGTTTGTTGAAGCTATTTATTATATGAAATTT
This sequence comes from Leonotis leonurus, assembly GCA_026898415.1. Taxonomy (NCBI): domain Eukaryota; kingdom Viridiplantae; phylum Streptophyta; class Magnoliopsida; order Lamiales; family Lamiaceae; genus Leonotis; species Leonotis leonurus. The sequence continues at coordinate 1,199,825 of JAPKLX010000008.1, forward strand.
CTTTTCTGACAAACTTTGTAAGTATTTCATTTAATGGTATTGGTGCCTGCCAATGTATATATAGGGTTCTTACTTTATATTGCATTTTAGGAACTTATCAATTATCACTAGGTTTTTCGTATTAAATATATGAATTTTTTCATGAATTTAGTTTTTAGATATGAGTTTACTAAAATATTTATAAATACCTTCATTTTTTTCTTTAATTTAGAAACATTTAAATATAGCGTTAATGTGGAATTCAGAATTTTCTATGATGACAAAAAGTTCGTGTCGTTCTCATTTTACATAAACGATATTGTCGCGACATATTTCGGAATTTATGTTATGATTATAATGGTCATACTTTAAATGACAACGACGTTGTTTGATTTTTAGTTGATTTGTCCACTTATGCTATGTTTAGTACTTAAGATATGATACTCGCCTTATAATAATAACTCCATAGTTAGGATAATTATCATGAGATTAGTATCATATCTTATGTATCAAATATAGTCTTGGATAATTGTAAGTTTCACGTCAACCCTACTATATTGGAATGTTTATAAATTTAGATCTGAAAAAAGACATTATATATTAACTATTAAGTTTGTGTATTTATAAACGCTTTTCTGAACTAGTATTAAAAGGTTGAATTTGTTATAAGTTCATGCATTTATAGATGAAGAATCCATTACTAGTGGAAATATTTAGATGAAGAAGGTATGATGATGGATTACTAAAACCAACAATCCCTACAATGTTGTGGTTTTAATTAGTGAGGGCATTTAGTTATTGCATTTGTAAACAAGTGTAAAGAAAAGAAGAGTTGTACTACATGAAGTGAAGCAAAGAATAGCAAAATAATAGTGACAAGAAAGTGAAGAAGAAGAAGAAAAACAAAGAAAGACAGGCTGTATAAAAGGAAGACACCAAAATATGAGTAACAAACAATACACAAAAAGGCAACCTCAGTTGGGAATTGAGCTTTTACATCACATTCCTGCACGTGATGTTCAACCATATCCACCCCCTTCTTTTTTTTTCTTCTTTTTTTTATTGTTATCATCATAAAATAATGATAATTTAACCACATAAGTTTGAATCTTATTCTCTCGATTAGTGAAACCTCATTTTGTTGGGTTTTTGGCGCCAAATAGCTAAACCTAATTACCTAATTCTAGTACTAGTACTAGTGTAAGTGTTTCCAAAAAGACTTCATATTTAGTAGAAAGTTATTAAACATAGTTAGTAGGGTGAAGTAATACATGAAGCAGATATAGTATCATGTAAATGTAAATGTAAATATCTATCTATTTTGATTTTAAACATATAAAAAAATGAATAAATATATTTTAAGTACGGCAACAGGGATAACTCGAATTCTAACAAACAAACACGCAACATAATACATAGTAATCATAGTGATTATAGAAATTAAATTGGATTTCCAAATGTTTTAACTATAAAAATAATTGATAATAGGAGTAAATGTGAGTCCCATAAATAAGATAAAGGAAGAGCGTGGAGGCATGCACACATCATTTAATTTGAGAAGAGTAGTAGGTGGGAATGGATTCTTTATCGTTAGTTTAGGAGGGTAATTTCGGAATTTCATCCACTACACTAGAGATTGTCGTTCCACTCTTCAATTCAAGCTTCTTCCAACAACAACAAAAACTCTTTCATTTTTTATTTTCATTTGCTATTTTATTTTATTTTTTCTTTACATTTTCGAGGTTTCTTTTTTTCCTGAAATTTTCTATTTCAAATTAGATAAGAGCCCTTATTTTTCTCAAATTATTGTTAGCATTGTAGATAATACTCCCTCCTATTTTGCTATGTGTGTTTTCTCAACTCCTATCCATATATTAAGAAAATTGATTTATACAAAATTTAATATTTGTTAATTTTATTATTAATGAGGGCATTTAGTTCTTGCATTTATAAAGGATATATATAGTATATTAATATAGACTAAAATATTCAAGTATTATTTTATTTTTTTGATAAATTGTTATTTAAATTGATTGATTGGAGTATAATTTAAAATTAATTGAATAATATAGACATTTCCTCGGAATTAGTTATATTATCTCAAGCTTTTGTATATAGTATTTGACATCAAACCATTAAATTAAATGGGAATTGTTATAACTCATTTAACATAATTTAACCTTGCATTAATTAGCATAATGTATTTATATTAGATATACTACTCAATAATTTGTCACTCTACACACACATACAAACACAACAACCCACTAATTCGTCTTAATTATGATTAGTGATATTTAATTGCTTTGAATGGCCCACTTTAGTCTTTTCTTCCATCTCTTCTTCATTTATTTATTAATTGTTGAATGTCTACTCTCTCTATATATATATATACATTTTATCATTATTTTGTTTTCATATGTTACTCGATTTATATAAGGAATTATTAATAAATATATACTATAAAGCATATACATGCGGTCGCATGTACAATAACCGACCGTTTTATAATTCGATAGATAAAGTAAAAAAAAAGAAAGTAAAAGGCAAAAGTAGTTTAATTTCGTTAACGGTGTATTTTTCTCAAATATAATGTCTCATATTTAATCATAATTGCTTCGTATATCAAAGAGTCGAACATTGCAACGAGTCAAGTTGAATACTATTTGATTCGGTTTGAATTTTTAAGATGTTCGAATTCAAATCGAGCTTCTGATGTATTGTTCGACTTATGGAATGCTAAATAAAATTATTTTCGAGCTTGAGTTCGAACTCGACTCGTTTGATATTCATACAAATGGGTTTTGAGTTCGAGTTTAGACTCCATTCGGACTCGAACTAACGACCTAAAATGTGTTTGTGAGTAGCTATTCGGACTTGATAAAATTATCGAACTTGAACTCAATTAGTTTACTATCTTGTTGGGAAACATTTATAACGGTTTTGATTCAAATTCCAAAACCTCCCCTGAAAGATGTATTAAGCCTAAAACTGAAATCTTAGTTTTATCTTAGAACTCACTTGTTAAGGAGTTCAGTTTACAGGTACATCTGAAGATTGAAGACTAAAGACTCAACTCTGCAACTGAAGTTCTCTTTAGAATTCAGTCTATGTCCCAAAACTGAAGGACCATGCCACTGGAGGTATGGACTGAAGTTTTGAAGTTGAAGCTAATTGAAGCAAAGCTCTATTGCCACTGAAGTTCACTCTAAAACTCTGCAACTGAAATCCAAACTGAAGATATGTACATTACCACTGAGTTCCAGGCTTGCCTTAGGCATTACCACTTTGGTAAAAGATCTCAGTAGGTGAAACTCAATCTTGTTGTTGACACCAAAAATAGCAAAAAGGACGACAACTCCAACGGGGAGAATTCAAACGAAGCTCTATCTCACAACGGATACATTTTTAGAGAGCACTATAAATACCCCGATGCTTCATCCGCTTCAAGACACCGGTTACCCAAGCATTCAAACTCTCTATCGCTATCTCGCTCTCAACTTCCATAGCTCTCAAGTTTTCAAAGTTCAAGAACACTCCAAGCTTTTAGTTTACATTCACTCTATGTTCTTAGTAGCGATATTTAGATTGCAACCGAAGAATAGCTCTAGCATAGAATTAGTTTTATAGTTGGAAGTGATAAGACAATATTGTACATCTAACCTTCAAAGGTTGATCACAAATCTCCAATTATTTGGAAACCCTCGAGTCACATCGAGCACACGTGGACGTATGAGTTTTTATCTCCGAACCACGCAAACCAAACCTTGTGTCTACGCTATTTATATTCAGTATTTGATTCTCTAACTCAATATTGCATAGTCTGAATACTGATTAAAAGAAAAGTGAAATTAAAGCATTAAGTTTTCTGACAAACGAATAAGCTTTTAAAACCACCATTTCCGCACGTATACTTAAGATATTAGTCCATCAGTCCAACACTCTGTGTAGACTGAAAGATTGCTATCTAAAGTAATCTACTCTACTGAAGCTACCTCCCTTCAAATTTAGGAGTTCACTGATAAGCTTTTAATTTAAAAAGTCAAAACTGGTGTATTCCCTCATACATTAAGTATACTCGTTTTGGGACCAACATATATAATCCAACCCCAAGCAAATATTTTCAATCTGGACATTATTTCTTATTTGAAACGAATAAAAGGGAGATATTAGATTATAATTTTGGGACAAATGGATTAATTAGTACAAATAACACTATATTTGCTATTAAAAAATGTAAAGTTCCTATTATAAAACTTGCTATTTTGCTGAATTCCATTTTCCAACTATTGCTTGTACTCCAAATTTATATATATATATGCGCGCGCGCACTACAAATTTACCCAATGATTGTTATAGTGATGTTTTTAATTACCTAATTAAGTGGTTTGATTGCATATGATTTTTGCATTATTTAAAATGTCTGTCTTAATATATCATGTCAGGACTTGTGTATTTTAATTCATTGAATTATTTATTTTTTGTTGTATCTTCTTATTTAATTGCATTTTAGATTTGTGTAGTTAGTGAAGTGTGCGATCTAATATTTAATTCAAAATGATTCAAATTTGAAATTTGATAATTCAAATTTAAAATTTGATGATTCAAAATTGAATATAAAATATTTTTGATTTGATTAATATTAAATACAAAGAAAATATTATGATATTTAATTAAATATATTATAAATACGTATAGTATTATACATATATGTTAATATTTATATCTATATAACTAAATATATATTTTTTTTAAGAACTAAGCTTGTTTTATATGTTAACAAAATACCCTATAACTAATTGTTAATTTTTGTAAGAGTGAAACTTTAAATGAATAAAATTTTGAATTACATAATTAATTATTTAATATATTTAAAAATTAAATAATTTGAATGTTTATACCAAATTGAGTATGAATCAACTACTTTTATAAATATAAATCGAATGTTGTAATATTATATTGAAATGATGGAAGAATGTGGGAAATAATCATTGGAAGCCATTCAATAAATTTCAAATAATTAATAACTGTATTCTGGCCCACTATGGACTATCATAATTTATAACTGAAAAAGATGTATCTTTATCAGAATTCATGATTTAAATTTAAAAATTATTTCAAATGATTAGAATTTTCAAATATATGAATTCAAATCCAAATTGATATCATTTCAAATTCATTATTATATATATTATTTATTACTTGTAATGTTGCTGGACATTTAGTCACAATGCTTGTTATATTAGTATGATTTCATTTTTATCTATTGTAAATTAAAGTTATATTGTTGCTTTAAAACACCAAAATACACAAATAAAGATGGAACTATAAAAATAAGAGATATTGATAATGATATATAGTATTGTAGAAAGATCTTTACATTTGGCACATAGCAAGATGCAGAAAGTTCTAAATTTATTTTTGTTTGTAACAATAAATAGACAAAATTGTCAATTACGTTATGGAGATTTTTTCCTATTTGGCTGTAATATTTAATGTAAAATGCTCGGATTAATACGCTTGCGAATGAGATATATTTCCTAAATAAATAATAATTTTTTAATAAAAAATTTATTAATTTTTACTTTTCAATTAGGGTTAATTAATTATGACATAATTTAATACTCCCTCCGTCCCAATAAGTATGAGACAAAACTTTTGGGCATGGTTATTAAGGAGAGTGTATAAATTAATGTAAGAGTGATAAAGGTGGTAGGGTCCACACCTTTTTAAAGAGATAACTTTTACTATTTTATGAATGTGTCAAGCTTAGTGGAACGTCGAAATAAGAGAATTGTGTTAAGTTTAGTGGGACAGAGGGAGTATTATTTAGTACAAAATAATACAAACAAAAATGAAAATTATAGTGACTCATGTGTTGATGTGGCGTTGTCACATCAACCGTGAACACATTAAATTATATCTATGGCAGAAATTGAACGGTCCTCAATAATTCATAGCTTCATAGCCCTATTTCTTTTTTTCTCATAATTAAAATATATATATTTTCCAATGAAGTATATATTGTTTTATAATTATTACTGATTATTAAAGATTTTGATGATGTGGAATGTACGGATCAGCTTTTTGAACCAACAAATAAGACAAAGCAATATTGAAAATGTCTGCTTAACAATGAGGATAGCTCTAAACCAGTCGAGGCCATTGCTCAACTTGACTCAATTCGGGTCAGTTCGTTTAAAATATCAAGATATTTAAGTTTGATTTGAGCTTTTTACATATTATTTAAGTTCGATTTGATATTTAATTATTAAGCTTGAATTGAGTTCGAGTTCGACACGTGTACTACTCGACAACACTATTTTCGAGTTTGAGATATGCTTATTTGATATTAATATTAATAACTTTTTAGTTCGAACTTGCATAAACTTTTTACTTTAACAAATGAATTGTTTTAGATTAAGACTCAACACTTGAACAGACTTGATAACATACTTTTAAATAAACAATATCAAATATGTTTGCCAATTTAATGAGCTAGCATTGTCTGGTTCAAGTTCGACTCGGATGTAGTATATTATTATGATGATAGAAACACGAGTTCATGAATACTTTACTCTTATAGAAAGTCTAAACTAAAATAACACAACTCATATAAATGAATTAACTGCACCAAAAATGTAGGCTTTAGGCTTAATGGGCTCAACTATAAAGCCCGTTATACAATTAAATTGATGCGTGCTAAATTGGGCCGTCCCAAATCAATAAATAACATTTATATAGCATTCATTAAATTACATGGTTCTAAAACAAGATAATGTTTATATACAAAACATATATTCAGTCCACCATTTTTTTTTTTCAGAACCAACACCAATATTTTATTTTATCTTTTGAAAATTACTTAATTATTTATTAATCATAGTCCATTTTATATTTTGTAAATTGGGTGAACTCACTATGTCGTTATGAGTAATTTATGTGATTTTATGAAAATTGTAAATAATAGTAATTGGACAACTCGATTATGAAAGGGTGTCAGCTAGGGTTGTAAATGAGCTGAGCCAGCTCATGTAAAATATCATGGTGCATGAGCTAAATTTGAAATGTTATTATCGAGTTTTATTTCGGCTCGTTGAATATTCTCTATAAGATTGTTTCAAATGTCGAGTTTGAGCTCAATTCTTTTGATATTCATATAAATGGTTTTCGAGCTTGGACTTAGCTCGTTCTTGAACTCGAACTTTTATAATTTTTTAATTTTTAAAAATTACTTATTTTAGCTTAAAACTAGACTAAATACTCGAATAAAAGTGAGTGAACAAACGAATTGATATGACCCAAATCGAGATCGTACAATAAATGATCTTTTTGAGTGAGGACGAACTTCGATTTCACCTTTCGAGCAAGTGAGACTCTTAAAAGTAGTTCCAAAAACTTAATTCATATTCATTCATTCTTTGGTTCCATTACAAGACCATAACATATACTCTCTCTGTCCCGCTAAACATGTCTTTTTTCTATTTTGCACGTAAATTAAGGCATGTTGTTTAGTGTTTTAAGAGTGTACAATTATACTTAATCATTATGCATTTTCTTTTTTGAATTTCTTTTACTGTTATTTAAATTAATTAGTACTACTAAACATACTTAAAAATCTCTTATTACTTCCCAAAATGGAAACAAGACATAAATATTGCGACGTCCCAAAATACATGACATGTTTATTGGGACGGAGTGAGTATATAGAGTGTTTCAACATATTTTAATAAAGTTATTCGCAAGAGAACGAGGTCATTATTGATTAATAAATTAACCCAAGTCGTATTCTCAAGGAATATTAAACAGGGTTTCATCTACGTTGTTTGACAAAAAGCAATTAAAAGAATTGAGGTTTGAATGATTATTAATCTAAATTAATTAATTACCTAGGCTTATGAAATTAAAGGCATGAGAAAATAAATTATCTAGACTAGAATTAAGAAATCAATTAAATTCTAATTCTAAGAACGAGGGATTAAAGGAAATAAATTTTGACATGCTTCAATTGATTGATTAACATGGATGATTGAATAAGAAATCAATAGTTCAAACTTGATCAAGAAGGAAGCCACAAGAAAGTAAAAATAATAAAAAAAAAATAAGAAAACAATAAGAACTCACGAAGTAAACAGGAAATAATGCACTAGAAATAATCTTCGGGTTGAATCACGATCGAATCCACAATGAGAAATAAAGAACAAAGTACGAATAAGAATTCACGAAGTAAACGAGAAATAATGCACTATAAATAGTCTACGGGTTGAAACACGATCGAATCCGCAACGAGAAATAAAAAACAAAGTACAAATTTGAAATACTAGAATTATCTATTGTGTTTACTCTCTTGGTTCCAAACCCTAGAATGATAAGTGTACAATAAAATCACGCGAACAATTATATATATGTGGAAAAACCTCTGCATGGTTAGCGTTCACTAGGGGGGTAGCGACCGCTATCCCCAAGTTCTGTCTCACGTTGAAGTGTCCTGGGGCTAGCGCCCGCTAGGGGCCAGCGCTCGTTAGCCCCAGACTTTGTCTCTGATTTGCTTGGGCGGGCTAGCGGCCGCTAGGCTCGTGTTCTTCCCTTGATCACTGCATTCTCGAGGGCTAGCGGCTGCTAGGGGCTAGCGACCGCTACCCCAGCGCACTGCTAGCCCTCTTATGTGTCGTTTTGCCCTCGTTTCTCTTCTCGAGTCTCATTAGCTCCATTTGTCGGTCTTTACCTAGAATACGAAAATATGGCAACCAAAGGATCAAATAGAACAATAAAGGAAATATATTATCGACTCAATATGTACGAGAAACGAGACCGAAAACGAACAAAACATAGAGATAAACTAAAACGATTATGGGCCGATTAACATCGCAATACCCAATACAATTAAATATAAATACTAGGATCAATAATTTGTCTACTAGTCTTATCAGGGATTCAAACATGTTTGGAAGTAGAAGCTGGAGCTCGACTCTTTTCCTATCAAATTAAGCTCGAAATGAGCTTTTTTTTTTCCCGAATAGTTTACGATGTGAATTATGAAATAAATAAAGAAAAACGAAGGTAATCCGTATCCTATGTAAAGTACAAGGTGTTTTGCAGCAACAAAACATATAAATTGTGTCTTCAGTCCCACCAATAATTTAAATATTACATATCTTCAAATCAACATTTCTATCTTCATTTGCGGTTATAAATCAACTAAACATTACATACATAAGCGATAAGTGCATTGCATTTGCATGTACCCATTAAAAGGAAAATTGTTACACAAAATTCAATTAGATCATATTTCATTGCCAAGATATAATATAGCATTATACGATTAAATTTGCTGTCAAGATAAATAATAAGATAATGTTGTAGATCAATTACAAACATATAATTTTAGGGACCAAGGATGAAAACAGCCATAAAATAGAAGCAAATTGGTGTTGGCATTTTGAGAATATAATAAGTTGGAATTAATTTGTTTTATTTAAAGTACTTGATTATTTATTTTAATATATAGTAGCTAGGGAAATTGAAATAAATAGAGAGGTAGCAATATATAAATAAATAATTGGAAGGGGTTATTGCCATTTGCCAATGCCATCCACACACACACATATAAACATATATAAATGATTTAATGTCTCCACATAACGTGCACTGTCATCTACTTTTTTCAATCACACCCTCACGAATCCTATGCATTTTCATTCTTCTTTCATAATTACTAGCTAGTACTAGTTTAGTTGTAATTTTTCGAGAGATAATGTGCTTAAGTTGTGTTCCAATTTTATATGGTATCAGATCAGGTCACGATAAGTTTAGATGGGGATTTTCTTGATGATTCACGTGTGTAAGGTCACACGTGCGGGGGCGTGTAGAAGCTACGCATTAATTGTCCCACATTGACTTGGTAAATGTTTCTGACTCAATATATAAATTGGAACACTCTTCCCTCTTATAAGGCCTTTTAAGGGATAAATAAAGGGTTTCAATTCTACTTTGTGGTGATTTTTTGAAATCTTGTAGATTTTTTAGATTGGTTAAGGATCAACGCTTCCCTTATGAATAAATTTTCAGATAATTTATACCAATTATATTATCATGTTAAAAGTAGATGGAGAAGGCTAATGATGGTCTCATTCGAATAGGCTTCATTCCCACGGTATATATGGATAGTTTATAATCGTATTTCAAGTGTGGTTAGAGTTTCTAATGTGATATATATTATATGTGTGTGTGCGAATGAGAATAAATTAAATGTAGTCCTTATCAATTTAAATCGTTGATCTTTATATAATTTATGGTCCATATTATAGGTAATAAATTTATGCATTGAAATTACGATGTATTAGTTAATTTATAAAAATACATTATTATGTGATGCGATAAAATGTCACGTGAAATGAATATGATTTGGTTCTTACTTGCTCTTACCCTTATTTTTCTGATTCATATTAAAATTCTCTGCATATATAGGTGGTTTTCTTGCGTTTTAGATCTCCATGTAGTTTGTGTATTGTTTAAATTCTTGTTTTTCTTATTATTTGTCTATATTTATAATATTTTCCAAAAACAATATAGTGACATCTTGAAACTATATATGGTAATTAACCAATTGAGACAAAACTAATTGTTGCGTGAATATAACTATGTATAGAATTGGCCATTTAGAAGTAGTAGTATCGAATATTAATTGGATGTTACCGTAACTAATTTTGTCGTTTCAATTATAATCCAATCATATACTAATTTATGGTTAATTGGAAAATGAATAAATGAATTGGATATAGAGTGGCTAATTACATGTAACCAAAAGAGGGCAGACATGATGGGGCCAATTATGCTTACAATAAATTTATTGTGATGTGACAAATCATTATCTATGAGAATTTGGATCTTTTATTGTCTAATTTCTTAATATCTAGTGTTGCACTAGTACCATAATGACACGTTTATAATTAATGATTTGAGATTCAATATATATCTTTTCATTATGTATATTCTAAATATTGAACCCTAATCATGTCACGTTTTAGTCTCGTATTAATGCAATAGAATATAACACAATTTGACAATAGATGATCTCATTCGTACGAATATAAACAATAATTGTTTTACTATTACACAAAAATTAAGGTATGTGTATTACAAAATGATCACTCGTATGTGGCGGGCGGTGTTAATACGTACACGAACGATGTGACATGCCCCGTATATAAATATACAAATTTAATAAAAAGTTTATTAATTCTCAATTTATGACTAGAGTTCGTTGATTATATTATAGTTTAATATTATTCAATAAAATTTAATAATAATAATAAGTGAAAATCATAGTAACTCGTATATCGATATGACATTGCAACATCAGACGTTGACATGGTAAGTTATGACCTCTGCATACAGTGGACTGGTGGTCCTATTGTGTATTCAATCATATTTTCATCTTAATAGTTCTCATTTTCTTATATAATTAATATCATAATAGTATATGTCTTTTGTCTAATAAAAGTGTGTATTATTTGTTATTTTAGTATTATATCCGTTATTAAATTTGACATATTTTATTATTATAATATATTCAATTAAATATAAAATGTACGCGTCATGCTTAGCGAGATATGTTTATATACATAAGGCGTATGATAGCATGTTCTTTTAAGCGCTTTTCGGTTATAATACATTATCAGGATGATTATATATTGTGCCCAAGTGGGAGATTGTTAGATTAATTTCTAATCAATCTATAAAGTGTGGTCACATATATAATATAATGTATTATATGTTGCTATTATATAAAAGTATATATATCCTAAAGTGTAATTGCTAAGTTGTTGATGGGCTAACTTGCAATTACTAATTAAGTTAATTAATAAAACATGTGGGTGGTCCCCAGGAGAAGTACCGTGGCATCCTTACTCTGTCCTCCCCCATCAGAACAGAAGTATTCTGGAAAAGGACCGTACTGTCTCCTGGAAGACACACCATGGCCCAATCCTCTTCTACGTCGAGATATGACGTTCCCAGGTTGGTCTTCATCTTCTTCATCACTTAATGCTTCGGACTAAACATGATAGAGAACTTTAGTCGTTTAGGAATTCACGTTAAGTTTCTG